>CM019912.1:18942625-19203372 GCA_009764595.1 Geothlypis trichas | reverse complement strand
ACTATTGGCCATGTTAGCAGAGGTGTGTGGTGGTGTTAAGCAGAGGTGTGGTGGTTTTCTCTCTTCTCTTCTCTTCTCTTTCTCTTCTCTTCTCTTCTCTTCTCTTCTCTTCTCTTCCTCTTCTCGTTCTCTTCTCTTCTCTTCTCTTCTCTTTCTCTTCTCTTCTCTTCTTTCTCTTCTCTTCTCTCTTCTCTTCTCTTCTCTTCTCTTCTCTCCTTCCTCTTCTCTTCTCTTCCTTTCTCTTCTCTTCTCTTCTCTGTCTCTTTCTCTTCTCTTCCCTTCCCTTCCCTTCCCTTCCTCTTCCCTTCCCTTTCCCTTCCCCCTTCCTTTTCTCTTCCCCTTCCCTTCCCTTCCCTTCCCTTCCCTTCCCCTTCCTTCCCTTTCCTTTTCCTCTTCCCTTTCCTCCTCCCTTTCCTCTTCCCTTCCCTTACCTCTTCCCTTTCCTTTTCCCTTTCCTTTCCTTCCCTTTTCCCTTTCCTTCCCTTCCCTTCCCTCTTCCCTTCCCTTCCCTTCCCTTTCCCTTCCCTTCCCTTCCCTTCCCTTCCCTTCCCTCACACAGGATGTTCAAGTCAGGAGGGAAAATCATTGAAAACCTGAGAATTTAGGGTGCTTTTTTTTTTGTCCACAGTCACATTTATGCAAATGGTGACCAGAAATCCTCCAAGAAAAATGCATTTCCCAAATCTTAGGGCCAGTGCCCAGAGACTGAACTAAGCAGGAAATTCCATTGGCAGTAATTCCTGCACTGTTCCTTCATCACCAGCATCAAACCTCTCCACATGCTGGAGTTTCACATGGAGGGTGTTCCAACACTCCCAGCAAAGCCTCCTTGTGTGGAGCACCTCAGCTTTCAATTTGTTTCATCTGGGGTCAGGAAAATTCACTGCAGTGATTTCCAGCAGGAATAGATGGTATTTTAGGTAACATGTATATATTATTGTCTTGCTTTGAAAGGACTGGTGGCTGCTGAGGAAGGCAGGAGCCTCCCTGAAATGGCAAATGTCAAACCTCTCTGAATTATTATAGTTTTGAAATCAAAAGGCTCTCGGGTAAAGATATGGGAGCAGGAATAACAGCTCTTTACTAGGAAAATTAAAATAAAATGCAGTGGATACAAACCAAACCCACTGCCAGAGTCAGCCCATGCCCTGTCCCCCGTGTGCCAGGGTGGTGTCCCAGCCCCATCCCAGGGGGGCTCAGCCCTCCTGCAGTGCCAGCTGTGGTTCTGCTGCAGCAGGGATCCTGCACAAGGGGGGAGTTTTCCTCTGCAGCTCCAGGGCTGCTGCAGATGGGCCTGGGCTCCCTCTGGCCATGCAGGGAGCACAAAGCTGCTCCTCTGGCAATGCAGGGGGCAAAGGCTGCCCTGGTGTCCCAAAGCTCAGGTTGGATCCAGGTAGGAATGCTTGGCTCCTCCCCTGGGCACAGCATCTCCCCATGGGATGATGGAATTGGATCAGCCCTGCAGGGACACTCAGTGGGCATGGACAGAAAATATCTCCTGGAGGGAAGATGGGTTTGTGGGAGAGATAAAGAAAACTGCCCCATGAACAGCAGATACCTGCCCCACGTGGTTCTAAGAGCCTGCAATAGAACACACACCCCAGCACATCCTGCATTGCCCCCTAGGACAGCTGCACACACTGAAGCTGCTCTCTGGGCTGACTTTCATGATAAATGTTCCTTTAACTCCATCTCCCTGTGCAGAACCTGGCAGGGCCATTTTGTGATCACATCTCTTGCAGCGGAGCAGAAATTGTGAACATTCCACTGCAAAAAGCCTCTCCATGTATCTGGTTTGAAGTGAGCACAAAGATAATACAAAACACTCAGATTCTCTTGTGTTCCTCTAATTTCAGTGCTCAGACTCCCATAAATTATCACTTGATGGGCCTTTAAGATTCTGCTGCAGTGGAATTTATTGGGTAATATCAAAAGCAAGCAAACAAGTGGAGAATGAAACCCAGCTTTCAATCTCAGGGTGTTCCATGCTGAATTGTCCACAGAATCTGTAATTGCTTTCTAGCAGGAAGCAAAAGATGATAAATCTCTTTCAGAAGTAGGAATTAGTCATGCACAGATCAAAATCTATTCATATGCAAAGACCACTCATCAATAAATTGCAGCTGCCTGAAAAGAGTTGCAAGCCAGTGGAGAATATTTTGTGTTTGTCAAGTTAATCACTGACAGAAAACTGCATGTTGGATGATTCTGATGGAGATCATGAGTGTCAAATGTTTCCTTGACCTACAGAGTGATTACTCAAAAAGGACTTCTTCAGAAAAAGAACTCATCAAGGACCTTTTCTGACAAAATGCTTTTTCATTGGAAAACAAGATTCACACCCAGTTCTGCATGGAAAGTTCAAAGTTTTGCTGTGGACAGTTTTTTATTGAGACATAGTTGATGGGAAAAGAGACGTGTTGCATCTGAGAAAGCAACAGCTGCCTAATTCAAGGACATAGTTCCTTTGAGCAAGAAGCTGTTCAAGGAAATACGTGATAACAGGAGGTAAAAAGAAGCCACAAACATCCTGAGAAAGGTGGGACTGACTTTTTATAGCTGACCAATAGTGAGCTCTACTTTTGCAATATGTATGAGCCTTATTACTGTGATTATAAAAGTGTTTCTGTTAATCAATAAATCTGAGACTTGTCGGTCATCATTGGATGAGCTCGTCACCCATCTACCTCGTCATATTGCATGGAAACCAAATTATTTTGGTGAAATTTTTGCAAGGGAAGGTCTCAGAGCTCCAATTCAAAGTTTCTGGTTTAGATGAGAAGTCCCTTCATTCCAAATTATCACATAGTCCAGGCCAATTGCTCGGAACAAAGAAGCTCCAGGATTTTGCTCCTATTTTTGTGGATTTATACAACATAAACCAGCTCCATCAGGAGAGACTTAAAGACAAAAAAACCCCAAAACCCAAACAAAAAAAAAGCAAAGCAAAGCAAAACCAAATTGCCAGCAGAGGTGGAGGCTCCAGCTCAGCCTTTCTAGCCCAGTGTCCCCAAGCCCTGTGACCTCCTTGGGTCCTGTGAGGATGGGCTTGGCTCTTGGGAGGGTCTGAGAGGTTCCAGCTGCTCTGGGGATTTGAGCCCAGCTCTGGACAGGACCCTGTGAAATGCTGATTTCCTCTTGCTGCACCCTGCATGCAGCAGCAAGGCTGGGGCAGAGCAGGGTAACCTAGAGATATTTATATTTATATTTATATTTATATTTATATTTATATTTATATTTATATTTATATTTATATTTATATTTATATTATTTCTATTTCTTAATTTTATTATATTTATTATAATGATATTTCTATTTATAATTTATATTATATTTATAAAAGAAGAAGAGCTCTTGAATTTCACCTGAGAGTGGTGCCCATAACCTGAGATATCCCCTTGTCTTCTGGGCACAGAGCAGAACAACAAACAGGACCAAGCAGGGTTATCTATTTTTATTTCAGTGTGATCTCACAGCTCTGGTTTGATGCTTTGGAAGCTCCAGGTGTACAATACAATCCAGGTGTACAAAACCAGACAATTCCTGTTTTCATTCCTTGCCACTTCACACTATTTCCCAACTGATCCTCACTATCACTAGCAAAGTCATTTTGTCATTCTTGGGAATCTCTTTATTGCTTTTAACTCCATCTCAGAGCCAGTAAAACATTTCAGAGCTGCTAATTTCAATTCCTCCCTTGGGTGACTTGGCTAAGGAGTTTCTGGTAGAGCCACAATTTGAGCCCTTCACTGCTTTAAATCCAAAGCCTTTGTAATTGTTGCTCATTAGCATCTAAAATTTGCCACGATATTGTTGTGTATATTTTTATTGTGCATTCTGGCTCAAAACCACAACATTTCCTTATGAACACACAGCTCTGTGAAGAGAATTAAGTGGCATGAAACATCAGACTTGAATATTCAGATATTCTAGAAAGGAAACCTGGAATGGATGGAGCTGGGCAATAACTTGAGCAGGCAGGGCTGTGAGAGGCTCCAGCCACACCAGGCTGGTGCTGAGCTCCTCCCTGCTGCGTGTGGGGGAAAATGCAGAATAAATTCAATTGCAGAATCAATCAATTCAATTGCAGAATCAGATCAATTCCATTGCAGAATCAATCAATTCAATTGCAGAATCAATCAATTTAATTGCAGAATCAATCAATTCCATTGCAGGATCAATCAATTCCATTGCAGAATCAGATCAATTCCATTGCAAGATCAGATCAATTCAATTGCAGGATCAATCAATTCCATTGCAGGATCAATAAATTCCATTGCAGGATCAATCAATTCAATTGCAGAATCAATGAATTCAATTGTAGGATCAATCAATTCAATTGCAGAATCAGATCAATTCAATTGCAGAATCAGATCAATTCCATTGCAGGATCAATCAATTTAATTGCAGAATCAGATCAATTCCATTGCAGAATCAATCAATTCAATTGCAGAATCAATCAATTCCATTGCAGAATCAATCAATTTAATTGCAGAATCAGATCAATTCCATTGCAGAATCAATCAATTCAATTGCAGAATCAATCAATTCCATTGCAGAATCAATCAATTCAATTGCAGAATCAGATCAATTCCATTGCAGAATCAATCAATTGCAGAACTCAATTCAATTGCTGATTTCAATTCAATTCTGGAATTGATTTCAATTCAATTTCAATTCAATTGCTGATTTCAATTCAAGATCAGATCTGGCAGATGGACCTGGCACGTCAGGTTCAGCTCCCAGCAGAGCCACTTTGTTGCTTGTTCTTTCATAAAGGACATTCTAAAACTCATTTTTCCCCATTTTTGGCCATATTCCATGCTGGAAGGAGCAACACTTCTCTCATGTGGTTAGAAATACCCACTTGGCCAATGATCTCATGCAGCAGGGCAATGGAATGATGCTGTCTGCTGCCATCAGTGATTAACACACTGCATCCAGCCATTAATTATCTTTAACAGCTCAGCACTCTGCTCTTTTCCACGGTATTCTCATGGAAATCTCCAAAGTTGTATTTTAAAAATTATTTTGAACTAGTCACCACTCAGCACCCTGGTCTTTTGCAGTGTATTCTAATGGAAATCTCAAAAGTTGTTGTATTTTTAAATTATTTTAAATCAGTCACAGCTCAGCACACTGGTTTTTCCCAGTGTATTCTAATGGAAATCTCAAAAGTTGTTGTATTTTTTTAAAATTGTTATCTTTCACCAGTCACAGCTCAGCATTCTGGTTTTTCCCAGTGTATTCTAAATTTTTGTAATTATTATTTTTAATCAGTCACAGCTCAGCACTCTAGTCTTTTGCAGTGTATTCTAAATTATTTATTAAATTATTTTTAACCAGTCACAGCTCAGCACACTGTTCTTTTCCAATGTATTCTAATGGAAATCCCAAAAGTTGTTGTATTTTTAAATTATTTTTAACCAGTCACAGCTCAACTTTCTGCTCTTTTCCAGGAAAGTGTATTCTAAATTTTTGTAATTATTATTTTTAACCAGTCACAGCTCAGCACTCTGTCTTTTGCAGTGTATTCTAATGGAAATCTCCAAAGTTGTTGTATTTTGTTATTATCTTTAACCAGTCACAGCTCAGCATTCTGATTTTTCCCAGTGTATTCTAAAATATTTTAATTATTTTTAACCAGTCACAGCTCAGCACACTGGTTTTTCCCAGTGTATTCTAATGGAAATCTCAAAAGTTGTTTTTTTTTTTTTTTAATTATTATCTTTAACAATCACAGCTCAGCATTGTGGTCTTTTGCAGTGTATTCTAATGGAAATCTCCAAAGTTGTGGTTTTAAAATTATTTTTAACCAATCACAGCTCAGCACTCTGGTATTTTCCAGTGCATTCTACTACTATTATTATTATTATTATTATTATTATTATTATTATTATTAACCAGTCACAGCTCAGCACTCTCATTTTCTCCACTGTATTCTAATGGAAGTCTCAAAAGTTGTTGTATTTTTAAAATATTTTTAACCAGTCACAGCTCAGCACTCTGCTCTTTTGCAGTGTATTCTAAATTATTTTTAAATTATTATTATTTTTAACCAGTCACAGCTCACTCAGCACTCTGATCTTTTCCAATGTATTCTAATGGAAATCCCAAAAGTTGTTGTATTTTTAAATTGTTTTAAGCAGTCACAGCTCAGCTTTCTGCTCCTTTCCAGTGTATTCTAAGTTATGTTTAAAATTATTTTTAACCAGTCACAGCTCAGCACTCTGGTTTTTCTCAGTGTATTCTAATGGAAATCTCCAAAGTTGTTGTATTTTTAAAATTATTTTAACCAGTCACAGCTTAGCTTTCTGCTCTTTCCCAGTGTATTGTAAATTATTTTTAAAATTATGTTTAACCAGTCAGAGCTTAGCATTCTGATCTTTTGCAATGTATTCTAATGGAAATCTCAAAAGCTCTTAAGTTGTTGTATTTTTTTTAATTGTCTTTAACCAGTCACAGCTCAGCATTCTGCTCTTTTCCAATGCATTCTAATGGAATTCCCAAAAGTTGTTGTATTTTTAAATTATTTTTAACCTGTCACAGCTCAGCACTCTTGCTCTTTTCCACTATATTCTAATGGAGGTCTCAAAAGTCACTGTATTTTCTTTCTGGCTCACTCAGAAGTTGTTCAGGATTATATTTTCAATCAAGGCGTTGGAAATAATTCAGCTTTTGGGAACAATGTCCTGGAGCCTGTTGCTGTGTGTGAAAAACGCCAATCACTTGCTTTTGAAATTGTTAAAAGTTTAATAGTAATAAAATGGTTGTAAAAATAGTAATACAATTAGAGTCATAATGATTTGGACAATTTAAATCAGGACAATATGAGACAATAAAAGCAAAGAGTTACGGATGTCCGGGTACCTTTTTCTGGGCAGCATGAGCCTGAAAAAGGACACAGTTAACAAAGGATTAACCCTTAAAAACAACAGCCTGTTGCATATTCATACACCTCATCCATGCTGCATAAATTCCATTCAAACACAGGATTCTGTCTGGTCAGTGTCAACTTCTTCCTTCTCCTAACAGCGCCTTCAAGGTGGGAAGAAGTTCATTTCTTCTGATAATGGGGCAATAAATTCCCTTTTTCTGAAAGATTGAGGTGTCCTGTGGCTGCTCTCTCACTGCAAGACCTTTCTGTTTAACAAAGCATCCTACATAGCAGAGTTTCTATTTTAACAATTTTTATAACTTAAAACTATATTGAACACAGTACTTAAGAGAATTAATACAGCATTACTTCCTAACACAACACATATAATATTCATTTTAATATTTGTGAAAAGCCAATCATAAAATTCATGCATTTTTCACACTGTGGGTGCCAGCCCTGCCCTGTGCTCTGCCCTGATCTCCTGGGCACCTCTGTGCCCAACACCAGAGAAAATGAAATTTCCTTTGCACTGAGGAGCCACGGGGAGAATTCCTGAGGTGAATTCCTGAGGAGAATTCCTGAGGTGAATTTCTGAGGTGAATTCCTGAGGTGAATTTCTGAGGTGAATTCCTGAGGTGAATTTCTGAGGAGAATTCCTGAGGAGAATTCCTGAGGAGAATTCCTGAGGTGAATTCCTGAGGAGAATTCCTGAGGAGAATTCCTGAGGTGAATTCCTGAGGTGAATTTCTGAGGAGAATTCCTGAGGAGAATTCCTGAGGTGAATTCCTGAGGTGAATTCCTGAGAATTCCTGAGGTGAATTCCTGAGGAGAATTCCTGAGGAGAATTCCTGAGGAGAATTCCTGAGAATTCCTGAGGAGAATTCCTGAGGTGAATTCCTGAGGAGAATTCCTGAGGAGAATTCCTGAGAATTCCTGAGGAGAATTCCTGAGGTGAATTCCTGAGGAGAATTCCTGAGGTGAATTCCTGAGGAGAATTCCTGAGGAGAATTCCTGAGGTGAATTCCTGAGGAAAATTCCTGAGGAGAATTCCTGAGGAGAATTCCTGAGGTGAATTTCTGAGGTGAATTCCTGAGGAGAATTCCTGAGAATTCCTGAGGAGAATTCCTGAGGTGAATTCCTGAGGAGAATTTCTGAGGAGAATTCCTGAGGAGAATTCCTGAGGTGAATTTCTGAGGAGAATTCCTGAGGAGAATTCCTGAGAATTCCTGAGGAGAATTCCTGAGGAGAATTCCTGAGGTGAATTCCTGAGGAGAATTCCTGAGGAGAATTCCTGAGGTGAATTCCTGAGGTGAATTCCTGAGGTGAATTCCCGAGGAGAATTCCTGAGGTGAATTCCGGAGGTGAATTCCTGAGGAGAATTCCTGAGGTGAATTTCTGAGGTGAATTCCTGAGGAGAATTCCTGAGGTGAATTCCTGAGGAGAATTCCTGAGGTGAATTCCTGAGAATTCCTGAGGAGAATTCCTGAGGTGAATTCCTGAGGTGAATTTCTGAGGAGAATTCCTGAGGTGAATTCCTGAGGTGAATTTCTGAGGTGAATTCCTGAGGTGAATTCCTGAGGTGAATTCCTGAGGTGAATTCCTGAGGTGAATTCCTGAGGAGAATTCCTGAGGAGAATTCCTGAGAATTCCTGAGGAGAATTCCTGAGGATTCCTGAGAATTCCTGAGGATTCCACAGAATTCCTGAGGATTCCTGAGAATTCCTGAGGATTCCACAGAATTCCTGAGGATTCCTGAGGATTCCTGAGGAGAATTCCTGAGAATTCCTGAGGAGAATTCCTGAGGAGAATTCCTGAGGTGAATTCCTGAGGTGAATTGCTGAGGAGAATTCCTGAGGAGAATTCCTGAGGAGAATTCCTGAGGTGAATTCCTGAGGAGAATTCCTGAGGAGAATTCCTGAGGTGAATTTCTGAGGAGAATTCCTGAGGAGAATTCCTGAGGAGAATTCCTGAGGTGAATTCCTGAGGAGAATTCCTGAGAATTCCTGAGGAGAATTCCTGAGGTGAATTCCTGAGGTGAATTCCTGAGAATTCCTGAGGTGAATTCCTGAGGAGAATTCCTGAGGAGAATTCCTGAGGTGAATTCCTGAGGAGAATTCCTGAGGTGAATTCCTGAGGAGAATTCCTGAGGAGAATTCCTGAGCTGGGGCTGCTCCATGTCCATCCCCTCAGGAGCAGCAGGCATTCCCTGTGATGCTGCGTTTAATCCCAACCCCAGGAGCTCCATGCAGAGATTTCTGTGCTCTGCCCAGGGCACGGCAGCAGCATCAGGAGGGCCCAGCTGAGCTGCCCTGCCCTGGCCCAGTGCCCTCTGTGTGCTTCCTGCTTTTTCCTAGAGTTTGGCTGAAAATACATTTTTCAGTTTAAAAAAAGCCAGGATTGATTCCACACTGACATGACATCACCCCATGTGACTCTTTGGGGGTTATTTTTGTAGCCTGTGGTGATATCACTGAGTTCCTAGAATCAGGCTGATAAATTTTAGCACTGAACATTTATGTAGTTGAGGAACTTCTGTATTTTTATTTTTATTTTTTTGACTGCAGAGTTCCTTATTTTACTTCTCTTTTAAGCCTGGCTTTCTGCAAACTGTCTGTGGGGTTGAGTCTGCTGTTCTCTCTAGAAAACCTGCAGGGGAAAATCTTATTTTATTTCTCTTTCCTCTCTCATCCTCCCTCTTTCTCTCTTTTGCTTTTTAAATTTTTTCTTAATTTTATTTATTTGTGAGAAATCTGGGATGACAACCCTTTCAACTTGGCTTTTTAAAAACATCTTGCACACACTCATGGGGCTTTGTGTTGCCAAGCTCTATATATATAAACAAAAACTCTGACTTCAGCATCTTTTATATATACTCTCTGCACCTTTATCCCAGAATTAACACCCCAAATGTTTCTTTAGGATTTACCTGTCAAGGATTTTCAAGTTATTTGTAGAATTTTTGTAAACACAGCACAGCTTTTAACCCTTCCAATTAAACCACGTGGGTTTTCTGCTTTGCTGTCAAAACAGTTCTAAATATTGACATGACATATTGGTATTTTTTCTGTGTTGGAGAAACAATTCTGTGTTTATCCTACTTAATTAAACAAAGGTCAGGCGTGGCAAAACGTGCTCCCCAGGACTGTGGGAGGGAACCAGAGCATCACTAAAGCTCAGCCATAATTATTTTGGAAATCCTAGGCTGGCCTGGCTTAGGCAGATGCAGATTCCAACAGCTCTGGAACATTTGGAGAACTGATCTGCATCTAAATCTTTTGTCCTAAATACTTCTCAAATTAGGAGATGCACAAGTAATGTGTATTAATAACACATTACTTATTTTTCAATGATAGATTATTGATTTTATCAGTCTCTGCATTTTGAAGTAACAGCTAAAAGGATAAAATGTTTGAAAGTTGTTCAGAGACTCAACATAATATAGAGATTTTTATTTTAAAAAAATAACTAAAAGGATCTTTCCCTCCAAATCTAAACAGGATAAACAAAGAGCAGGGTTAGCTGCCCAGAAGCAATTTGTCACGGTGTAAGTTGTTTCTAAATGACAATTTAAAAGCTCTTGGCTCTGGTATTTCAAATATAAAACCATAGCAAGCTGCACACAAATCCCAAATGGCAAATTTAGAGAAATCAGAAGAGAATTTCAAATGCCCAGAAATAGAAAATCAGCCTCCAATTTGTGATGGTGGTCACAGGGGTTTGTAGAGGATGGAAGAGTCAGGATCTTGATTCCATGATCAGAAGGCTTGATTTGTTATATTATAATATATATATAACATTATAGCTATACTACATAGAAATAGAAGAGGAAAGGAGCTTCTTCAGAAGCTGGCTAAGCTAAGAACAGAATAGAAAGAATAATAACAAAGGTCTGTGTCTGCAGAGAGTGAGAGCAGCTCCACCATGAGTGGTCAGTAAATCCAAACATCTACAGGAGACCAGTCACAGGTGGACCTGTTGCATTCCACAGCAGCAGATAATAATTGTTTACATTTGTTACTGAAACTTCTCAGCTCCAGCAGGAAAAATCCTAAGAAAGGATTTTTCACAAAAGATGTCAGCGACACCAATTCAGGACAACATTTCCTGGACTGTGACAGCACTGGAGGTCACGGTGGCAGAAATGGCCTTTGGTGTTTGCCTGCAGCACCTGCCTGATCCCTGCCACTGCTCTGGTGTGGTGGAGAATATCCACAAGGAGCCCAGAATATCCACAAAGAGCCCAGAATATCCACAAAGAGCCCAGAATATCCACAAACAGCCCAGAATATCCACAAAGAGCCCAGAATATCCACAAACAGCCCAGAATATCCACAAAGAGCCCAGAATATCCACAAAGAGCCCAGAATATCCACAAAGAGCCAGCCCAGCCCCTGCTCCCTGAGCTTCTCCACTTCTCACTCAAACCTTCTCAGTCCCACCAGGATGAGTCATGTGAGAAGTGCTGCTCTTAAGAAAATAACTTGATTTTTTCTCTCATCCTTTTCTCTCCTAATGCCTTTAGCTGCTTCTCATGCTGGTTTATCTCTCTGCAGATCCCTGCTGCTCTTTTCTGCTCCTCTGAATTTTGTTACCTCCAAATGGCAGTGCAGGAACACCCCTTCATGCTGTGTCCAAAATGTGGGCACATCTTTAAATTCTGCAATTTAAGTTAAATCCTCTCTTCTGTTTTGTTGTCATCTCTCCCATCTAAACTCCTGGTGCTGTATTTTGTTTTAAGCATTGCTGAGCACTCAGCTGGCATTTTTAGGGAGCTCTTCCCAGTAAATCCCACCTGTCTTTGTCTGGTTGACAAGAGCTAAACCAGAACCCCTGGCTGGTCACACACACACAGAGTTTAATTAATGTTGTCTTCTCCTAGACTTTGCTTTGCATCCACTTCTAAAGGTGTAATCCACAATTTCATCATCTGATATTGCATTTTTTCAATATCTGTCTTTTAATCTCAAGTATCTTGAAAATTTTGTTTATCAGTACATTTTCTTGCAATCCAATTTGCTCCTGTTGTTATTTTTTATAACATTTTGAAGAAGTCACGTGGGCTTTCTTCAAACCAGCCTGTGGCAGGTAAATGAATTAAAATGTATATGGAATTTTCAACAATAGATTAAAAAATAATTAACATCTTCAGCTCTGACTGTATCTAATGCTATTGCTGCTCATGTGAGTGTGATCAAGAGCTGAGTAAGCAGGGCTGCCCTTTGAGATGCACTTTGCATATGCAAAATCTGCTCTTTGTGGGATCAGTTTCCAGCTGCTCAGGCTGCAGGTTCCCAGCCAGTAACTCTGCTCGTGGGCTGCTGCCAAATGGGGAGATTCCAGTCCCTGCACACCTCAGCCTGCCCTGGCCTTGCTCAAGGAGAGCTGGGCTGATCTTAGGCAGGAAAAAGAAATAAAAAATAAAATCTGACTCAGTGTGAGCGCTGCTCCAGGGTGAGAGGGGCACAGAGGGCTGCAGGGGAAAGGGGCTGTGCCTTGGGCACCCTTTGGTTTTATATCCTTGGCAAGTCTGCTTTTACAAAATACTATCTTTGGTGTGCTCTTATTTTTTGAAAGAGTGCTCAGCTTTCTGCTGCAGAAACAATCCAAATTACTCAGGATATAATTACAGGTACATGTACTGTTCATCTGCTAAACACTACATGTAAAGCAAAGCACTGCTCCTACTTTTGATTCACAGAGGAAAAGATGAGGTTCAGAGAATTTAACCAAACCCTGCTTTTCTCTTTTCTTGACCAAATCTTGGTTTTCTCACTGAAACTTGAGCCTTTGACAGAGCCATGGAGTGCTGGTCCTACCTGTGCCTGCTGTGAGCACATCACCTGGCAGGAGCTTCCACCCATAGTGCTCCTGCTTGTGCCTGGAAATTCAGCCAAAAAACTCCAAGTTCTCTAAGGAAACCTGAAGCCTGACTCAGTGAATGTGTGTGAGTGCAGTAAGAATTACTCACCACAGCTTTTCAGCTGGATGCTGTGAGTGGCCAGCAGGGAAGCCCAGGTGGCTCCTGGTGGGAGCTGCTGGTGGCAGCAGCCCTGGCACACTCTGCCTGCTAACAGCTGCTTGTTTGCACTGCAATATCAGCCAGGAAATCACAGGCACCAGCTCGGGGGAAGCTCACAAACCCAGCAGCTGGGGCTGAGAGAAGGTGAATGTGTGGCTGATGTGTGGCACAGCAAGAGCTGCTGCACCCTGCAGTGCATTGTGCTTGCACTGCCTGTCCTAATGGCAATCATGGATTTGAAAATGCTGATGAAGAGCAGGGCTGCTGTGCCTGGTGGGGAATAGTTGTGGTGAGAATGGCATTTACAGGGCTGGCTGCTTTGAAAGTTTTCTCCTGCATGAAGTTGCTGTGAAAGGATCATTCCATATCCTTGCCTTCTGTGATGAAAGTTTTCTTGGAACTGCTGTTCCTTCAGTGAGGAGCATGGTGTTGAATGGAAAACTATTAATTTTCATAAGAAAATAATTGTTAATTTCAATAGCCTGCATAAAGGATTATTTACAATGCTGCTCAACTTTGGCATAGAAAATCAGCCTCCAACTTGTGACAGTGGTCACAGGGGTTTGTAGAGGATGGAAGAGTCAGGATCTTGATTCCATGATCAGAAGGCTTGATTTGTTATATTATAATATATATATAACATTATAACATTATGATATGTATATAACATATATATATATGTTATATACATATATATAACATTATATATATATGTTATATATATATAACATATATATAACATATATAATGTTATATATATATGATATATATAACATTATATATAGTTATAATATATATCATAACTATAATATATAGTTATAATATTAATTATAATATTATAACTATACTACATAGAAATAGAAGAGAATATAAAATCCTACCTAGGATTTTATATCCTTGGCAAGACTTTTCCAAAATAGCATTTTCAATAATTCTTGTTTTTTGAAAGCCTGCCCAGCTTTCTGCTGCAGCAGAACAATCCCATTTACTCTGGCTTAGTGAATTCTACTATAGCAGCTACTTCCAGACCCAAAACTGCAGAGTAAAGGTAATTAGGGCATCGTGGCTCCTTGCCAAATTCCAAAGCAGCCTTCCCTGGCAATCATCATCCCAACTCTTTCATATGAGCTGCTCCACTTTCCTTTAGGAAGAGGGATTTTACAGAAAGGGAGGCAGAGCAATTCCTACCTCTTGCCTATTTTATTATTTATTGTTCCATATCACTACACAGCAGTGGCATATTTTGTGTAAATTCTTTCCATTACTCACAAAGCCACACAAACAGCTCGGAGCTTTCCTCAGAGAATTCTTAACTTCCTGCAAAAACAAGCAACAAAAAGCTACCAGGAAAAGTAAGCAAAGGCTTTTAATCACTTGAGTCTATTTCCTGTCCCTAAGAGAAACTAGGATTTTCCACCTGCTTAAGTTAAATACTCAAGTGAATTACATTCTATTAAATTAAATAAATCCATGATATTTTATTGTGTCAAACAGGAGAATGGATCCCATTTCTTATCCTGACTTAAAGACTTCCAAGGATTGCTCCAGAAATGGCAATTCCTCTTGAATACATCTGTTTTATACAATCTGAATAATATACTTTGATAGCACTAAAAATCTGAATTTAATCATTTGGTTCTCATGGAAATATCCTGAACTCTCCTGGTATAAACAAAGCAGAGGGGATCTTTTTTTTTTATATACTACATTTAATATATAATAATACTTATACTGTATATTATGTTTGAAATATTATTAAATTTGCATATAAATTATATAATTTTTATTTTGAATAAAACTATGGCTATAACCATCAATACTTCTTTAAGAATAAGTGCAGTTGACTGTTATCAAAAGATAAATGAAGAGGGAGAAGGGAAAAAAGAAGGCAAATAATTTTGTTTGCATTCTTGTCAGCCAAGAGCGTGATCCTACTTGAAAACTTGATACATCAAAATCCATTTCTTGAGGAAATAATTTATTGCTTTGTACTGAATGTTTCACCCAAAACTTTAGTTTGAATAGGTAATTTTGAAGTCTAAAAGCTACAAGAAGTTAAATAATTTACGCAGAGAGTGCTGGGGCAAAGCATCTGAAGATTGCCCCAACATAAGATATTTCTGGTTCTGCTGCTCCTTATTTCCAAGGGTAAGGTTTTCACAAAAGGAGGAGAAAATCCACCTTGGTTTATTTTCAAAAGACAGCCTTGAAAGAGATGAATCTGTCAGGTGTGTCCTGGGGAGATGTCTCAGCACAGAACCTCCCAGATGGAAATGATGCCTGGGAGTTCCACCCTGCCTGCCCCAGGACAGCTTTGCCCAGCACAGAGCCCCAGTGTGTGCAGAGCCCCTGCAGCAGCAGCTGCTCAGGATCCAGGTGGTGTCCATGGAATCCATGCTGGGACTGACATGGGGCCCTGCTGCAGTCATCAAACCCCAGGCTGGAATTATTAATAAATACTTGATTACATGCTAGCAACAAAACATTGCTAGTCCTTTCCATCCATTCCACTTTGCATGTGATAAGGGGGGAAAAATAACTTTTTATTTAATTTTCTGTCTAGAATTTAGTGTGTGAACATAGAATCAGTTATTCCAAGTTACAAACACTTGCTGTATGACAAGCAAAGGCTTTAGCTTGCTCTGGATTTTGCTTTTTTGATGTTTCTGTGGCCTCACTATGGCATCAGATGGATGTGTCAGCATTTACCCAAGCCCTTGTGTCACTGCTCCATTTCTGTGGAGGGCAGAAGAAAGCCTTGCATAATTTGCTGCTAATGCAAAGCTTCTGTCTCCACCAGAAATAGGTTTGGAGGTGAGGAATGTCTGAATAAATGAATGTGAATACCTGTGAGTATTTGATGTGTATCTCCAAAGTATTAAAAATACTCAGGTACAAGCAGGCATGTCCACACTCATTTCTGTGCAGTTGCTGAGAGATGGAACAAATCTCCTAACGCAGCACACTGGGCTCTGCTCTGAGCTCCAGCAGGAGACTTGTATGTTTGCATTCCTTTGGCCTGATGTCTTTGCTAATTACTGCTCAAGTAATTTACTTGTTTTGCTCATAGCATTGTTTTGGGTTTTTATTATCTTGCAAAAAGAAATTAAAAAAGAAAGTCGTTCAAAAACAAGACCAAAGTGAACATCATCGTTCATTTAATCAGAATTGACTTTTCTGTTGAAGCAGAAGTATATCCTGATAAGTATAATCAACCTGATTATCACTGGCCAGCAAAAACGTCCTTAACAAATGAAACATCTGACAAAAACATCCCCCACCTTTATCATCAGACACCAAATGAGCCATACCCATATGGAAGCTTGTAAAAATTGCACAGCTACACTGGTGTGTCATGTTGGAGCTTCCCAGGGGGATCTCCTGATCCTTGTGCTGTGCCAGAGCAGTGCTGAGCCCTGTGCAGGATGTGCCAAGCAGCCCAGAGTGAATTTCCCCCTGATTTCCCCCTGTGAGCCCTGGAATGCTGAGCCCTGTGCAGGATGTGTCCATAAGGGGGTGAATTTCCCCTGTGCAGCCCTGGAATGCTCCATGCTCTGTGCAGGATGAGTCCATGAGCCCAGAGTGAAATCCCTCCTGTGTAGGATGTGTCCACCAGCCCAGAGTGAATTTCCCTGTGCAGGATGTGTCCATGAGCCCAGAGTGAATTTCCCCTGTGCAGCCCTGGAATGCTGAGCCCTGTGCAAGATGTCTCCATCAGCCCAGAGTGAAATCCCCCCTGTGTAGGATGTGTCCATGAGCCCAGAGTGAATTTCCCCTGTGCAGTTCTGAAATGCTCCATGCTCTGTGCAGGATGTCTCCATCAGCCCAGAGTGAATTTCCCCTGTGCAGGATGTGTCCATAAGGGGGTGAATTTCCCTTGTGCAGGATGTGTCCATAAGGGGGTGAATTTCCCCTGTGCAGCCCTGGAATGCTCTGTGTTCTGTGCAGGATGTCTCCAGGAGCCCAGAGTGATTTTCCCTGTGCAGGATGTGTCCACCAGCCCAGAGTGAAATCCCTCCTGTGTAGGATGTGCCCATCAGCCCAGAGTGAATTTCCCCTGTGCAGCCCTGGAATACTCCATGCTCTGTGCAGGATGTCTCCATCAGCCCACAGTGATTTCCCCTGTGCAGGATGTGTCCATAAGGGGGTGAATTTCCCCTGTGCAGCCCTGGAACGCTCTGTGTTCTGTGCAGGATGTCTCCAGGAGCCCAGAGTGAATTTCCCCTGTGCAAGATGTGTCCACCAGCCCAGAGTGAATTTCCCTGTGCAGCTCTGGAATGCTGACCCTGAGCAGGATGTCTCCACCAGCCCAGAGTGAATTTCCCTGTGCAGGATGTGTCCACCAGCCCAGAGTGAATTTCCCTGTGCAGCTCTGGAATGCTGACCCTGTGTAGGATGTCTCCACCAGCCCAGAGTGAATTTCCCTGTGCAGGATGTCTCCATGAGCCCAGAGTGAATTTCCCAGTGCAGCTCTGGAATGCTCCATGCCCTGGGCAGGATGTGTCCATCAGCCCAGAGTGAATTTCCCTGTGCAGGATGTGTCCATGAGCCCAGAGTGAACTTCCCAGTGCAGCTCTGGAATGCTCCATGCCCTGGGCAGGGCTGGTCAGAGCTTCCCCTTGTCCACCACCAACCCCAGCAGCTGCATGGCCACAGTCCTGCCCTGCTGCACATCCTCAGGAGTGCCCTGCTCTGAAGGGAGGTGCTTGCAACAGGATTTAGGATTGTGCTGGCCCTGGAAGCACAGATTGCTCTGTGGGACATGGAGGACAGGAATCACAGGCTGGCTACAGCAGGGGCGTGCTGCCAAAAGTAACTCAGCCCTTTGATCACCTATCTCTGTTTATCCCAATGTTTGAGATGAACTTGAAAGCCAATGGATAAATAGGCTGGAGCTGAAAGCCAGACAAGTTTTATTTTTCTTATTTTGCACTGCTTTTTGTACCAGAATCCAGCTAAGGAGAGCTGCATTTCTCTTAGTGCAGGAATGCAGGCACGTGGCTAAAATGGACTTTTGTCTTTGTGCTGCCTGCATGAACCTTTGAGTGCTGCAGGTATTTATGGCCTTACAGGCACATGGTAATGAGCTGTGTTATCTGGGAATGGCTCAGAGCAGGAGGATGGATCCAGTGCCTGCTCTGGGTTCCTTGTCTCAGGAATCTGCCTTTGATGAGAGCTCAGGGTGACGTGAGCAGGGCAGGAGTGAGGCTTTCTGCACAAACACATCATGGTGAGAGCAGCCTTCTCACCACAACTGTAAAAACCACTCGGGCTTTTTGATGAAGAAACAGAACAAAAATGATCTGTGAAGAGATAAAGGAAGGTTTGTGTGTTTTTTACCTACAATCTGATGGCAGCCTCCTATGCTACTCTGTCACTACTCATTCCTTACTCAGGATTCCTTGCAGGAAAATGAAATGTTGCTGTCACCCTCTACCTTACTACAATGAGCAGCTGTAATTCTTCTGCTTGGGGAGAACCTGAGTATTGAGTGGAGTTCAGTGGCCATGGGAAATTGTCAATGCACAGCTTAATGTCACACTGAATCAGGTGATAAATCCTTTGTGCAGCTCTCTATCAGGTGTAACTGCTCTGCTGAAGAAGAGTTTTCATTCTATGTTCAGGCTGGGTTCTAAAAATGTTTGTCAGGAAGGAGCTATTTATGCTTTGTTATTTTTAAACTGTAGTACCTAGCTCTGAAGAGATTTTGTTGTGGTTAGACTTTTTCAGAAAGTCAAAATAAACCAAATAAACCAGTTTGGTTAGGTTTCAAAAATAGAATACACGTGTAAATCAAAGTGCTGTATTTATTGTCTCTGCAGTAGGAATGGCTGTTCAAATAGACACAAATTATAGCCTAGATTTTTAGTTTTTAAAAAATGTGTCCTCTTTTTGGAGCTCAAATAATGCTTATTCAGACTGAGTTTTTATTTCCTGTGCAGGTGGTGCTCATCAGTTCAGCATCTCCACATTAAATTTATAAAATATTATTCTAAAATTATTTTCATGCTTTGATATTCTCAGTATCCAGTGCTACCCCAGCTGACCTGGTGCATTTGTTCTTGTGCTCTTTGAAACTTCCTATGTTCTGAAAGGAGATTTACCCAGGCTCTCAGTCCTTCCCAAAATTATCTGGAATTCAACTGCTATTCCCCCAACACATTCCCAGCTATGGGGAAAAACCATTTATGGTCACCTGCTAAAATAAATTTGTACCTGTCAGACACAACAGGGAGGGAGCACTTTGAAGCCATGTGCCTTTAGGGATATTTTCTATTTGTTTTTTCTCAGTTATCTGAGCAAACAAATGGGCACGGAGGTGTGGAACAGCAGAGGGCCTGAGGATTGGCTGGGTGATGGGAGAATTGTGTGGGAGCAGGTCCTGCACTGGGCAGCTCGGGTTTCAAAGTCACACCAGGGGAAAGTGAAATCAGAAATGCTGCAAATGAGAATCCAAAACCCAGTGTGAAAAACGCCAATCACTTGCTTTTGAAATTGTTAAAAGTTTAACAGTAATAAAATGGTTGTAAAAATAGTAATACAATTAGAGTCATAATAATTTGGACAGTTTAAATCAGGACAATATGAGACAATAAAAGCAAAGAGTTAGGGATGGCCGGGTACATTTTTCTGGGCATCACGAGCCCGAAAAAGGACACAGTTAACAAAGGATTAACCCTTAAAAACAACAGCCTGTTGCATATTCATACACCTCATCCATGGTGCATAAATTCCATTCAAACACAGGATTCTGTCTGGTCAGTGTCAACTTCTTCCTTCTAATTCTAACAGCGCCTTCAAGGTGGGAAGAAGTTCATTTCTTCTGATCAGAAGGCAATAAATTCCCTTTCTCTGAAAGATTTAGGTGTCCTGTGGCTGCTCTCTCACTGCAAGTCCTTTCTGTTTAACAAAGCATCTTACATAGCACGGTTTCTATTTTAACAATTCTTATAACTTAAAACTATATTGAACACAGTACTTAAGAGAATTAATACAGCATTACTTCCTAACACAACACATATAATATTCATTTGAATATTTGTGAAAAGCCAATCATAAAATGCACATTTTTCACACCAGGAAGGCAGTGAGCTCAGCCTGTCTGGAGCAGACTGAGAGGGCTGGCTGGGGGAGGGCACAGCCTGGCACTTTCCTAGAAGCAAATTGCTCTGCCCTGCAATGGCACCGAGCCAGGCACTGCAGAGCTGCAGGGCCACACACTGCCCTGCCATTCTCACCCTGCAGCAAATAAACTGCACAGTGCCCTGAGAATTCTGACTCTTCCTGGAAAATTATCAGTGAGGAAGGGCTGGGATAACTTTGTTTTTTTCAGTAGGAGATTGTTGTTTGCTGTTTGTAGAGCTGCGCTCTCAGAATAATTTAATTACTGCAAGGCTTAATGAAAAGCTGTTTCAATTTATACTCTGAAGTGCTCCCACACAAACTGGTATTGAAAATCTGCATAATTGATATTTTCATCCAACATATTTATTGTTAATTTTATAGAAAGACACCCAAGAACCATATACGTAGGAATATCTAATAGATTATAGAACTATAATCTCTTTACTATAATCTATTAGATGTTGCTACTTACATGGTTCTTGTGTGTTTTTCTATTTTCATTTGGAAGAAAGAGATTTGGCTCCCAAGATTTGGCTGAAAAGGTGCTGGACAGGGAGAGAAAGGCATGCACTGTAACCAGCCCAACAGCAAACACCTTTGGCTGGGTATGAATAAAGAAAAAAATGGATGATTTGTTCAGGACAAAGCAACAAAAATTATAGTTTTCATTTCAGCAAAACAAGTTAACTGTAGTGTTAAGAGCTTAATATATACAAGGTGTCCTGTTGTTGTAAGGTAATTTATGCAATTGAAATTCTCAATGCATGAAAAACCCAAACTAAAAATTGTATTTCCACTCCTTTGAACACTTTAGTGACACAGGGAAATAATAAAGTCTTTCAGCTGGATGATAAAATATAAATAGTTTCTGCATCATCATACACATGAGAGATGCCTTATTTGGCTTCTCTTTTAGGTTGCTCATGCTTGATTTGTTCAAGGCACTTTCTTCATGGCCTCTGTATGCTGGACTTCTTTTGTCTCTAACCTGACTTAAACTTTTTCCTAAGTAATGTTCTCTTATTAAAAAACAAACAAACAAGAACAAAAAACCAACAACAAAAAAACAACTTCTGGAGGAGTTAGAAGATAATTTGTAGCATAATCAAACCTAGCAGAAGGACAATGTGGATGGATAAAATAGCAAAGTTTGTCTGCAGCAATCCTTGGCTTGAGGAGGGAGGGAGGAAGATTTGATACACAAAATTCTATAATAATAGATTCTATAATAATTCTATAAGAAATTCTATAATAATTCTAATAAGTGTGTATATGCATTTCTTCTTTTTCCCAGCCAGAATTCCACTCCTAATTCTTGCTGCTCATTCTTCTGAGGCTTAGAGGCACTAAGGACACAATTAAGGTGATGTGGTGGCACTTCAAACATTTGATATTTTTGGAGAATCCCCAAGTACAGAATGGCAGCACAGGAATATTGCACACAGCAAGTGGAATCCCCACAAATAAGGAAAGGTTTCCCATGCTCCTCTCCAGCAGGCAGGGTGAAAACTCTTCTCAAAGATGGGGATGGAGCATCCCTGCCATGAGGAAGCTGGGTGGCTTTGCCTGTGTGCCAGACCCACAGGAGGAAAGGAATTTCATGAATGCCCAGGCAGGATAAAGGGCTGTCACAGCCTGAAGCCCGGGGGTTTTCATTCTCCTCTGATCACTGCTTTTTGTACAGGTGGGACCCCTGCAGATGGTGAAAGTGCAGGGGCTGATTGTGTGCTGGACCTTCACACTTCAAACATCTCCCCCCAAACACAAACCAGATCAGCCTGGGGAAGAATGCTGATAATTTTCAGTTTATTTTGGAAAGTCTGCTCAGTTTTTGTTTCCCTTCTGCTCCAGTGCTGTAATGTTTCAGTTTCCCGGGTTGCTTTTCTGTTTCAGTCCTGTGATTATTGTCTTCCTTTGCCTGTGCTGCAGTGTTTAACTCTGAAATCTGGCTTGCTTTCCTCCAGATCTCTGTTTATTTGCTCCATGACTACACTCCTTCACTGCTCTACTCTTTTAAAAGGAGTTTCAAACTTTCTGAAAGGTCTTTGGCAAAACCTCCTCTTCTTCAGCTGGTTTTCCCTCCTTTCCTGCTTTTTCAAGCTCCTCATGGTGTTTATATTTTATATTACAGTATTTAAAGATCCTTTTGCATATTTTGCTGAAATCTGTACTACTCTATTACATGGACATGCTGAGTCTGAAGCCATGTGAATATTTATTGTACACACTGCTTTGAGTGGATTTTTGGATTTCTTTCCTCCTGGGCTAAGTTTTGCAGTCAGATACATGGATATGACTGTTCAAATTTTATAAATAAACTGGATCTGTGCATCAAGGCACTTCTTCAGTTGAAATGTGACATCGAGAAGTTACTCTGTAAGAATTTGAAAAGAATGATTTAGATTTTAAATTTTGCCCTCAGTGGATACCACCTCAGTCTGGGTTTGGTTTTCTGGTAGGTCTGAGCCCATGGCATTGGGAAAGAAGAAAATAGAGAGTAAGGTCTTTTCTTAACAGCTGGAATCTCAGTGTGGTTTGTCTTCTAAAGGCGCTATAAAAGCTTAAATATTTATTTTAGCAATATCCTCTAAATTGAAGCATTGTTACACTGTAATCAGAGGTAACTTTCAGAACAGGTGACAATCGCAGCATTTTAGAGACGTGGAAACTTTTGTTTCAGCCCTTCAGAGCTCCTGGTTGCCATCCCCATTCCAATCCCCTATTCCTTGGCAACCACACCTCTTCCTGGGGGGCACCAGGACCTAAGGACTCTCTTATGTTTTGGGTTTTTTTCTTATATGGTGCTCAGGAGAGGCAAACCCAACAGTGCAGCTTTTTCCTTGTCCTTGCTATGCCTCTCTGAGGTTAACTGACTTTAGCTGAACTCAGGTTTTGGTTTATATCAGAACTTTCTTCCGTAAAGAAATCCAAAATAAGGCAGAGAATTTTGCTGGAGGCTCTTTTTTAGAGTAACGCTTATTTAATTAACAATTAATGTAACTTACATGACTGTAAATGCAAACGTGTAATGCTGTTTAAAAACAGTTCCAGGAGAAATGCTTTCCTTTGCAAAGGCTACCCTTAGAAGCTGGATTTTGGGGTGGTAATTTGTTTATTATTTTGATGTACTGTTCTGTACGTTTTCAAAGCTGAAATGAGTTAAGAGCGAGCAGAGCCCTTTGGTATCCCCCTTTTCCATGGAGGCTGTGCGGAGTCACACAGGCACTGCTGCCTGACAGCTGGTCCCCGTCTCCTCCAGGAACAGAGCTTGCACGCTATTTCTTTTTATTTATTTTTTATTTCTCCCCAGATACCTTTTCCAGCAGCTCACACCCCACCCCTGAGCTCGTACCGCCCCTTGGGAATCGCTGCCCGCTCGGTGCAGAGCCGGGCTCTGCCGAGCGCAGGTAGGAGCGGCCGGCTCAGCCCAGGTAAGGCAGCGCTGCCCGGCCACAGCTCAGGGTTCCGGCTCTGCTGCACCGGACCCGAACACCGGGGCTCCTTCACTGAATAATTAATTGTCAAATTACAAATTAATTGTCAATCTACCGAGGGCTCGGCCGAGGCAGGGCGGCTGAGGGCGGGGGTGCCTGTGAGGCGGCAGCGCTGCGCTGCGCTAAGGGGAGCCGGCTGTGCCGCCCCACCGGCGCGGCGGCAGCGCTCATGCCGCTCTCCCAGGCCGGGTCGCGGGCAGGGCTGGAGGCGCGGCGGCGGCGGGATCCCCTCGGGATCGCTTCCTTCCCTCATTCCTTCCCTCCCTCCTCCCGCCGCCGAGCCCGCGGCGCCTCAGCGGCTCCCAAATGGCGGCGGGGCGGAGCGACCGATCCAGGGCTCGGCGCTCCCGCGCCAGGCGGGGAGGCGGGAGCGGCCGGGCAGGCGGGCGCAGGGACGGCGTCGAGCGCCGAGCGGGCGATGGGCGGGGATAAATGTCTGCCTGGGCGCGGGGCCGCCATTTTCTCTGAGGCGCGGAACGAGCGGCGCCGGGCGGCACCGGGGCGCGGGGGACCCGCCGGGGGCCCGGGACACAGGTACGGGTGGCCGGGGACCGCCAGGGCCGAGCGGGAGAACCGTTCCCCGTATTTCCTCTCTTTGCGGCGCTGCGTTCCGCGCTGGCGCCGCTCCGGGCTCGGCCCCGGGCGCGCTGACCCGGCCGCCGCCTCGGCCGCTCGGCCCCGGCGGACGCTGGGGAGGACGAGGAGAACCGGGCGGCTTCGGGTCCGCGGAGCTTCGCGGCCGGATTGCCCGGGCCGGGCCGGGGGGATCGGGGCAGAGAGGGCCGGGGCGGGGCGAGGGTGCCCGAGGGTCGGGGGAGCGGGGCTGGGTCGTGGCCGCCGCCTGTCAGCGCCAGCGCGGAGCCGCGAGGGTGGGCCCGCAGCGCCCGGGGGGGCATCCCGCACTGCTGGGGCTGTGCCCTGGGCAGGAGGGTGAACAGCGGGCATCTCGCATTGCTGGGGTCGTGCCCTGTGCAGGAGGGTGAACGGCCGGCATCCCGCACTGCTGGGGCTGTGCTCTGTGCAGGAGGGTGAACGGCCGGCATCCCGCACTGCTGGGGCTGTGCTCTGTGCAGGAGGGTGAACAGCGGGCATCCCGCATTGCTGGGGCTGTGCCCTGGGCAGGGACAGTGAACAGCGGGCATCCCGCACTGCTGGGGCTGTGCCCTGGGCAGGGACAGTGAACAGCGGGCATCCCGCACTGCTGGGGCTGTGCCCTGTGCAGGAGAGTGCGAGTGGGCATCCCGCCTAGGATGAGCAGTGGGATGAGCATCCCGCAGCCCTGGAGCCGTGCCCTGTTCCTGGGATGATGAACACCGGGCATCCCGCACAGCTGGAGCCGTGCCCTGTGCAGGGAGGATGAGGAGGATGGGCAGTGGGATGAGGATCCTGCACAGCTGGAGCCGTGCCCTGTGCAGGGAGGATGAGGAGGATGGGCAGTGGGATGAGCACAGCTGGAGCCGTGCCCTGCCCACAGCCGAGGCTGTGCTGTCCTGCTCTCCCCGTGTCCCCACTGTGATGTTGTGGCTTTGTCCCTCCTGTGCTTCCAGTAGGGCTGCCTGACCCTCCTGTTAATGTCATCCATAGTCTGCTGAACTGGGAGTAGAAAACACCTTCAGGTGTGTCAGCACGACTGAATTCTTTCTGCTTGGGCACTCTTTGGTCTGAATTGCTCGCTTGTTCATTTTTTGCAAGTTAAAATCCGTTAGACATTTGCAGCCAGGGGTAAGATTGAGTCCTTCTCTGCTGTTCAGCCCTGCCTGTAGCAGTGCTGCTCTGCAGGAGCAGCTCCAGCCCTGTCCTGTGCCTCTCTTTCTCTCCAGCCTGCCTGTCCCACTGCTGTCACCTCACCTGTGACAGGCCAAATGACTTGTGCAGAATTGCTTTCCTTCTTAGCCTTGGAGTGACATCCAGAGATGCAGGGACTGCAGGACCAGCTGCACTGGGATTGCTGCAGCACAGTTTCTGTTCCAGCTGCAGCTTGTAGGTGTGCAGAGCCAGAAGGATCTGCAGTGGTGTAAAACTCAGAGTCTTTCCAGCTTAAAATACCTGAAGATGTTTTTCATTTTAATGCTTCAGAAAAACTCAGCTGCAGCCATTGCCTGAAGGATCACTGCATTGTGCCAAACTGGAATGGGCATGCTTAAATTCTTCAGGATGTGTCTGCAGTGTTGGTGCAGAAGCACAGATTGAGTTGATGAATGTGAGAGTTAATTCCAGGCAATTCTCTTAAATCTCTTCTGGGGACACCCACTCAGAATGGAAGTGGCTTTAGCTTGGTTTGTCTTAATGAGAATTTTCTGCAGGCAAACCCTGAGGCTGCAATTAATCATGAAAGATGTAGGGATCTCTGTGTGTGCTCATGAAATGAATATGGGGACTGATTAATGTAGTAAGCAATTTAATCTTAGATTATTAAATCAGAAGTGAAGTAGCATCGTTGGGTTGGGGCAGTGATGCTTTCAGAGTCCTGGAATATGCTTTTCATATGGTTTCTTGCTATTAATATTTTCAGGACTGGACAACTTATTGTGCAACATTGCAGATTGACCTGCTTTGAAGGAAAAGCTGAAATGGCAGGAAAAAAGCCTATTTTTTTCCCAAAGAAGATCTAAACCTTATTTTTTTCAGTTTAATTCCTTTTCCATTTTTTATTCGTAACCAACAGTGCATTCTGTTCAAATGACGTGTGAAGTCACTGCTGTCAGGGCTGGACTTACTATATCTTATTAAAAGAGCTCATTTTCTGAACCACAAACATGACCCACGGAAATCATTGCTCAGCACTTCTTGGTGTGCTACATCAGCACTCATTTCTTCTGGGACATCTCCTCCCCTCCTCCCTCCAGATTATTTATGTGGCTCTTTGTGCTGTTGGAAAAGCAGGGGTTGAGAAGAAAACCACGTTTTCCTTGTTGGAAAACACGAAATTCAGTTGGGTTTCCAAGCTCCTCTAGGAGATGGGAAGCAAAAGCTGTTAGGTGGAATTATTTTATATAAATGAGCCTTCAATCAAGATTCAGTGCAGGAGCTGAATTGATGTTGTGGATTCAGGATGTGTAAATGGTTTTTATTTTGCTAATTAAGTTGGTAGAGCAAATGAACTTGGGCAGTTGAGTGCAGGGTGGTGTTTGGGTCTCTGCTCACTGCCAAGTTCATTTGTGCTCTCCTGTGCTGCCAGAGTGGGTCCCTGTGTCCCACCTGTGTCACACCTGCAGCTCCCCTCTGCTGCTGATGTCCTGTCCTGTGCTGCCAGAGTGGGTCCCTTTGTCACACCTGTGTCCCACCTGCAGCTCCCCTCTGCTGCTGCTGTCCTTTCCAGGGCTGCCAGAGGGGTTCCCTGTGTCACACCTGTGTCCCACCTGTGTCACACCTGCAGCTCTCCTCTGCTGCTGCTGTCCTTTCCAGGGCTGCCAGAGGGGTTCCCTGTGTCACACCTGTGTCCCACCTGCCTGTCCCCTCTGCTACTGTCCTGTGCTGCCAGAGTGGGTCCCTTTGTCACACCTGTGTCACACCTGTGTCCCACCTGCCTGTCCCCTCTGCTACTGTCCTGTGCTGCCAGAGTGGGTCCCTGTGTCACACCTGTGTCCCACCTGCCTGTCCCCTGTGCTGCTGTCCCCCCACAGCCCCGGTTCTGCTCCTCCCCTTGCCGTGCTGTCTCGGCTCTGGCCCTGCCTCCCGGGGCTGCCCCTGCCCCGCAGGGACAGAGGGAGGGGTTTCCGTGGCTTTGGGCTCCTCCCGGGGATGATGTGCTCCTGCTGGGATGTCCTGGCTGATGGAGAGCAGGGAATTCCCCCACGCCTCGGCTTCCTATTTCTGTATCCTGTGGGAATGGCCCGTTCTTTGTGCCTCTCACTTTAAAAATGGGAAATGCCCAGGAATTGCTGCAGGGGGGGAAGGACACTTGGTGCCACCAGGTGCCCAGGGCACGAGGATAATGGGATTTGTGTAGCTGCATTTCCAAAACTTCCATGGCAGTTCAGGAAACAAATGAGTGTTTGGCCTCGGTGTGCAAATGAGTGCTTGAACAGGATGATTGTGCTGTATGAAATAAGTTCCTGGACCATCTTCTAAATTAGGAACACAGAAATCTAAGGAGTGTGTAATGAAATATAGTATTTAGAGTTCTGTTTATATTAAAATCATTACATTGCATAAGTTAGTGATCGTTATTTGGGGAAGCAACAAAAGTCATCAGAACAAGATGAAAACTTGTGATTTACCAAGCACTGTGATTGAAGCATGACTTCAGTGAGTTTCACATAAATTTGTAAACAGACATGTTTACATCTGCATTGTATTGATTTTGATTGATTTTGTGTAATTGCTTTTGCAAAACCCTTTGGTGTTTTCTAGTATGAAATATATCCACTATATTGAATAAGGTTGTGGAAACATTTGGTCAGCTTTACAAATTAATTGAAAGAGGAGTTGATGTAACAGTAGAGACTTGGCTAAAAATTCTGAATTTATGACAAATTCCCAAGGTATTTTAGCCATGAGCATGCATTAGCTCATGGCTTTTGAGACAGCATGAAGCAGATACAATTTATTCTGTATGGCTAACCCATGTTTAGTGATGTTCTTGTTTTTTCTGAAGGGAAAGTCTCTTTTGGCCCAAGTTCTGTGAAGAATTCTCCGAGCTCTGCTGGCTCTTGCTGTGTGCGCTGTTTTTTTGTAAACAACGCTTTTGCTTTGAAAAGCAGCTGGCTCACGTTTATTCCTTTAGTGACTTGAATATTGTGTTTGTACTATAAATGTCATCTGTTTTACACAAAGTTGATTTTATTGCAGCACTGTGTACTGACCTTTTACAGTTTAATAGAATATGGTCATTTGTGTACTGAAATGCTGCAGTGCACACAGCAGATCAGGATAAACAAAGTGCTGCTCTGGACTCATTTGTAAAAAAGAAAAGCATTTTCAGAGCTAGGAATTAGAACTGATCATTAATAAATAGCATGTTTAGGAGTATTCTATTATCAGGCTTTGATGTGATTGAAATGGGAGATTTTAGCAGCAGAGCTGTGGGTTTGTGTGGCACAGCAGAGTGGCCATTGCGGGGTTTGTGTGCAGGTGTCATTTCTCAGCACGGTTAAATCAGAGCTGTTCACTTGAGGCAGGATCGCCTTCAGATCCCGAGCACAGGTGGTGAGCGGGACACGGCCCGTGCCGTGTTTGCCTCTGGAGCTGTGCAGGGGGACCTTGTGCCCAGCTCCGCCCTCTGAGCCCCTCCCTCTGTGCTGTGCCCGTGCCACCGGGCGCTGCAGTTTTCCCTCAGGTTCAGCTCAGTTTGTCCCTGCTGTGGTTTCCCTGGCAGTTGTGGGCTCTCAGCCTGTCCCTCTGTGCTGTGCCCGTGCCTGGGTCACCGGGTGCTGCACTTTTCTCTCTCGGTTTCAGCTTGGTTTGTACCTGTCGTGGTTTCCCCTCCTGTGTGGCTCTCAGCCTCTCCCTCTGTGTTGTGCCTGGGTCACCGGCGCTGCAGTTTTCCCTCTCAGGTTTATCTCAGTTTGTCCTTGCCGTGGTTTCCCCTCGCAGTTGAGGGCTCTCAGCCTGTGTTGTGCCCATGTCTGGATCACAGGGCACTGCACTTTTCCCTCAGGTTCAGCTCGGTTTGTACCTGCTGTGGTTTCCCCTCACAGTTGAGGGCTCTCAGCCGTGCTGTGCCTGGGTCACTGGGCGCTGCAGTTTTCCCTCTCAAGGTTCGCTCGGTTTGTCCCTGCCGTGGTTTCCCCTCCCGTGTCTCTCTGAGCCCCTCCCTCTGTGTCTGTGCCTGGATCTCCGGGTGCTGCAGTAACCTGAACCTCCTCACTTACCCTCCTCCTTACCCTAGGACTAGTATACAAATGAATTCAAGGCAGATTAGAAATAGCCAAATAACAGAAAGTTAGTCTAACTAAGACTGTTGATTTCGACTCAACAAATTACAGCTCCCACCCAATAACTTTCTTTATGTCCTACCTCCACCTAAGCTTCTACTCAGCCTTCACCCTAAGCAGCCTAGGCCTAGCCTTCCACCGAACCCACCTCATCTCAGCCCGAATATGTTTAAAGAGCATAATACTATTTTTACTTTCCCCGGTGCTTGATCACTGGGTTCAGCTCAGTTTGTACCTGCCGTGGTTTCCCCTGGCAGCTGTGGGCTCTCAGCTTCTCCCTCTGTGCTGTGCCTGGATCACCGGGTGCTGCAGTTTTCCCTCTCAGGTTCAGCTCGGTTTGTACCTGCCGTGGTTTCCCCTCGCAGTTGTGGGCTCTGAGACTCTCCCTCTGTGCCTGGGTCACCGGGTGCTGCAGTTTTCCCTCAGGTTCACCTCGGTTTGTCCCTGCTGTGGTTTGCCCTCCCGTGTGGCTCTCAGCCTCTCCGCCTGTGCCACCGGTGCTGCGGTTTTCCCTCAGGTTCAGCTCGGTTTGTACCTGCCATGGTTTCCCCTCCCGTGTCTCTCTCAGCCTATCTCTCTGTGCTGTGCCTGGGTCACCAGGTGCTGCAGTTTCCTTCTATCTCAGGTTCAGCTCGGTTTGTACCTGCCGTGGTTTCCCCTGGCAGTTTTGGGTTCTCAGCCTCTCCCTCTGTGCTGTGCCTGTGTCACCGGGCGATGCAATTTTCCCTCAGGTTCAGCTCGGTTTGTCCCTGCCGTGGTTCCCCTCACAGTTGAGGGCTCTCAGCCCGTGCTGTGCCTGTGTCACCGGGCGATGCAATTTTCCCTCAGGTTCAGCTTGGTTTGTCCCTGCCATGGTTCCCCTCACAGCTGTGGGCTCTCAGCCCGCGCTGTGCCCGGATCACCGGGCTGTGTGCAGTTTTCCCTCAGGTTCAGCTTGGTTTGTCCCTGCCATGGTTCCCCTCACAGCTGTGGGCTCTCAGCCTGTGCTGTGCCTGGATCACCGGGCTGTGTGCAGTTTTCCCTCAGGTTCATCTCAGTTTGTCCCTGCCGTGGTTCCCCTGGTTGTGCTGCAGCTGCCTCGGGGTTTTAGAGGCCAGGCCGTTCCCATGGGCAGCCAGGCTCGGGTGCCGAGGAGCCGTGGGGTATTTTTAGTTCAGAGACGGGAGCTCGCTTCCCTGGCTCGCCCTGGGTGTGCCGTGGGTGAGCTGCGTTCGTTAAAGCTGCCTCAGAGGTTCGGGCGCCGAGGAATGGCTCTGGGCCCCCAGCAGAGGTTTCTGTTACATAATTGTCACCGTGGAACGAGCTGCCGTTCTGAAAGTGGCATTTTTGGAAGTCTGAGCTGACAGATTACCAACGGGGAGATGCAGGATAGTGCAGAACTAGAAGAAAGATGTCTCTAATGCTTTCATAAAGGAAAACATTTAAAATATTCTATTGAAATAATTTAACCATTATTCTTTTAATATTTTGAATATTACAATTTATTAAAATATTTAATATTTTAAATATGGCCATTTTTCCTTTTTCTCTAATGTCTTTTAGTCTGCTTCCAGTGTATGTCCCTGTCAGCAGTACCAGTAATTTCTGCTGGCTTTTGCATATTCCTTTTTCTTGTTCTCAGCCATTTAAGAGTGTTTGCTCAAAGTCTGGCCATGCTTTCAGTATTTTATAGTGGTTTTTCAGTCTATTAGCACACCACAAAAGGCACTGCTCTCTTTACTCGCTACCTGTGGCAGAGATGACTAAATTATCATTCTTTTTTCTTTATTCAGATTTTCTTTGTGTGTAAGAAACGTGGGATTTTACGTAAGAGTATTTGGTGAAACTGCAGGAGTGTGGTGGGGAGGTGAAGATGTGTGTGCTCTCTTTTGTTTGCATGGAATTGTTGCAGAAATGGAACACAGAGGGGGAATCCTGCAAAGCAGAGCAGTTGTAGGAAAGACCATTACACTGTAAGTGTTCCTGGGAAGAAAAAAATAATAATAAAAAATACTGGTTAATCATACTTTAATTTTTTTAAAAAATTCCTAATTCATTGCTACCCAAAAAATGCTATTTATATTGTTTCCAAATCATTACCATAGAAAGCACACTGTTAAAAGTTTCTTGTAAAAGAGAAAGTAAAGTGGATTTTAATTCCACTTACTGTGGAGGTAAAAGTGCCTGTAATTGCCTCTGCAGCTTTCACTTGGAAAGGTGTATTTTGTTACATGGGAACTTGTGGTTGTTTAAACTTTACTTTAGAAACTTTGTTCTAAAGTTTCTCTGAAAGTTGGCGCAGGATGTGACTCCACCTTCACAGACAAGAAGATACTTTCTTTCAATTCCTGAAGTTCACAATTTACCTGGTAATTGTTAATTCCAAGGCTGCTGTTGCGTTAATATTTTCCTTATTTTGATGATTTCTGATAGCAGTTGAATTCCTTCAGGTCCAATCTATTGCATGGATATGTTTTAAAACATATAAATATGTTTTTTTCAGTTTTTGTGTATTTGTGTTGTAATTTGATATGTTTGGTTTTTCTTTTTTTGGTGAAACTTGTGCTATAAAGTTTATGCATTCAAAGCATGGCAGAAGTGTTTAAACTCTCTTTACCTTGATTTTGCACCAGGCTGATGCTTAGTTTGTAAAACAAGCACACACTGCAACGAACATCTCTGATTATTCCAGGCCTTGCACGTTAAGGAGAGGTAAATTTGGTGATGATCACTCAGTTTTTCTTCAGTTGAGACAGAAAAGAGTGGGAGCCCCTGCTCCAGCTCAGTGCTCTGCTTTCCCCGAACTTTCCCCTCCCTCCCTGTGCCTGCAGTGCCTTTGGAGCTGTGTCTGGTCAGTCCCTCTGCAGGAGGAGCAGGTGACGAGGTAGACGGGAGACTTGCTCACTTTCTGATGACCCACAAGTCTCTAATTTATTGATTAACAAAAACACTTATAATCACAGTAATAAGGCTCATACATATTGCAAAACTGGAGCTCACTATTGGTCAGCTATCAAAAGTCAGTCTCACTTTTCTCAAGATGCTTGTGGCTTCTTTTTTACCTCCTGTTATCACATAATTTATTAAACAACTTCTTGCTCAAAGAAACCATGTCTTTGAATTAGGCAGCTTTGCTTTCTTAGATGTATTTTCTCACTACGGTTTTTCTCATCGATTATGTCTCAGTAAAAAACTGTCCACAAGCAGGCACTGACCTGTTTGTGGAGCTGCAGCTTCCCCGGTGCCTCCTGACACAGCCAAGCACTTGTGCTCAGCTGTGAGCCAGGCTGCTGGCTGGGGAGAGAGGCTGTGCTGGTAAAACAGCATTTCTGCCTTGGTGTGATCCCTGGGCTCACAGCTGCACTGCTCAGCTCGGAGTGGGTGTTATCTTTGTCATGGCAAAACCCCACAGAGGGCTTGTTCCAGGCTGCAAAAATGGGATTAAAGGAGTTCTGGAGGGGGTGGGTCTGGGGCTGCCACAGAATGGAGTAAATAAAGGAGTTTCCAGTGTGCTGCAGCCAAAGGAGCCCCAAAGTCTCTAATTTAGTGCTGCCATTTGACAAGAAATACACTGAATTGTGAGCAGCAGCATCCCTGGTGCTTTGGAGCAGGCAGAGCTGCCCCAGGCAGTGCTGCAGCAGAGCCTGGGGCTCCCCGTGCTGCAGGGATTGATTTCAGCTCAGGAGCAGGGCACAGCTCCTGCATTTCTGCAGCCCTTGAGCTCCTGTGCAAGTGGCTCCCTGGCAGTGGAGAGGCTCTAAAAAGAGAGCAGCTGATGTTGCAATGTAAGCACTGCCCCTGGAGTGCAAAGCCTGTCCTCTGGCATGCTCCCTGCTGCTATTTTTACCTATTCCAGTAAGATCTGCCCTTGTGATGGTGAATTACAGGACAGTACCTGGAATCATTTTCTGTTACAAAGTGCTGTATGTGCTGAAGAAAACGTTCAATGAAATTGGGCAGATTGAGACTAAAACTTACATTGAAAAATATTTTTTCTTTTGTCAGCACAAAACTGTGACTACAAGAGGTTCTTTCAGGTTTTTTTTTGCATATTTTATGTCTGGCAGAGTTTTTCTGTAAATTTTGGGTTCCTTTGTATATTGATTATTTTGTTTTTCTCAATTTCTCATGCAAAGACTTTGAACAAGCAGTGTGAGTTTTAAAGATGGGGATTGACAGTGTAGCCCAGGAATCAGTGGATTATGAGGTTTTTGTCTTAATTTCTAAAAGACCAGGCTGATGTTGACCAAATTTTATTTTGTATTTCTATACACTATAGGAAATTAATATTTTTTTTTTTCTAGGAGTAAATTAACAGCACTTCCAGTGACAAAGTGCTGTAATATTGTGGTGGAAACAGGAGCAAACAGCAAGAATGCCCTGACAGTGGCACAGGGGGTTCAGTGGCACAGGGGGTTCAGTGGCACAGGCATCCAGTGGAGATGTGTGGCTGCTGAAATGTCTAATTTGTGATTACCTTACCCCAAATACAAGGTGTATTTTCTAAAACCATCAATCATAGTTCAGAAGTGATTGATGACACTGAAACCCAAACCTCAAGGTTTTGTGCTGGCTCTCTGTGCCTTAGGAGTGGGTTTGGGGCAGGATCTTTCCAAGGCAGTGCTTTGACACTGAGGTGTGATGGATTTGTGTGCTGGCCTTGCTCCTCCTGCTCCTCAGAGCAGCTCAGGTGGAAATCCTGCAGGCAGGAAACTTCTTCCAGGACATGTCTGCCATGTCTCATTGAACAGTTGTAGTCAGGTGCTCCTCAGAGCAGCTCAGGTGGAAATCCTGCAGGAAATCAGGATGGAAATCAGGTGGAAATCAGGAAATCAGGTGGAAATCAGGCAGGAAACTTCCTCCAGGACAGGGATTGTCCTCTCCCTCTGTCTGCCATGTCTCATTGAACAGTTCTGGTCAGGTGCTCCTCAGAGCAGCTCAGGTGGAAATCCTGCAGGCAGGAAACTTCCTCCAGGACAGGGATTGTCCTCTCCCTCTGTCTGCCATGTCTCATTGAACAGTTCTGGTCAGGTGCACCTCAGAGCAGCTCAGGTGGAAATCCTGCAGGAAATCAGGATGGAAATCAGATGGAAATCAGGAAATCAGGTGGAAATCAGGCAGGAAATTTCCTCCAGGACCAGGGATTGTCCTCTCCCTCTGTCTGCCATGTCTCATTGAACAGTTCTGGTCAGGTGCTCCTCAGAGCAGCTCAGGTGGAAATCCTGCAGGCAGGAAACTTCCTCCAGGACAGGGATTGTCCTCTGCCTCTGTCTGCCATGTCTCTTTGAACAGTTGTAGTCAGGTGCTCCTCAGAGCAGCTCAGGTGGAAATCCTGCAGGAAATCAGGATGGAAATCAGGTGGAAATCAGGAAATCAGGCAGGAAATTTCCTCCAGGACAGGGATTGTCCTCTCCCTCTGTCTGCCATGTCTCATTGAACAGTTCTGGTCAGGTGCTCCTCAGAGCAGCTCAGGTGGAAATCCTGCAGGCAGGAAATTTCCTCCAGGACAGGGATTGTCCTCTCCCTCCCTCTGCCCTGCCATGTCTCATGGAACAGTTCTGCTCAGGTTTAATGACTCTCACATCTGCACTAAAGCTGGGCTTTTTGGCAGCCCTGATTCCTTAAACCCTCGTGTTTGCCAGTCTGCTAGCAGATGTTCTTGCTGATTTTTTTTGTCATGTGTCTCTTTATCTGTCATGAAAAAGAAGGAATTTTTCCTGCCTTATAGCTGTTGCTGTGGTGGCAGAAATACTGCACCTGCTTCCTGAGCCCATCACATTTGTTTTATGCTGTGCTGTCTCTTCTTGATTTGTGCATGAGATTTCTTTTTCTTCTTGCTGATTTTACTGTAAAAACGCTTTGGGTTTTCATTCTGTAAATAAAATTTCCCCATCAATTTTTTCTTTTTTTTTTTCCATGCAACATTATCCATTTTAGTGACTCACTGCCATCTCTTGTATTTGGTTATAACTAAAGATCTCACCTTTTCCTCTGGTGTGAGAAAACCTGAATTCCTTCCTTGTCCCCAGTCTCCCTGCTTATCTTTTTCCATGATGGAAAGCATATTTACAGTATTTTATGTGCCACATTCCTTGTGTTTGTTGGAGACAGGTGTGCTAGGTGTAAGCAGGGTGAATTCACTGGTCAGACTGTCAGCAGATTTTACTTTTAAAATGACTGAACGTGGCTCCAGGTGGAGGTCCCAAAACATTCATTTGATTTCTTGTTAATCTTTGAGAGTTTGCTGTGTTGGTAAAATCATTGCAGCTTCTTTTTATTCATTCATTTTACTTTTTCCCCATCTGCTCTGCCCAGAAGAGAGGATATCTCTAACCAGAAGTGAGCTGCCAATAGAAGATCTTTTAATTTTTTAATTGTATTTTTGAGAAAGACATGAGGAGTCTGAGACTTCTTGGTCTGGAGAAGAGAAAGTTTTGTGGGGGATGATCCCATCAAGATTTCTTCAGCTTCCCTAGGAATTCTCCCTCTTACAGTTGGTGCTTTTATGCAAGATACAGAGAGCCTTCAGAGGCTTGGCTGCTCCTTCCTGTTTGTTTGTTTTGTCTCCAAGATTTGTCAACATTTGTGAGTCAGCAAGGTGTTTGTCTGAGTGAGGAGCTGAGTCTGAGAAGGGACTATTCAACTCCTGTTTAATTTTAATTTTCACTTCAGTGAGTTTCTAGCTGTAAAAGATTCTCCTATTTAATTTTAATTTTCACTTCAGTGAGTTTTTAGCTGTAAAAGATTCTCCTATTTAATTTTAATTTTCACTTCAGTGAGTTTTTAGCTGTAAAAGATTCTTTTTCTGACATTCTGGAAGAAGAATGAAATGTCTCTGAGCTGGGTAACATTTGGTTGTTGGGCACTTTGTGTCTCCTTTCACTGAAATGCTGCATGAAGTAATGAAAGGCTGAAAGACTCTGAAAACTCTAAAAGGAGAAGGATGATAATTTACCACTGCTGTGATTTTTTTGTTGTTTATTTGGTATGTAGTGCATGTTTGTCTATTAAAATGTAAATATCTTCTGGGTTTTTGTCTTCCACAGATGATGTGCTTCATCCTTTTGTCATAGGACTTCATTTGCTGAAAGGAAAACTAAAGGTATAAATAACTTTCTCTTGTTATCTTTCCCTTCCTCCTTCTCCTGCCCCTTTCTTTCTTTGGAGATTCCTGGACCTTCCCTTCAGGGGGGGAAGCTCAGCTCAGCCCCCTGTGCTTGAATTCTTGCACTGCTGCTAAAATCCACCTTTTGTTTTTTGCACAATGCCACAAAATCGACCTGGAGCTGCAGTTGTTACAGGATTTGCTTTATCAGAAATGTGTATTTAACTTAAGCTCTTGCTTGAGTCAGCCTCCCTGGGTGTTTACTTTGCAGGGGAAAAGCCCTTGCTCAGTTTAGAACTTCAGCTCTGATATTTGCCTGTCTTCTCCACACACCATTTGCCTTTCCACACAAGTGCAGCTCAGTTGGGACCAATCCAGACCTAATGTAAATCTGTCTGTGGCATTATCTTCAAACTCCATCTCTGAAACAAAAAGGCTGCTGTGGCACTTGGTTAAGTAAATAAAAACCCACCCAAACCAGAACTGTCATTTCCTAGGTGTATTTAATAAGATAATGTTAAAATGGAGCATAATTTCTTTGGGAGGCTCTCAGGACAGGAGATGTTTGACATAGTCTTAAATATTTTTGTTGTATACAGTCTTAAATTTTAAAGTACATTGCGTTTTTATTTACCATTTTATTCAGGTTTCTTGACAAGTACAGGTGCATGCAAAGCATGAAAATAAAGAAGGATAAGTGCATGCAAAGCATGAAAATAAAGAAGGATATTCCCAGGTGCCTCTTGTTCTGAAATACAGGGGAGAGCTCTTTGTTCATCTCCAGAGGATCTCAAGGTGCTGTGTCCCTGTGCCCGTCTGGGTGATGTTCCCAAGCTCTTGGAGTGGCATTGCTGAGCTGGCACAGAGCCCACATCTCATGCCATCCCTTGAGTGGCTGCAGGGAGCTCCTGGGCACTGCATCCTGCTGATATACAGATACTGAATTCAGCCCTGCCTGTCTGTGCAGTGGGATGTGAGCACAGCTCCCAGATTATTATTCTTTAATAATCCTCAGGCTGTTCCTTCTCCCCAGGCTCTCAGTTTGGGTGTTCTCAGTGCTGCTCCCTCAGTGCTGCTGCATTTCCTACATGTGGCTGAGGGAGGACAGAGCCAGGCATTCTTTGTGCTGAGCTTCTCAGTCACTTTTTTGTTTAATCCTTGAGAACTCGTGTGGGAAGGGCATTTGGTGGATTGCTGACATTTGAGTAACTTTTTTTTCATCCTTGCTGTAAAGTGGATGAGTTCCAGGCATTGCAAACACAGTTTGGGGCTTTGAGACTGGCAACAATTGGCATCAGCAAGTGCAGAATGCAAATGGGCACATGGCTGGGAAGGTATGTGCTCTTGATTGAGAGATTTGGGGGAGAAAAAAGCCTTGTGCAGGGTTCTGAGCATGTAGAGAAAGACAAAACACTTGTAGTCCCACCTCTGTCTGCAGAGCCAGGCCTGTGCCTGCTCCCTGCTGGCTGTAACAGCTCAGGGTCACTTTTCCAGGCAGATCCCACAGGATCTCTTTGGTTTGTTCTTCCCACACAGAGCATTCCCATGTCAGGCACCCATTTGTTATCACATGGTATTTCTATGAAATTCAAAAGTGGAGCTCTGATTTTCCCTACAAAACCACAATTCCTACATGAGAGAAACAGCAGCACTGAACACCCTGTATCTAAAAGAGGGATACAGAATCCAAAGCTTTGCCTTTCCCAAAGCAGAAAACCAATCCCAGGATCTCTCTGTAAATCTCCCTTTGGGGGATTCTCCTGGCAGAATTCCACACTGTGGCACTGAAACAAGAAATCTGAGTGACAGGGCTGTCACATAATGTGATCCTGATACCATCAGCTATAAAAAGCAGTGTTCAGGGCTTTTTGTTTCTGGTAGTGAGTTTGAGTTTACTGAATTAAAAAGGAGCAAGGCTTTAAAATATCACTTCAGCTTTAATAGTCTTCACCCCTTTAAGAGCAGGTTAAATAAAGGATTGTGGAATATTATACTAGAAAGAAAAGTGGAAATTTTATTTGATGATGGTTCTGGTGCTTTGTAAGGAAAACTTGTACAAAATCTTTGAGCACTTTCCTTGCTTGCTTGTTCCTTTCCTACTGTTTCAATAGTAATTCCATAAACCTGTTTGTGAATCTATAGAAACTCTGCAGCTGTACTTAAATCCAATTTAAAAACACTCTGATTTATTAGAAACACCTGCATTTAACTTTTTACCTGGGATTGGTTTTCTGCTTTGGGAAAGGCAAAGCTTTGGATTCTGTATCCCTCTTTTAGATACAGGGTGTTCAGTGCTGCTGTTTCTCTCATGTAGGAATTGTGGTTTTGTAGGGAAAATCAGAGCTCCACTTTTGAATTTCATAGAAATACCATGTGATAACAAATGGGTGCCTGACATGGGAATGCTCTGTGTGGGAAGAACAAACCAAAGAGATCCTGTGGGATCTGCCTGGAAAAGTGACCCTGAGCTGTTACAGCCACAGGGAGCAGGCACAGGGTGGCCAAAGGTGCAGATTGTTTTGGGAATAAAACAAATTCCTGCTAAGCAGAGCCCAAAGTACAGCCTGCTGCAGCCTGGGAGTCTGGCTTGGCTTGTGCTTACTAGCCAGAGTTATTGTCTGACAGCAGCTTTTAAATACAGAAAGATCCTGATCTTGAATGAACAATAAATGAAGAAGTCTAAAATGAAGAAGTCTGAAAGCAGGTTGAGAGTTGTGTTGCTTGTCTTCCTCACTGTAGGACCCACTTGTTGGAAATCCAATTATTTGGTTTCCCTGAAGGCTGAAACCAGAATACTTCTGATAAACAAAGGAAAAGAGCAGAAAAGATACTTCCAAGATCAGAACAGCAGAGGCAGAAATTGTAAAATTATATATGTTTCTGTTGGTTTTTTTCTGTTTGGTTTTTTCCCCTGAGCACTGACATTTCCTTCCGTTAATTTTTAATTTCTGTCAGTTGTCTAAGGGAGGAATTTGGTTTTTGGCATTAAAATGAAGGGCACATGAAGGAAAAGCACCAACCTTGTAGATGTGAGAGGGATCTGCCTGGGTTGTTGCACTGCTCCCAACTCATTCCCTGCATTCATATTTCCACAGATCACAGCTTTATTTATTCATATAGGGATGGGTCCATTTTTATCCTGCACTGCTCTGAAAAGCTACTTTTAAAAAATGCTGCTATGGATCCCAACAGGGATTTGTCTGGTTTGATTTTCTGGTTTTCCCCCAGCTAATTGGTCACCCAAGCAATATTAGATCAATTAATTACTGTGTGGGAGAAGAAAAAGCCACAGTTAAATGGATCATTGATCTTTTTGTGTCAGAGATGAAAACTTTGTTTTTAAGCAGCTTTTCAAGCTTCTATTTACTGACAAAAGTGTTCAGTCTGAAATGGATTCTGAACTTTGTTCTGTGTTTGTAGGTGTACTCCATGAAACACGAAATTCCAGGAATTTGTGTGGATAAAAATGGCAGAATGTGTGTGCTGGCAGGGGGGTTGTTTTGACTTGTTTTTAAAAACTTTGGGTGCTTGTTTGTTGGGTTGGATGAAATGGGAAAGCCTTATAAATATGATTGCCTGGCAAAAGATTTTGAGAATATAGAAACTATAAGTGAGATTGAAATGAAAGCAAGCTTTGAGATCCCTCAGTTACTGAACAACTGGAAAACAATGGTGTGGCCACTGAAGGTGATCCCCTTGTGATGGAACAACACCCTCTGCTTGCAGACAGCTCCAAGGGTCAGAGCAGACCCTGCAGCTTGGCAGAAGGGGTCCAAAGAGGAGTTTTTAGGGTTTAAAATGTAACACAGTGTGGGAATGTAGTGATTCTTACAGGTTGTATGGAAATGCTGTAGGATTTGTATCTTGTACTAGATTTGTTAGTGAGAATCAGAATATTCAACACAGAAGATGATTTATTGTATTGTAACGGGAACTTTGACCACTTTTTCTTCCCTTCTCTTCTCTTTGCTCTTTCCACTGCATCTTCTACTTCTTCCTACACTCTCAGTTCTCACCCCTTTACTCTCTTACATTCTCCGCCTCTCTTCTCTCAGCCCTGCTCCAGCTGCAACTGGCAGCTCCCAGCAGGGCCCTGCACCCAGGCCCTTTGCAATGAACCCCAAATCCCAGCAGGGCCCTTTGCAATGAACCCCAAATCCCAGCAGGGCCCTTTGCAATGAGCCCCAAATCCCAGCAGGGCCCTTTGCAATGAACCCCAAATCCCAGCAGGGCCCTGCACCCAGGCCCTTTGCAATAAATCCCAAATCCCAGCAGGGCCCTTTGCAATGAACCCCAAATCCCAGCAGGGCCCTGCCCCAGGCCCTTTGCAATGAACCCCAAATCCCAGCAGGGCCCTGCCCCAGGCCCTTTGCAATAACCCCAAGTTCTGAGCTGGCTGCAGAGATCTCTGCTCTCTGTCCATCCCCACTGTCCTGCCCCCGCACCCGTTCTGACGCTGGTTCCAGAAAAAAGCCAGGACAAAGCACCCAAACCTGGGAGTGAGAGTTCAGCTTTGTACCATGTGAGCTTTGAGCCTCATTTCAGTGCCAGAGTGAAACTTTGAACAGCTCACAGCAGCAGTGGATCCTGCTGATGGGAAGAGCCAGAGCAGCTCCCAGTGCCTTGTGAGCTGGAATGATGACATGGATGCATTGATGGTGTGTGAGTGACTGAGCTCCAGGAATGTGCTCCTGTCAGATCTGCACATTCCAAAGCTTTTGGGTTCGTACTTGTTGCAGTGATTCATTGGCAGAATCTGTAATGTGTGCAAAAAGCACTAATAATGAGCAGTGCACTCTTGGTCACAGTGAGCACAACTCCTGGGGCACTGGCAGCAGTAAATGCCATTATTTTTCTGCTTAGGCTGAACATTTAATATGAAAGCAATCAGTATCAGTTTCCCAGCAGTCCTGGGTCTACAAGGGGACTGATGTACTTTAATCTTAAAATATTCTGATGTACTTTTATCTTAAAATATTCTTTGAATGCTGCTGTTGCAGTTTGTCAGTTGGAGAAAGGCTGTTTGAAGTCGTTTTCATGAAAGTGATGAGCTGCAGGAAGAAAAGATTTAAAGGAAATTTTTAGAAATACACATGAAAACATCCAGTTGGCAGTGGATTATTTGAGCATGGCATAAACATAAATCCAGTATCTGGTAATGATTATGTTTCAGAAATATGCTTGTAATTAATTTAAAGAGAGAGAAAAGCATTTTTTTTCCTGGAAGAGACAAACCTAAGAAGAACATAGTTATGAAGGCATCATTTAAAATAAAGGAGGAAAAATTTTACAATTAAATTTCTCTTTAGAACAGAGTTTCAAACTTATTTTCACTGGAGTAAATTGGTGTGGATGTTGGGGGAGCTGAGTGTAGTGAGTAAAAATACTTTTTAATGGATTACTGCTGGGAGCAGAAGACCCAAAGGGAATAAATCTGCTGCCAGGACACCCTGCAGGGTGGGCTGTGCTCTGCACATCAGTTCCCTGCTCAGGTGCACTCACAGCTGTGTACTCTGACTCCGAGGTGTTCTCCTGCTTTGTTCTGAGTGAGCCAGGCTGGCTGTGCAGTGTTGGGCTGTCACTTAATGTCACTTCTGTCAACCCCAGGCTGAATGCTCTTCTCTCCTCCCTGGGCTGCTGCAGTTCCAAGGGGATGGTTTTGTACTGATTTATAGAAATTTCCCTGCACTGGAGGGCAGGAGGAAGGTGGAACTCATCCAGAATCACCTCCTAAGCAGCAGCTTTCTGTCTGTCTGTCCTTCCATGAGAATAACCTGCAGCAAGGCTTGAGAAGTGAGCCTGGCTGCCCATGCTGTGCCAGAGTTGAGTGTTGTCAGCCAGGCTGTCCAGGGCTGGCTCAGGGGGTGTCTGTGGGCCCTGGAAGCTGTGGCAGCCTCAGGGCTGGCTCTGGGCAGCTGCAGGAGTCAGCAGCAGGACACTTTGGGTTTCTGCAGCAAGCTCCACCTTCCCAGCTGCCAGGGATGCCAGAGCAGGTGTAGCAGCTTTCCAGCAGGGATTCCCTGTCTCTGCCCAGATCTGTGAAGATCTGTTCAAGTTCCCTTTCTCTCCCTGCCCCTCCATCCACCCCCAGGCCTCTTGGCAGGTTTTTGGCAGCTCCAGGCCAGCTCTGACCTCTGCTCTCATCTTTTCCTTCGGTGCTGGTTCCTCCCTGAGTGGGGAGGAAGAGAGCTGAGGATGGTGAGTGTGCACATCCATTTCCTAGGGATGGAACTCAACACCTGTGAGCAAAGCCAGCCTGGCAGGGGCTGAATCCTCAGCCAAAAGAGATGGCAGAACCCAAGGATGGCAAGAGAGAGCAGGGCACTGCTGGGAGGGGGCACTGTGCCAGGCATGGCCAGTTCTGACATTGCTCTGAGGCAAAGATCTGGGAGAGAAGGATGCAAATGCCTCATTAAAGATAGAACTGACATTTGGGGCTCCACAGGCTCAGAGCAGTTGCTGTCTGTGTTTTCCTGTGTGTGCAACAACCCTAAAATACATTGCTGTGATCTTCCCTGGTGGCTGTGCCTCACTGTGCAGGGAGAGTTCCCTGAGAGCAGGAAAGTCACTTTTTGGGTATTTTTATCTTTTGTCAAAATGCAAGTGTGAATTCTTCATCATTTCCTGCTTTCTCTGGAATTTTTCAGGAAATGTTGGCAGCATATCAAAATATTAAATATAAATGTAATGTTGGGGTATTGTCAACTTCTATCAGCAGGGACAAGGAGGTTTTGGTGGCTGTCCTGCAATCCCTTAGCTGAGCAGAAAAATCAAACTGGGCTCCTCTTTTTGTTTATTCTCATCTGTTACCTGGAAGGATGAAACAAAGGAGTTTCCCATAGGGGTTAAGTTAAGAGAAGCTCTCTGGGTTTCATCTTTCCCCTCTTATCTAAGAGTTTATCTCAGTTTTTATTGCTGCCATCTCAGTAGTTACTCTTCCAGCTGCCATGTGCATTATGTGGGTGTTGTAACTGAACATAACTTGTTTTTCACCTTTCTGGTGCCCAGGAATTGTGAGATGTGTGGTGAACTTGGAATTGTGGTGAACTTGGTTGTATTCCTCAGTTTTATCTCTCATTTTTCAGAATGTCTCAGTGTCTTCCTATCCCTTATTCCCTTTTTACATCAAATATAAAACTCTTGTTATCTGTGTGCCATGGATTTAAAAATAAAAAAAAAAAATCCAAGTACCTCAATCCTGTTAGATGATTTGGGCATGGAGTTTAAATCTCCTGACATTTAAACATTTGGAACTTTGGCCAAGTGGACCTGCAGAGCTGATGGATTGAGGAGTGGCAGGGCTGGCAGGAGGGGGTGAGGCTGTGCTGGCACTGTGTGCCCTGGCAGTGCAGGAGATGTTCAGGAGCTCTGAGAGTTCCCTTGGAGGCTGAGGGTTCTGCTGCTCATGACTTCACCTAAACCAAACCTTTCTCTGGAACTTTGTTGTTACATTTCCTCTCTGGCTGCTGGTCACACCTGCCTTGAGGTCTGGACCAAAGCTACTTGCAAATGTGCTGTGAAGGAAAACACTCTGAAATTCAGCTTATCCTTCTGGGCACCCCAGAAGTGGAGATCTTTTTTATCCAAGAATTCCATTGTTTTAACTCTTCAACTGAAACAAACACTGTTGGCTTTTCCCTGACATAAACATGAGGAAGGAAATGTATTGGAAGGTTCAAATAATTTACAGCAAAGGAGGTGCAGGACCACACATGAGATGAGACTTGAGCAGCTGCTGACAGGTGTACAGTCAGTGTTGGGTGTTCTGAAGGAGGTTGCTGGATTTGCTGTAATTTGGTTTTGCCTAGTTTTGAGTAAGATGTTTGAGTATAATTTGGAGTTCAACTGCATTGCAGTTGGGAGAGCTGGGGAGAAAATCCAGTGATGCCTTTATGTGTGTCCCTGCATGTGCAGAAATATGTGCAGGGAGGGGGTTGTTGGTGTCCCTGCACTGGGAGATGTTTGTAAAATCATCAAATGGGTTGGGTTAAAGGGACCTCAAAGCTCACCCAGTGCCACCCCTGCCATGGCAAGGACACCTCCCACTGTCCCAGGTGCTCCCAGCCCTGCCCAGCCTGGCCTTGGGCACTGTCAGGGATGCAGGGGCAGCCCCAGCTGCTCTGGGCACCTGTGCCAGGGCCTGCCCACCCTCACAGGGAGGAATTCCTGCCCAATATCCCATCTAAACCTACTCCCTTCAGTTGGAAGCCATTCCATGTATCCTGTTAATTGTAAATAATTCCTCTCCATCTTTGTTGGCTCCCCTCAGGTACTGCAGGTTTCAGCTGGGTCACCCTGGAGCTTTGTTTTTCCCAGGCTGAGCAATCCCAGTTGTCCCAGGTTTATTTATGCTGAAATACAACTGAGCATAGTGGCTGTGAAGGTTTACAAACATTTTTTTGCTGTTTCACACTATGTAAATTGTGATAATATTTATAAAAACCCAAATAACCAATGCCTCAAAATCAGTGATAAAAATAGATTCCTTAATTAATTCTTTCCATTGTAATTCCTGTTGAGTCTCTTTTCTTAACAGTCTGGGCTAATGCCTGTGTGGCATATCTGGTTTTCAGGGCTGCTGTGCTGGCCTCCTGCAGAGCTCTTTATTCTTGTCACCAGGAGGGTTAGGGTGGAGCTCAGGGAAAGGTTCTGCCCCAGAGGGTGCTGGGCACTGCCCAGGGGATGGGCACAGCCCTGAGGCTGCCAGAGCTCCCAGGGGTGTCCAGGGTGGGATTGTTGGAGTGTCTGTGCAGGAGCAGGGATTGGACTGGGTGATCTTGTGGGTCCCTTCCAGTCCAGGCAATTCTCTGGTTCTATGTTCTGTCCACCTCTCTGGAAGCCCCCCAGGCACTGATAATGTAGATTCCCCTGCTGGTGAAGTGCTGAGTGTCCCTGAGGTGCAGTGGGAGGAGTTCCACATCTGTTCCTGCTTTGTCTGTGTGAATAAAGTGCAATGCTTTCAGGAGCAGGCTGATTGTGCAGCTGGGGGTGAGCTGGACCTGCAGGGTAGCCTGGTCACCTCACCAGTCATGGCAGCTCCAGATGTTCCCAGCACCTCACAGGGCAGGGCAGCTCCAGATGTTCCTAGCACCTCCCAAGGCAGGGCAGCTCCAGATGTTCCCAGCACCTCCCAAGGCAGGGCAACTCCAGATGTTTCCAGCACCTCCTAAGGCAGGGCAGCTCCAGATGTTTCCAGCACCTCACCAGGCGGGGCAGCTCCAGATGCTCCCAGCACCTCACAGGGCAGGGCAGCTCCAGATGCTCCCAGCACCTCCCAGGGCAGGGCAGCTCCAGATGTTTCCAGCACTTCCCAAGGCAGGGCAGCTCCAGATATTTCCAGCACTTCCCAGGGCAGGGCAGCTCCAAATGTTCCTAGCACCTCCTAAGGCAGGGCAGCTCCAGATGTTCCCAGCACCTCCCAAGGCAGGGCAGCTCCAGATGTTTCCAGCACCTCCTAAGGCAGGGCAGCTCCAGATGTTTCCAGCCCCTCCCAAGGCAGGGCAGCTCCAGATGCTCCCAGCACCTCCAGATGTTTCCAGCACCTCCCAGGGCAGGGCAGCTCCAGATGTTTCCAGCCCAGCTGAGGTTGGCTGTGTGAGGAGGAAGGGGCAGCCCCACTCCAGATTGAAGGATGTGCCCCTTTCCCTGACTCTCCCCATCTTCCTCAGGCTGCACCAATGGAGCACATCCAGGGAGCTTGGAAGACCATCAGCAATGGCTTTGGGCTGAAGGATTCTGTCTTTGATGGCCCCAACTGCATCTCCCCCACGCTGGTGCAGCAGTTCGGGTACCAGCGCCGCGCCTCCGACGACGGCAAAATCTCGGAGACGTCCAAGACCAGCAACACCATCCGCGTGTTCCTGCCCAACAAGCAGCGCACCGTGGTGAGTTGTTGGGACCCAGCACACCCCTCTGGCTGTCCTGAGCAGCCAAGACCCTTGCCAGGGGTCTCAGAGACCCTGGCACAGAGCCCAAAATGCCTCTGTGAGTTTGATTATGGCCCGTGGAGCAAATTACCAACCTTATATGAACACCAGCAAGCCACAACAGTTTAAGTAGAGTATTAGTGAAGTTATCACAGGGTGGAAAAGTAGATTTTAGGGTTTTTGGTATGGGGGTTCAGGAGGCAAGATGGAGGGAACTGGGTGTGTCCAGCCTTTCTCCTTCTTCTTCTTGGCCTTCATCTTCTGCTGTGATGTTGGCACTTACTTATTGGTTTAGAGTAGAAGCTCACTGTCTAGCATAGGTGATGGGCATTGGGAAGTTATTGTAAACATTGCACACGTGGTTTTTAGTATAAAGACATAACACCTCCCCAGGGGCAGGCAGAGTGCCTGGACTGTCTTGCTGAGCTGACCTTGGCTGGGCAGGAGAAAATTTTTATAGATAAGATAAAATAAACAACCTTGAGAGTGAGAAATGAAGAGATCTGACTCCTTCTTTAAGCACTGGGCTGGAAAAACAGACTTTGGAACTTTTCTCGGGGTCACTGTGACAAACTAATGATCCCGACAGTGAGTGGGGGCTGCCTGCAGCTCAGCAATGCTCTGCTGCTCCCCCTCCCTGCTCCTGCCACCAGAAATGCCCTCCTGCAGAAGGGTTGTGCTGGGGTGGAGTGATGGTCAGCAGTTGGGTGGTTTTAGAGGATGTGGTTTGTTGGAAATGTGTGCTGTGTCTGTATTTTGAGAAGCTCTAGTGCTCTGGCTCAATGCTGTGACTTTTCTAAAGCACGTGAGCATGTTCCACAGGAAAAGTCATTGTTGGATGACCTAAACAATGATGCCTGCATGACACTTCTGTCATTTTCCTCACTTGAAGTGTGGGGGTTAAAGCCAAAGTGAAACTTGTTGAGGGAACACTTCTGTTCAGTTTCTTGGAGCTGAGTGTACCTAATAATAGTCTTACCCAAAGTTTCCTGAAATAGAAATTAAACTTTTTTCTGTACTTGAGGTAGCTCCATTTGCCTGCATTTCTGTTCCTTCTATAGGCTGCCTGCTTGTGTAAAATCCTGTTTCATAGAAACTCAGAAGTTATAAAATGCCTTCAGAATGCCCTTTGCAGGAGTGCGCTTTTTGCAGCTTTCCTAGAATTTCTTAAAATGAGAAAACAGTCTTGGAAAAGCTTAAAGAAGCTTTGCAGCAGTGTGTAAATGTTTTGTTTTTTCCCCTTGCCCCAGGTGAACGTGAGGAATGGGATGACCCTGCATGACTGTCTGATGAAGGCTCTGAAGGTCAGGGGGCTGCAGCCAGAGTGCTGTGCAGTGTTTCGGCTCCTTGCTGAACCCAAGGGGTAAGAGTGAAACTTCCTCCCAGAGAATGTCAAAATCTTGGCTTTGGAATAGCAGCAGTAATGTTCTCTTCCCCTGTGGCTGATTTCTTTTAAAGCAGTTTGGTTGGGAGCACTTTGTGTTGCTTTCTTTGCCTTCTTCTAGGGTAACTCTCTCAGCTTCTGTGTACTGGCAATTTCATTTTTGTTTTAAAGCTAAATATTGAAAATATTTAAAATGGAGGGGTTCCCTCCAGTGCTTGCAGCCCCTTAGTGAGGGTTTTGCCATGCTCTAGAAGAAGTGATGCCTTCCTTCATATTTGGGGGGCATTTCTGTGCTGCCTTTGTGGTTGGTAAATTCAGTGCCAGTGATTCTTAGCCCCCTTCCCTGAACAGTTCTGTGTGCTTTGCATTCCTCTGGAGCTTCCCAATATTTGGATTTCAGTCTCACTTGAAATATTCCTTATTTATTTGTAGGACTGGGGATGCTGCTATTAAATACCAAGTGATTGTTTTACAAGCTGAGGGAGTGAAAGTATCCCATGGAGTTAATGCATTTCACACCTCCTCAGCCTTGGCCTTAAGCTCCCTGCAGCCCCAGGCACTTGTGGGGTCACATCTCTGAGCAGCTGAGGCCATTCTGGGCTCACCAGTCCCTGCCCAAGCACCTAATAATGGATTTTGTGTCACTCATAATTTCTGTTACGTTTATAAGGGTGTTTCTGTGACTCCATTAAAGCTTCCAGGTGCTTTATGTCAAATATTTTATAAAGAAATAGCATGTTAAAAATGAGCAGAAAAAGAGGTGACTTCTGATTTTTTGAGTGAAAGACACTGCAATCTTTCCAGCTCTCTGTAAGAGGTTAGCCATGATTTTTTGTGTATTTGTTTTGAGTTTACTCAAGAAAACTCCCCAAACATAATTGCTGATGGTGCCAGACTTATCCCCAAAGTGATTTTGTTGTCCCCATTTTCCCTTTCAGGAAGAAAGTGCGTTTGGATTGGAACACAGATGCTGCCTCCCTGATTGGAGAGGAGCTGCGAGTGGATTTCCTTGACCATGTCCCACTCACCACTCACAATTTTGTAAGATCTTCCTGCTCTCTATTCTGCTGGGAATTTCATCAGTTGAGCCACAGATTTGGCCAGAGAAGGTTTTGGGCATTAGACAGCTTTTGGCTTTCTTACACAGGAATTTTCAGAAGTTGGGGTTGATTCCTTCACCCCTGTTCCCCACAAATTCCATTCCCTAAATATCAATTTGCAGTGAAATGCCAGAATTGTGATTATTACCCAGGTGATCCCCAGGTGGCAAAGCTCACATTGTGCATGTTCTTCACAGGTCTGGTGAGTTCCATTTTTATTTTACATGAATACCTGTGTCTGTAACTGTTGTGGTAAGATACCTGTGTCTTTAAAGTCCAGAAAAGGCAGAAAATTTCCATTTTCAGTCTCCAGCTCATCAGTCAAAAAAGGCTGGATACATTCAGCAGCTTTGCTGGACTGATGGTCCAATATTTATTTGTGCTGGATATTCAGGGTGTTGTTAATTCTGCAGGTCATGCCATTATTTTGTGAGCTATTGCTGCCTTGTAATTTGACAAAGTGTTCTATGGGGGAATGAAATGCTTTGCTTTGTAGTTCCTTCTCAAAAATGGATTATTTATTCCACACAAAACAAATAAATAGAAGGTGTTTTTGTGCTTTGTGGGTTTTATAATTAATTTTTTTTTTTTTACAAAGAGGTAATGCCCAACTCTTAACAGTTTTACCTTGCATTACTGTGTTCTCCCAGGGAAGGAGCTCTGTTCCCATATTTTAGCTTTTTTCTTGTTTTGTTCTAGAAACACATTGTGGTAATCCTAAAGGATTGTCATTTACGTCCATTAGAAAGGTTAGGATTGATTTGCAAAACCTGAAAATCACTTTACTTCTACATTACATTAAAAAAAAAACTGCAGAAAATATTACTTACAGTTAGTCAGCAGAAAATGAATATTTTTCTCCAGGGCTGGAAGAAGCTGAAATTTGGAGCCCTCCTCTCCAATAGGTTCTGGAGGAAGAAACCCCCTTAGTTCATTTTAATATCTTTTCATACTTCAGAAGCTTTTAAAAAAACAAAGTAGGCTGCCATTTTAAAAAAGTACAATTTCCTTCTATTATTTTGATTACTAAGAAATGTATTTCTCATACAAGGGATATTGGTTTGTCATAAACACCAAGAGTTTTGGCTAACAAAAAAATGAGGTGAACCTTCCAGTCTGATGCTCTTTCACCTCTTTGGTGCTGCTGGAAGCAAACACAAACCCCAGCCCTTGGCTCACACAGCTGTCACCTTGCTGAGCAAAAAACCTGGTTTTGCATTTGAAAGAACACTCATTCTTGTCTTTTTCTTTGTTTGTTTGTTCTGTAAATAAAGCCTTTAAACTTTCCAGGTGTCCAACCAACCTGGAAATCCACTCTAGAATATTTGAGAGTGGTTTTAAGCTCAGTAGCAACCTGGGGGCTCTGACAGCATTTTACCATGGTTATTTATTCCTGTCGGGCTCTGAAGATCCAAATGTCAGTTGATGAAGAGGTTAATTAGCTGGGATTAATCACTGGCTGTATTTTCCAGGCTAGGAAGACATTTCTGAAGCTTGCCTTCTGTGACATCTGCCAGAAGTTCCTGCTCAACGGCTTCCGCTGTCAGACGTGCGGCTACAAATTCCATGAGCACTGCAGCACCAAGGTGCCAACCATGTGTGTGGACTGGAGCAACATCAGGCAGCTCTTGTAAGGACTGCTCCTTTCTAATGGCAGCAGCAAGTCTGGCTGGCACTTGGATTTGTGTGTCTGATCACAGAGATCCTGGGGGCTGTGGGGAAGGCAGGCCCTGTGAGTTGTGCATTGGGCTCATGCAACAGCCAGCAATGAGTGTCTGTTCCCAGGGAAAGGCCGTGCACGTCAGCTGCAGTTCTTGCTCTGGATTTGAATGTTCTGGGACAAGCAGACAAACACCTGGAATGACCAGGCAGTTGCTCCAGTGCCCTCTGTTTGAGCAGGGGACAGCAATTCCTCTCACAGACACATGTTAGGAATCAGCCAGGCCGTGATTCAGTTGGATTTTAGCTGTTGGAAACTTTAGTGTTCACCTGTTCTACACCTCAGCTTCTCACACTGGTGAAAATGGTGAGAAAACAGATGGAGGATAATACTTTCCTAATACCAGTTACAAAAAGTTGAAAATTATTATGTTAGAAGTCCTTTTATGCAAAAGTGTTAAAACGTGTAATTGGTTTTATGTGTCTTAGTGGTTGTAATTTTTTATAACTAAACTTGGTCATGTGGTTCTGCATTTTCCCATACTAAGAGAGTGCAGGATGACTTGTGCCACTTGGTGCTACCTGGTTTTAATAGAACTTAACTGTGTCAAGTAGCCTTTCAGGAAAATCTGAAGTCTGATTTAAAAAGATTTTGTCTCTCAAGTTTGGAAAGAACACGTGGAACTTTTCTTTGGGAGTCTGAAGGCAGAGATTTCAGTGGTACACAGAGGAAAAACACGATGTAAAGATAGGAATGTGTTCATGAAATGAATCATGCTGCAAAGAAACAACCCTTGAAAATTTCAGCTTTCAAGAGCATTGTACAGGAGGTAGTGTAGCAGTTGAAGTTGTAATTGTTTTTGTTGATATTTCAGATTGTTCCCAAATTCAAATATCAGTGACAGTGGTGTCCCTGCACTACCTCCCTTGACAATGAGACGGATGCGGGAGTCTGTCTCCCGGATACCTGTTAGGTAAGCTTGTATTTCCTGTCATTTCTCTCTTGGGAAATACACTTCTCTCAAAACAATCCACCCAAAGCAACCAGAGACCCCCAGCTGCTCCAAAGCAGAGCAATCTGGTACAAGGTTGGGATGAATGTGCAAGGCAGCAACACCACTTCATCACAGACAGCTCCTCCTTGTTCTTAGATCCACCAAAGCATTGATTTCAGATTTCATAATTTTCAATTTTTAGCCTTAAAATTTTAAGGTAGAGTATTAAAGAGTTTTTGGAGACCTTTGTTTTCCTGCCTAAGAAAATCCAAGGCTCCCTTTTGATATTTTTGTGAATTAATTTTATTTTATCTGATCAGGTAGTGTGCATCGAGAGTTTGTATCTCATGGTGGATGATTCACATCATAACTAAAATAATGCTCTGATATTCTGATGACAGATAGGAGTTTAAGGAGAGAACAGTGGGAACTGAAAATATGCTCCTCTTAAAGAAAATTCTGATACCTAAAGAGAACTTTCCTGTAGTTTTAAGTGCTGAAATGAAACTTGTGTCCCTTTCCAAGGGGCCTGTCCCTGACCCTAACACGTGCCTGTATTCTTTCCCTTGAAATTCTAGAGGCTGAAGAGAGCAGGCCAGCTTTTGTTTTTTCTGCACCCATTTGAACAGTCTGGTCAGGAATGAGGCACAGAGCACGTAGCTGACTTGTAAATGGTTCTATGTCTTTATTTCTTTATTTTAATGGGAACTGCATCAGGAATTGATCTTTGCCATCTTACTCTTATTTCCAGTGTTGTTGAACAGTGAGTTATTGACTTTATAGATCTCTTGTGAAGGCTGGCCCATTTCAGTTAAGACACATTTGTGTTTTGGGATCCTTTTGGCCTGAGTGGCCTTAGCTGTGATTTGTAACTCTTTGTTGAGCTGGGTTTTAGTCTGGGCCTCCTTTGAACTGGTGTTGGGTTTCATGACTTCCTTGCTGGCTGTTCTGTGCAAACCATTGAACAGTCTTGCAAAGCTTTGCAAATTCAGGGCTTAGCTCTTAAGCTGTGCATTTAACAGGCTTGAAATGAGCAGTTTGTTTAGTTTCACAGTCCTGAATTCATCTCTCAGAGCCAGTATTTTGTCAGTGTATTAAATGTGATTTGATGGGGATTGAGGTGAAAATTCCTAACAGCAAAAGCAGACCTCAGCTAAACACACTAATTTAATATGTGAGCTGACAAGATCTTCAAGTTCTTCAAATTTATTTCTGAAATTAACCTGGGACTGCTTCAGCTGACCAAGTAGTTCAGTTGATGTGTAAATCCCAGCTTTTCCTCTGCTCAGAACTGTGTGTCTATTGCATTTGGACAGCTTACATTGAACAAGTGTTTTTCACTTCCCAGAAGAGGGGAAATAAAAACAACCACAACTCTCCCTTTTTCTCTGTTTCCTTGCCAGCTCCCAGCACAGGTATTCTACACCTCATGCCTTCACTTTCAACCCATCCAACCCTTCCTCTGAGGGCTCTCTGTCCCAAAGGCAGCGCTCCACGTCCACCCCCAACGTGCACATGGTCAGCACCACCATGCCCGTGGACAGCAGGATCATCGAGGTAACCTGGGCTGCCCTGGGGCTGCTGTGCCCTGCCACAGCCCCCCTGGCCTTGCCTTCCTCCCCTGGGCTCCTCTGGGGCTGCTGTGCCCTGCCACAGCCCCCCTGGCCTTGCCTTCCTCCCCTGGGCTCCTCTGGGGCTGCTCTGCCCTGCCACAGCCCCCCTGGCCTTGCCTTCCTCCCCTGGGCTCCTCTGGGGCTGCTGTGCCCTGCCACAGCCCCTGTGGCCTTGCCTTCCCTGCCTTCCTCCCCTGGGCTCCTCTGGGGCTGCTCTGCCCTGCCACAGCCCCCCTGGCCTTGCCTTCCTCCCCTGGGGCTGCTCTGCCCTGCCACAGCCCCCCTGGCCTTGCCTTCCTCCCCTGGGCTCCCTGGGGCTGCTGTGCCCTGCCACAGCCCCCCTGGCCTTGCCTTCCTCCCCTGGGCTACCTGGGGCTCCCTTGCCTTCCCCCCTGGCCTTGCCTTCCCTGCCTTCCTCCCCTGGGCTCCCTGGCTGCCTCAGCTGCCTCGCTGGGGAGGGGATCAGGACACACCTTTGCACAGGGAGTTAATGATGAATTCTTGCAGTCTATCAACTTTGCTGGAGTAATTGGTGAATTCCAGGGGTGTGTGAAGACAGTTCACACACAGTTTGACAGTTAAGCTCAGTTTTGTGAAGAAATGTTTTTTAGACGTGTATAAAAATGTTTTTCCAAATTTCAGTCAGGGTTTGTGGGGGGCTGCTGTTAATGTTCAGTCAGACTGAAGGTGCCCTGAGTCTGGCTGTAGTTCTTGGGCTGGGAGTGCTCAGGTCAGAGCTTCCTGGGGGTCTGGTTTGTGTTACACTGAATGGAATTAATGACAGTTCTGGGCCTGTCTGAGACCATTCCTGCTGTTCTTGCCTTCAGACACCTTTTTCTTGTATTTTCCTACCTTAGACTGGCAGTGAGGGACATCTCTTGGAAATCAGGCCTAAAGTGGTTGGGTTTCTTTAATTCTTTTGTGGTAACCTTAACAAACTGGTGTGCAGGAAATGCTGAACTGCAGGACCTGCAGAGGGACCAAGCACTGTTTGTTGCTTTTGCCTCTGGAATAATTAAAAAACCCTGGAGGCCAAGCCAAAGCCTTTGAGTGCTGAGCTCACCTGCATCCTCAGCTGTGATTTATGGACTTGTGTGGAACCTGAGGATCCTCTGGGGGGAGTGAGAGAGTTCCCCTGGGCCTTGGCAGCAGAACAGGGTACCCTGCAGCCCCAGGAGGCATTTCTGGGCAGAGGCTGTGTCAGCTGGCTTCATGTCCTCCCTTTCTCTCTGGGCTCTTTGGCTCCCAGCCCTTCTTGCTGGTTCAGAGGCCAGGCTGACCATCTCTGATGGCACAAACCACAATGGAGCACTCAAGAAAATCTGAATTATTGATCTGGGTAGAGTGGTGAGTCTTTAAGGAGACATTTTTTTCTTTATTCTTGATGCAGAGCAGTAAAGACAGAAACACTTTCTATTCTGGATCCTCACATTACCATAAAAATAGTTATGTCCTAAAGGCTTTTAAAAGGCCCCAAAGCAATGCAGAAAGAAAGTAGCAGAGACTTTCTAGTAAACCAGGAGAAAAACTATCATAAAAAAGTGGTTTACTCAAGGATAGATCCTAGTGAACCTCTGGGTTTTAACAGGAACACCTAAAAATTTTACTACACATAATTACAATTTATCAAGCAAATTAGGTTACTTTTTCTTTCATTTAACCTAACATTTAATTTTTAGAAATATTTTTTATACTTCCTCTGTTCTTTTCTTCTATCTCTTACTGTGTTGGCCTAGAATAACAGCCTGAATGCCTCTCCCAGCTCCTGGTGCAGACGCTTTTGTCTGAGGGGAAGAGTAGGTATTTCCTTGGTGCCTTCTGTTTCCTTGTCATTAACAGCCTTGCTGTAACTTGTGAGCCATGGCAGTGTCCACCTGAAGTGTTGAATCTGGACCTGATCTGATGAGAATCTTGCCAGCATGTTGATACTCCAGTACTGAGGCTGTTCATTGGAAGAGGCAGATTGATAAAGAGCTTCATGTTCAGTTTATCTGGCTGAATTCATCCTCCTCTGAATGGGAACAGGCTGGGATTAAACAGCCTTTAAACAAAACCTTCTCAAAACACATCCATTGTGTGGCTTTTCCCCTCTGGAAATGGTTTTTATTGGCTGTACCCATCCAAAGCCCTGAGATTAAGAACAAATTGTAATGTTTTTATTTCCCATCCAAGTAAAGTTGACAGACTACAGCACTGGGGATGGTGTTACTTGTGTTGTGAGAACAGGGGGTTTGCTTTGTTTGCTGTTGAATTCAGAAGCAAATAAACAAATATTCACATCAGGATTGAAGCTCAAAAATACTTTTTCAGAGTAAGAACTCCACGTAGATAAGTATGAGAAACAATTTGAATTCTTTAGTTGCCCTTTGCCAGCTTCCTTGAAAGCAGTTACATTCTCAGGCTGATGTATAAAACCAATCACTTGTGATTTGGGTTCTGGAAGGTTTTATTATCCTTAAATTGAACAAAATCAGGAAATTGAGGAGTTTTCATTGGTGGTTCATGCAGATTTTAACCCACTCAGGTGTGGAGCAGTGGCAATCTGCAAGAATGCTGCACTTAGTCCAGCCTGGGTGAATGCAACTAATTAGCTAAAACAATGTATTTAATAACTGAATCTTTGCTAAGGATGATCTGAATTTGAAACTGTGCAGTGCAATGTGGGCTTGTTCTGTCCTCCTATGAAATCTTACATTTATTATTCTACTAATTAGTTAGAGAATTTGCATTGACTTCTGTTAACTCTGACAGTGTTTAACCTCTGTAGTGCATGTTCTTGCTTTGTACTCACACAGTCCCTGGATATTTTCCCTTTGCTGTTTGTACTTTGGGATAATGCAAAAGGCAGGTGAGAAAAGCTGTGCAGTGCTGTTTGTCAGAGCTCAGTTCTCTCTTGTGCATGGCTCTAGAGTTGTGTTGTGCCCGTGGCATGAGGTGACACTTGTGGGAAAACACTGCTCAAATGCCAAATTCCCTGTGGGAATGTGCTTGGAACAGGAGAGGGCTTTGTGTAGGGGCACTTGTGTGGAGCTGTTTGGGGGTTGGAGTGGTTTGTGCAGCTGTTTCACTCTGGGTGTTGAGTGGAGGATCTGGGGGGGTTTAAATTTTGGGGTTTGGGAGTTGTCCCCTGGGGCTGAGCTCTGTCCACACCTGGAACACGAGCATGAAGTGCAGGGGAATGCAGACAGTGTTGCTGCTGGTTCTTCTTGTTTTGTGCCCTTTTTCCTTTTTGGTAGCAGTCCTTTCAGTATGCTGTGAACCTTCCCTGTGCTGTCAGAATTCCCAAGTTGCATGGGTTTCCTGCAGGATTGGTGTGATGAGCAGATGCCAATCCTGGAGCTGCTGGCCAGTGCTGCATTGCACTAAAACTGGCCCAGCAATTCCCACACCAGCCCTGCTTGTTCCTCTGTGTGCTCCTTGTTCCTTTATTAACTTTATTGTCCATTTTCTCTGTTGCAGGATGCAATTCGAAGCCATAGTGAATCAGGTATGGTTTCAAGAATGAAACATTCTCTAATATGGTTTGATTTGGTTGTTTTCTTGTTCATCAACTGTTTTCTTGTGTTTTTGTCTTAAAGCCTCACCCTCTGCTCTGTCTGGAAGTCCTAACAATATGAGCCCAACTGGCTGGTCTCAGCCTAAAACCCCAGTCCCAGCCCAAAGAGAGAGAGCCCCTGCATCCAACACACAAGAAAAAAACAAAATTGTAAGTATGGTGATGTTTGCTTTAATTAAAAAATGAGTTACACTGTGCAGGGAGGAGTGGTGAGTTGGGATGAATTTCTGCACTGAAAGGTGCAGGGATGAATTTCTGCATTAAAAGGTGCAGGGATGAATTTCTGCACTAAGAGATGCAGGGATGAATTTCTGGTGCAGGGATGAATTTCTGCCCTAAGAGGTGCAGGGATGAATTTCTGTACTAGGAGGTGCAGGGATGCATTTCTGCATTAAAAGGTGCAGGGATGAATTTCTGCATTAAAAGGTGCAGGGATGGATTTCTGGTGCAGGGATGAATTTCTAGTGCAGGGATGAATTTCTGCACTAAGAGATGCAGGGATGAATTTCTGGTGCAGGGATGAATTTCTGCTCTAAGAGGTGCAGGGATGAATTTCTGCTCTAAGAGGTGCAGGGATGAATTTCTGCTCTAAGAGGTGCAGGGATGAATTTCTGCACTAAGAGGTGCAGGGATGAATTTCTGCCCTAAGATGTGCAGGTAATTTTGGGTTGCTCTGCACTGTGCATACAGGAGCAATTTCTTGTCATTAATTGGGGACTGATGGCACTGTTATCAATGGGTTATAAATGCTCAGAACAAAGTGTTCTGGGTTGCAGATGAATTTCAGGCAGTGGTGTGACATTGTCAGTGCAGTCCAAGGATTACCTTTTAAATCTTTAGAGGTTACATCCTTTTGATCCAGTTAATTTATTTAAAATTGGCTTTTTTAGCCCTGTTTGAACTGTGTGTTTCCAATGCCTTCATTTCCATTGGACAGCCAAATGTCTCAGAGAAAACCAGATTTTACAAAATGCAGCTTTTCCCTCAAAGGTTTGATTTAAACTTAGGGGTGGGGGTAAGGAAAGAAGAGTTAGAATAATAATTGATAATATCTTGAAATTTTTGAAAGCTTCTAAGCTTTCACAAGGAAGACACAGTTGCTCAGTGGGATTCACAGTTTTTGCTCACTTACACATTGGGAATTTTGCTTTCATCTGTTTGGCTTATTCCATTTAAGAGTTCCTGAATTTTAGCATTGTGCTTTTGAGGAAACTACTTTCCTAAATATTTCAGATGTTTTAAAATAATTGTTCATAAAATACATGTTCCTTTTAGGATCTCAGATTAGGGTTTAATATTCTGGTGCAGACCTTCATGATAAACAGTTCAAGACATCCAAGCAAATGGGTGATTTTTAATTGTTTTTTTTTTGTTAAAATCCCCCATCACCCTCCCAAACTGAGGAGAAAAACAAAAATCCAAATTGCAGGACAAACCCCTCAAGGTTTCAGGGGGAAGTTGTGTGAAGGAAGTGCTTTAATTTATTTGTGTGTGTATAATACAGGTGATTAAAAATGATCTCCCTGTGAATTGTTGTTGCAGAGGCCTCGTGGACAGAGGGACTCCAGTTATTACTGGGAAATTGAAGCCAGTGAGGTGATGCTGTCCACCAGGATAGGCTCAGGCTCCTTTGGGACAGTGTACAAGGGCAAGTGGCATGGTGAGTGTGAGCTGGGGGACAGCACCCAGGAAAAATGGGGCTTGGGGTGCTGGGTGCTCAGCTTCCCAAAGGGAAAAGGGATTTAGGGGTGCTGGGTGCTCAGCTTCCCAAAGGGAAAATGGATTTATTGCTGCTGGGTGCTCAACTTCCCAAAGGGAAAAGGGATTTAGGGGTGCTGGGTGCTCAACTTCCCAAAGGGAAAAGGGATTTATTGCTGCTGGGTGCTCAGCTGCCTCTAAAGGAGAATGGATTTAGGGCTGCTGGGTGCTCATCCTTCACCAAAGAGAAAAGGGATTTTGGGGTGCTGGGTGCTCAGCTGCCACCCAAGGGAAAATGGATTTAGGGGTGCCCTGTGCTCAGCTGCCTCCAAAGGCACAGGGAAAATGAGTTTAGGGGTTCTGGGTGCTCAGCTTCCACCAAAGGGAAAATGGATTTATTGCTGCTGGGTGCTCATCTGCCTCCAGAGGCACAGGGAAAGTGGATTTAGGGGTGCTGGGTGCTCATCCTTCACTAAGGGACAGGGAGAATGGATTTAGGGGTGCTGGGTGCTCATCCTTCACCAAAGGCAAAAGGGATTTTGGGGTTCTGGGTGCTCAGCTGCCACCAAAGGCAAAAAGGATTTCTTGCTGCTGAGTGCTCATCCTTCATTAAGGGAACAGGGAGAGTGGATTTCAGGGTGCTGGGTGCTCATCTGCCTCCAAAGGCACAGGGAAAATGAAGTTATTGCTGCTGGGTGCTCATCTGCCACCAAAGGGAGAATGGATTTAGGGCTGCTGTGTGCTCTCTGCCTCCAGAGGCACAGGGGAAATGGATTTAGGGGTGCTGAGTGCTCATCTGCCTCCGAAAGGAAAATGGATTTATTGCTGCTGGGTGCTCAGCTGCCACCAAAGGGAGAATGGATTTAGGGGTGCTGGGTGCTCATCCTTCACCAAAGGGAAAATGGATCTTGGGGTGCTGGGTGCTCATCTGCCTTCAAAGGGACAGGGAGAATGGATTTTGGGGTGCTGAGGGCTCAGCTGCCTCCAAAGGGAAAATGGATTTTGGGGTGCCCTCTGCTCATTCTTCACCTAAGGCACAGGGAGAATGAGTTTAGGGGTGCTGGGTGCTCATCTGCCTCCAAAGGGAAGAGGGAGAATGGATTTTGGGGTGCTGGGTGCTCATCTACTACCAAAGGGAAATGGATTTATTGCTGCTGGGTGCTCAGCTGCCTCCAGAGGCACAGGGAAAATTGATTTAAGGGCGCTGGGAGCTCATCCTTCACCAAAGGGAAAATGAATTTATTGCTGCTGGGTGCTGATCCTTCCCCAAAGGCCCAGGCAGAAACAGGAGCTGCTGTGTAAGAGCAGCCCTGGGACTAAAGCAAAGCTCAGACACCAAAGCTCAGTGTGCATCTCCATTCTCACTGCACTGATCTCTTCACTCCCCTGGTCCCAGCTTGCTTTCTGAACAGGGTTTATTTTCTGATAGCTGGGAAACTCCACAGCCTGCTGTTCAATTCTATTTAGCTTCTCTTAAAACCTTGGTGGTTTAATTAGCATGCTTCATTTGCAGGTGGGATGGAAAGGAAATCAGCAGGAATAAATGGTGGAGTTTTTTCAATGGAAAATGATTAATGAGAGAGTTTGATCTGTGGGTAGTGGGGATATTTTGAAAACAGGCACCCTGCAAAGCTGCAGAATTTGTTTCCAAATTCATGGCTTCTGATTTTTAAAAGAAGCTCACATAAACCCTTCCAGGCACTAATTTAAATGGCAGTATTGTCAGAAAAAAACCTGAAAAAACAAATCTGGAAACTTACCTGCTGCCCTGTTTTTAATGAGTAAATACTTGCATGTCCCAAATGCTGTCAGCAGCAAGGGAAGCAATATTGTTGCACTAAAAATAATGAACAGTTTCTGATTTTCATTATGGGACACAGAAATCAAAAGGAAAAATTAATTCAGTCAGATTTTGTAATAAAAAATAAATTAATATTACAATTTATTTTAGTAGAACATTAACACCTCTTCAAGTATCAAGAATTAAATAATTAAAGAAATCCTGCATGAAGGAGAGCTGTTGGGTTTTGTAATGTGCTCAGATGAAGTTTATATATAAAACACTTTTTATATATATATATATATATATTTATATATAGAAATTTAAATTTGCTAATAAAACCACAAAGGTGTGTGTACATACATCCTGCCAAAAGGATTCTACCCCAACATAGCCCTTCAAATAGAAGGGAGGTGTGGGAATAATTAATTAATTAATTAATGCCTTTTTCCATTAGACTGAAATTCAGCTCAGTGAATTGCTTGATACCACAGGAATTTGTCTGTAGGGAAGTCTTGAGCCTTCAGCAGAGCTGTGCTGTGCACAAATGAGGGATTTGAATTACATTGTTTATTTATTAATGCTGCTTTCAGGAGGAAGGGAGAGCTGCACTTGCAGTAACTTCTGTGGTCATTGCATTTGCAGGGGATGTAGCAGTGAAGATCCTAAAGGTTGTAGACCCAACCCCAGAGCAGTTCCAGGCCTTCAGGAATGAGGTGGCTGTCCTGAGGTGAGTTGGTGTTGCACTGCTCAGTTCTGATATTCCAGCTGCTGCATTTGCCTCCTGGCCCTGCTAAAGCTCCGTGGAGGCTTTAACAATAGAATTGCTGACACAGCAGTCCGGAGATGTCCTAACCCTGGACCCACAATGTATATTTGTACCCTTATAAGGAAAAAACTTATTGATCCTTCTGTTGGTCACTTGTGAAACTTTTAACTTGTACTCATTGGTCCAGTTTGGATCCTGGCCAAGGGTATAAATGTAGTGTGCTGTACCCTATTAAGTTAGAAGAAGAATTGCACTGGACCTTTCACACATTCCTGAATAAACATCTCCAGTGGAACTGCCGGCGTCTCCTTCTCCTCTCTCTGCTCTGCCTGAGCCTACACCTGGGGAAGCCAAGCCCAGCAGTACCTAAACCCTAAAGAGCTGAGATCCCAGAGCTGTTATCACTATAGGAGGTGTTATCACTCTGCAGGCTGAAGGCTCCCCGTGGTTTGGGGTCCCAGCGGGCTGGACTCCAGGGCTCTGTCCTTCCTGGGATAGAGGTCCCGGGCCAACGCCGGCTACAGAGACCCCCAAAAGGCTCACCAATAGCCTCCCTGCAGCCTTCTGGCCCAATATTCTGTGCACAAAAAGCAGATTTGCAGAGAAGAATGAAAAAGACAGTCCTAGCTCAGAGTATCTTTGTGGTCTCTTAACACCCCCATTGCTCAGACACACTGGGCAGGGAAGGTGGGGATTAATAAATTCTGCCCCAGTTCTCACCACCAGGCAACACTTGACCTGTTCCTCTTCAAATCATTTTTCCCTTAAGCACATGCACTGCTCAGTGTAACTGTTCCTGCTTTCAGATCCTGAGGATTTTAGTGTCTGTGATGTTACTCCTGAGAATGAACCAAGTAGATACATTAAAAACCATCTCCTTATCTGATAATTCCTTTAGGGTTTACAGCTCTCCTTTGCTTTCTCTTGGGATTCAGCCTTCCACCTAAAGCTGGGATTTTTCCCAGCTTCCAGGGTGATTTCTGCCATTCCAGTAACTTCTGACACCCCTTGCAAGTGTGGCTGTTGCTTGTTGATGTCAAACCATTTGAGTTTTCAAACATCCTTTCCTTAAATGTTGATTTTAAATAACTAAAGGGAAGTATTGTAACTAAAAACCAGAAAACCAGCTGATAAACAGAAAATGGCAGCTGTGGTGTATTTTAATTATTTGTGAGCCCAAAGTTCACTCAGCCATTGAGCTGGGATTGCAGAGATGAGCTGCATCCAGCCAGGAGTGCACTTTGAGCAGCCTGGGAAGTGCTTTTGGTGCAGCCACTGATTTCTCCTGGTGCTCCTCTGTCAGGAAGACCCGGCACGTGAACATCCTGCTCTTCATGGGCTACATGACCAAGGACAACCTGGCCATTGTCACCCAGTGGTGTGAGGGCAGCAGCCTCTACAAACACCTGCACGTGCAGGAGACCAAGTTCCAGATGTTCCAGCTCATCGACATCGCCCGCCAGACTGCCCAGGGCATGGAGTGAGTGCCTCCCTTCCCTTCCCTTCCCTTCCCTTCCCTTCCCTTCCCTTCCCTTCCCTTCCCTTCCCTTCCCTTCCCTTCCCTTCCCTTCCCTTCCCTTCCCTTCCCTTCCCTTCCCTTCCCTTCCCTTCCCTTCCCTTCCCTTCCCTTCCCTTCCCTTCCCTTCCCTTCCCTTCCCTTCCCTTCCCCTCCCTTCCCCTCCCCTGCAGCAGTGAGCAGATGAAATGCTGTTGTAAGTTCAGAATGAGGGGGCTTTTCCTCCCTGTGTCAGTGTAACCCTGCAGTGTCTGTCACACACTGCTGGATGCCCTGTGGGATGAGGGGTGGCTGCTCTGCTCCCCAGGACTCACCCAGATGTTTCTGGAAGCATTTCCAGCTCTCAGCCCTGGTTCTGATGCTGGGAGCACAAGAGCAGCTGCTGCTGCCACAGCTCATTCATGGGAACTCAGGGCCCAGGTTTGAGCCACACTGCAGGAGCTGGGCAGGGTGAAATGTCCATTAGGAACAGCCAGACACACTCCAGGAGCTGGGCAGGGTGAAATGCCCATTAGGAACAGCCAGACACACTCCAGGAGCTGGGCAGGGTGAAATGCCCATTAGGAACAGCCAGACACACTCCAGGAGCTGGGCAGGGTGAAATGTCCATTAGGAACAGCCAGGCTCCAGGAGCTGGGCAGGGTGAAATGCCCATTTGGAGCAGCCAGACACACTCCAGGAGCTGGGCAACTTTAAATGCCCATTTGGAGCAGACTGCAGGAGCTGGGCAGGGTGAAATGCCCATTTGGAGCAGTCACTCCAGGAGCTGGGCAGCTTTAAATGCCCATTTGGAGCTGCCAGCCCCAGCACAGGGCACAGAGCTCGTGGCTGTGAGCACAGCCCCAGCTTTCCAGGGTCAATGGAACTTGTGCCACTCCTTCCTGGCATTTCTGCACTGCACTGAGCACAGCTCCCTTTCTTTGTTCCAAAGCAGACTCATGGAAAGCCAGAAGGGTTTGGGTGTGGAATAAACTGAATAAACTGTCTGGGGCAATGAAAATGCTGATTGTTTGTGAGCAGCTCTGCTAATGGCTCTTGTGCTTTTCCCTCCACAGCTATTTACATGCAAAGAACATCATCCACAGAGACATGAAATCCAACAGTATCCTTCCTCAGTCTCCATTCTCTGCTGGGAGGGAGGGATTTCTTAATGCTAATCTGGAGCTTGCCTTCTGTGGAAGTTGCAGCAGCTATTTAAAATCTATTGATATAGAGAACTACTAATGGGCAATCCCTGTTGATGGGCTGGCAAGGGCTTCCACAGGACCACACTTGGGCTGAAGCTGTGCAGCAGTTGTGCTCCAGGAGTCCCTGATTTTACTGAAATTAGGTTTGTTCAGTCCTCTGTCCCCACATGCTGCTCTCCTCGTTGGTGGCAGCTGTGTGTGCCTGTTCCATGTGTGCACACATGGCTTCGTTTCTGTCTCCTGGGTATTTTTAGTATATTTAAAACTCCTCACATAACCAGCAGTAAGGAAGCCAAAAGTCTTACTTTAAACTGAAGAAAAGGCAGCCTTTTACCATTATATTTCGTGCAAAAATAAATATTCAATAACACATCTGGAGTGAAAATGTTGTGAGCTGGTTTCTTGCACGTTTGAAATGCCTGATTCTGGAATTACCAGAACATCCTTGGAGATGGGAACTGGGGCTTCCTTCCATCACATGTGACCAGGATGTTTTGGCAAATGCCACCATAAAAAATCTGCCAAGTTCAGGAGTTCCAGAACATCAGTGGATTCCCTTTCCAGTTAAACAAAAAAAACCCCAATTATTTTATTGTATAGGAGGCCACAAATTTGTGATTGCTAGTAATGATGATCATTTTTGTGAATTGTTAGCTCTGCTCCTGGCATATAAACATGACTGACTCTTTCTCATTTCTGTTTCTGAATTATCTTCTTGAACTTGCAGCATTCCTAAGTCAAATCATTAAATGATAACTTCTTAAAATAACCCCAGCAGAGAAGGTGCTGGTATCAGTGACAGATCCATGCAAGAGATAATTATAAATAGTGTGGATATATTTGCAATTAAAATCATAGTTAAACCTCAGGAGATCTGCCAGAGAACTTTATGGAAATAGATTTTATTTGTATATTTACTTCTCCTTGTAATTGTTTGTTTCTTAATTTTCTTTCTGAGTTGTGAGGCCTCTGAGCTGTTTCCCTTTCTGTTATTTAAGGAGCTGCAGCCATGGGTGGGATTGAACTGTTGATTTCTGTCCTAGCTCACCATGAAGATAAATCTACAAATGCTGCTGGAACATCTGCTCTGGTTTAGTGTAAAATTATAATTTAAAATCCATTTTCCTTTGTTTCCCATACAGCTCACAGCAGGTTTAATAACACAAGCAGCACTTGCCAGTCAGGTCAGAAAATGCCCAATGTTTGACTCAATTCTGTGCAGTTTCTTTAACAAACCCACAGATATATTTCTTCATGAAGGCCTCACAGTGAAAATAGGAGATTTTGGGCTGGCAACGGTGAAATCCAGGTGGAGTGGGTCCCAGCAGGTGGAGCAGCCCACGGGCTCCATCCTGTGGATGGTGAGCACAGCATTGCCTGCCTGGCACTGCCCTGGCACTGCCCTGGCACTGCCCTGGCACTCAGGGCTGTCAGTGCTGTCAGGGTTTGTGTTCAGCTGTAGGAAATGCCAAACTGGGGGTGAATTGTGCAGAGCAGGCCCCAGGGACTCTCCACTGGGGCTTGTGAGTTATTGGAACATTCAGGGCAGTCAGTGTGGGAATGTGCACTGGGAATGTCAGCAGGCTGGGCTGAGGCTGCTCTGTGGAATACACACAGCACCTGAACAGATTCCAGGGGAAGAAATGTTGTTTTCTGTAAAAAAATTGTACAAAGAGCCAAATTTTAGAAAACTTTCCATAAAAGAGTTTAACACTAATTTACCCAGTGGCATGCAGGGTATTTGTGTACATGAAACAGACCTTGGGGAAAAACCCTGCATATTTGCTCATTGCAGGATTTTCAAAAAATGTATTTATTTTAGTGATTTGTAGCCCATCTTTGCTGAGCTGCCACAGGAGGGAAGGTCATTTCTGTTTCCTTGGAAGCTCCTGTGATCCTTTATTGTACTTCAGTGCTTTGCTTAATAATTCTGAGGGAATTCTTGAGGAGGGAGAAAAGATCTCAGCCCATGGGAAAGTTCTTCTGCTGGGTCACACCTTGTTTTGCTCAGTCATCTGACAGCGTTTATTTTAAGAAGCTTCATAATTTGCAAAGATGTTAAAATATTCCTGCATTTCTTCCCTGATCTGTTCAATATGTGCTGGTTTGTGTTTGGCTTTCACATTTCCTGACCAAAGTTTGGTAGCAATTTACAAGAGATGGGAGTTTTGTATTTTTAAAGTAGTTTCAATATATATTTCTATATTTAAATATATATTTAAAAAATAAAAAATATTACAATTATATATTAATATTATATATGATATAATTGTATATTAATATATTTTATATATTGATATATTAAAATACTATATATATATTTAATAAGAATAAACAAATATATATATACCAGTTTAAGAACTGATGGTGAAACTCAGGCTCAGTTCTGTGTAAGGTGTAACAGGAGTCAGTAAATGTTGCAAATCCAAATATTAATATTTTTTCCGATGGCAAAATGCTTGTTCAATTAAAGCATTGATTTTTTTTGTGTGCTGTACTGATATTTTTAATAAGATGTGGAGTAGCCTGAACTTCTCCAGAGCCTGAGGGAAACTCATCAAACTTTGGGGGTATGTTAAACCAGGAAATATGCAAAATGTTAAAATGTTCCTGCATTTCTTCCCTGATCTGTTCAATATGTGCTGGTTTGTGTTTGGCTTTCACGTTTCCTGACCATGTTTTGGTATCACTTTACAAGAAATTACAGTTTTGTATTTTTCCCTTTCAACCTTGGTACCAGTTTAAGAACTGATGGTGAAACTCAGGCTCAGTTCTGTGTAAGGTGTAACAGGAGTCAGTAAATGTTGCAAATCCAAATATTAATATTTTTTCCAATGGCAAAATGCTTGTTCAATTAAAGCATTGATTTTTGTGTGTGCTCTGAACTGTACTGATATTTTTAATAAGATGTGGAGTAGCCTGAACCTCTCCAGAGGCTGAGGTGAACTCTCCAGGCTCTGGGGTGCCCTTGGCTCCCTGATTTCCAGCTGAGCTCAGTGGCTGTGGTTCCCGGATCTCTCTCACTCTCTGGTGCTGTTGATGGATGTTTGTTTTGTCTTTGCTCCCTGCAGGCCCCCGAGGTGATCCGGATGCAGGACAGCAACCCCTTCAGCTTCCAGTCCGACGTGTACTCCTACGGGATCGTGCTGTACGAGCTGATGACAGGGGAGCTGCCCTACTCCCACATCAACAACAGAGACCAGGTAGGAGCCCCTGGGAGCAGCCCAGCACACCCCCTGGCCTGGAGAAATGCAGGGTAAACACAAATTTATCATTTATTAAACCAGCTGAGGTGGGGCTGCCAAGCTGCCTGCTGTCAGCAGTGAATGTGGAACTGAGAGCTCACCTCAGGACTGACAGTGCAGGTACTCAAAGGAGAAAATTCCCTGTTCATTTATTCCCAGGTGCACAGTAAAATACTGCTTTATACATTTGCAGTTATGGGAAATTCCCATTTTGGTGTTAAATATGCTGCTGCCAGATCAGGAAGATTGGATTTGGTGCTTTTTACCCAGAGAAAAGCCCAGTAACTATTGTCCAACCTTGGAATATTGAATATTTGTGTTTGGTCTGTGCTGTGTTGGTGCCCTGTGGGACTGGGTTCCATCACAGCTGCCCAGCAGGAGCCCCTGTGTGACCTGGTTTTTGTGTGTGGTTGTTTTGCAGATCATTTTCATGGTTGGCAGGGGCTATGCTTCCCCAGACCTCAGCAAGCTGTACAAGAACTGCCCCAAGGCCATGAAGAGGCTGGTAGCAGATTGTCTGAAGAAAGTCAGGGAAGAACGACCCCTGTTCCCACAGGTGAGGGGGGTCCTCAGGGCTTTGTGAGGAGCCCTTGGCACACACACAGAACACTCTGCAGATGGAAATTCTGGTTTCTAGCAAGGGCAGCCTTGCCATGTTGTGTGTTCATTGTAATGCAGCTCTGGGCTGTGTTGTGGTTGGACTGGCAGTTCTCAGAGTCCATGAACACAACCTGGGGCTGTGCTGGGCTTCCATCACCTCACCTGCCCAGAGACAAACCAGACCCCTCACTCCAGAAAACTGAAATCTATCCCTGGATATCCATTTCAGTTTAGAGTTGAGGGAAATGAGAGGCCACTGCTCCTTTCCTTCCCCACAGCTCTGAACAAGGAAACAGAATCCACTGGGGAATGTAAACTCATGGAGCAATTTCTGGTATTTCTACAAGGGATGCTTTACCTTTTCCTGTCACTATGGGGATGGAGAAGGTACTTATACTCATTAATTACGAGTAATTAATTGATTAAACATCAGCAATTTTGGAAAAATAACTAGTGGTTGTTGCAGTCAAGCATTGTTTAGAAAGGCGGAAGATGCAGTTCCTTCCCTGTTACTCTGCTGGAGGGTGGTTTAGATGCTCATTAATTGCTCCTAATTAGCTGTCAACTGATGAAAAGCACCCCAAGGCCCTCCCAGCACTGACAGTGATGGGCAGAGCTGGGTTCCTCAGCTCTGTGCTCTCAGTGCCCCACGGAGCATTAATGTAAAACTTGAACTGGATAAGAACTGAGTGAACGAATGAACGAATGAACGAATGAATGAATGAACGAACGAATGAATGAACGAATGAATGAACGAATGAATGAATGAACGAATGAACGAATGAACGAACGAATGAACGAACGAAAGAACGAACGAATGAACGAACAAATGAATGAACGAACGAATGAACGAACGAATGAACGAACGAACGAACGAACGAATGAACGAACGAATGAACGAACGAATGAACGAACGAATGAACGAACGAATGAATGAACGAACGAATGAACGAATGAATGAATGAATGAATGAATGAATGAACGAATGAATGAACGAACGAACGAATGAATGAATGAACGAATGAATGAATGAACGAATGAACAAACGAATGAATGAATGAATGAATGAATGTTTGAATGGAAGCAGAGGGAGCTGCTGTGGGTTTAAATGGCAAGTTTGAATGGTGGAGGCAGAGGGAACTGCTGTTGGTTTGAATGGAAGCAGAGGGAGCTGCTGTTGGTTTGAATGGAAGCAGAGGGAGCTGCAGGCCCCACAGGCCTCTCAGAGCTCTCTTTCCCCAGATCCTGTCCTCCATCGAGCTGCTGCAGCACTCCCTGCCCAAGATCAACCGCAGTGCCTCGGAGCCGTCCCTGCACCGCGCCGCCCACACCGAGGACATCAACTCGTGCACGCTGACCTCCAGCAGGCTGCCCGTGTTCTGAGTGCTCCTGCCCGTGTTCTGAGTGCTCCTGCCCGTGTTCTGAGTGCTCCTGCCCGTGTTCTGAGTGCTCCTGCCCGTGTTCTGAGCTGCTCCTGCCCGTGTTCTGAGTGCTCTGCCCTGCTCCTGGCTGGGGCTGCAGGGGGAACTCGAGCTGTGCCTCCAGCCTGGTGTCCAGGCTCCTCCACAGGACTCTCCGTGTCCCACCCCACCAAGAAGCTGCTCTGGATTCGTGCAGTTCTCAGCCTGCAGGGACACAGCTCCTCATTGCCTTTGCTACCATCTCTTGTTCTGGGAGAGGTAACAGACTACAAATCAAGAGATCTATTACTATTTTTTTAATAGATGCACTTGAGCCTTATTTTCCCCTCCCCAGAAGCGATGGCTGTTTGTTTGGCAGTGGTTCTGGCTGGGTTTGCTCTGGGCTCAGTGAGGGGCTCTGAGGACAGGTGATGTTCTGGTGCTCTGACTGCCCCGTGCCAAGTGTCACCTCACCCTGGGGAGTTGTGCCTGGAGTGGGAAAAGGAAATAACTCTGGAAATCAGCTCCTGCCTAAGAGCTTCACCAAGCCAATGAAATAAGTTCAAATGCTAATTCAACACAAAAATAGTTTTGCAATACTTTTGCACATAGAAGAAAAACTCTTGCAAAAGGATGGAATCTGTCGTGAATTGTCCTGCTCAGAGAAGGAGGTGAGCCAGTCCTGCTTTGGTCATCTTGAGAAGCCTCCCAGCTGCCTTTGGTACTATGGACCTGCTGCTGCTGCAGCCCGGGCAGGGTGGGTGAGGAGGGCTGGGGGTGTCCCCCTCCTGCAGAGGCTGGGGATTGAGGATGTTCCCCACTCCTGCAGAGGCTGGGGGTGTCCCTCATCCTGCAGAGGGTGAGGATGTTCCCCATCCTGCAGAGGTTGAGAATATCCCTCATCCTGCAGAGGGTGAGGATTGAGGATGTTCCCCCTTCCTGCAGAGCCTGGGGATGTCCCTCATCCTGCAGAGGCTGGGGATTGAGGATGTTCCCCACTCCTGCAGAGCCTGGGGATGTCCCTCATCCTGTAGAGGGTGTCCCCCCTCCTGCAGAGCCTGGGGATGTCCCTCATCCTGCACAGGATCTCCCTCATCCTGTAGAGGATGTTCCCCCTCCTGCAGAGGCTGCATCCAGCAGGAGCTGTTGTCCAAGAGATGCACTAGCAAGAGGAAACTGAGCATATACAGTTTTTCTTGTTGATTTGGGTTTTAATTTTGTTTTTATTGCTCCTGAGAAAATGCATTTATTGTAAGCCAAGGTTCCTCTGATTATCTTATTTTAATAAAATAAATTAAATTTTAGGTTTAAGATTCAATGTCATCATTTTAATGTAGTCAGCCACAGTTCCGAGTGGGACATTTGGAAAACTCAAGAAATGACATTCTGAATAGTTTTTTAAAAAGTAACTGATAAATAACAGCAGTGCAAGTAAAAACACATTTGATAAAACAACCTCTACATTTCCAGTCACATGACAAGACAGTTTCTGTTACTGTAGTGATCTTTGAGCAGCAGCTGCCTTGGACACCCCTGATGAGCTCCCAGCTCCTGCCCTGCCCCACTCTGGCTCCATTTTCTGTTCCTCACTGAGGTGCAGGGGAGGTTTCTGTGTTGGCTGAACCCCATGGAGGACAGAGCAGGTGGGTGAATCCAAATGTGGATTTTTTCAAAGAGCAGTGGGTGCAATGTGGTTATTGGGGCACAAATGGAACCCATTTGGGATTTTGCCTTTCTGGGGGTCAGGGCTGGCTGTGCCCTCTGCACCCCAAGGCTCTGGGCAGAGCTGCTGCCTTTGCTGGGAGCTGGGACAGTCCCTGCAATGCCCAAACAGCCCCTGCAGCCTCTGCTCTGCAGCAGCAGAACCCACAGAGCTCCTGTGAGGGAGAGCCAGACCCAGAAATCCCCTCCAGTTTGTCCTCAGAACATTCTGGAACAGGGCAAGGGCAGGATGTGGATCCCTGGGTGGAAACTGAGAATGCTGTGAGCTTTGCTTCCTGAACAGTCAATTGAGACTTGAGGTCTCCATTTTGTTCTGCATGGTTTTTAACAATATTATTGTATTTGGACTGCAACTCTCTCTAAACATTATTTATCTCTAATTGTCACTTCATTATAATAAGCTTAAAACATGGAAAGAAAAAACCCAGAAGAGGTAAGCTGCTTTTACTTTAACTCTGATTTCCCAAAAGAAACCACTAATCTGTAATTGTTAAACTAGATCATGTGTCTCTTGAAAAGAAGTATTTTTGATAGGTAGGTTTGTTTTAACCAGCACTTGATGTCCAGTTAAATGCAAGGTGCTGAGTGAAGAACTTAGAAACTCACACATGGTAAGTCCCTGGAAGCTTTGAAAAAGAAGTTATGTTTTAATTTCAGACTATCCCTCATGGCTTCTTGGGGCAAAGTAAATCAGGAATGTCCTGGTTAGGGTAAAGAACATCCTCTCCATTGATTTATTTTTTTTTAGTGTATTCCTGACAATATTTCTTTCTGGAAAAAAATTAGGTGGAGGGGCAGATGGAAATGAGCTTCAGTGGGAGGGTGAGGGCTGGGGAGTATCCTGGGGTACAAAGGGTGTTTGGGTGTCTGTGACACTGATGTGGGTGTGTGACATCCTTCAGGGATCATTCACCTTCTGCTGTGTAATTAGTGCTGACCAATTGCAATTGCACTGATTGGGCCTCAGCCTTTGCTGGGCTGGTTTTACCAAGACAGGGAATTGTTGAGTTACAGCCACGACCAGGCCAGCCCTGGCTGTGCAGTGAGTCCTGCTCAAATTACTGCAGGGGAAATGATGGGAAATTTCATTTCCAGGTGAGATCAGAGGGGAGGAGCTGCTGAGCCAGAAATGCCAACAGAGCTGAACGGATCACCCTGGATCACTGCTGTGCTGCCAGCTGAGCTGCTGGAACCCCAGCCTGAGGCTCCTGCTGCTCCTTCCCAGCAGGGACCCAGAGCCTGCTGCCACCCCCAGGGATGGCTCTGTGTGCCCAGGGCTCTGTGCCACCCCCAGGGATGGCTCTGTGTGCCCAGGGCTCTGTGCCACCCCCAGGGATGGCTCTGTGTGCCCAGGGCTCTCTGTGCCCCCCAGGGATGGCCCTGTGTGCCCAGGGCTCTGTGTGCCCCCCAGGGATGGCCCTGTGTGCCCAGGGCTCTGTGCCACCCCCAGGGATGGCCCTGTGTGCCCAGGGCTCTGTGCCACCCCCAGGGATGGCTCTGTGTGCCCAGGGCTGACTGCCACCCCCAGGGATGGCTCTGTGTGCCCAGGGCTCTGTGCCACCCCCAGGGATGGCTCTGTGTGCCTCCCAGGGATGGCTCTGTGTGCCCCTCAGGGATGTCCCTGTGTGCCCAGGGCTTCTGAACACATTTTGCTTCATCATTTCCCACCCCTGCTGGATCAAGGCTGTGACCATCACTGATTACAAACCTTTCTGCTCCTGGCCTTTCTTTCTTACACATTTTTAGTATTATTTTTATGCTTTTATATTGCTATAGATAACAACCAAACCAGTTCACACCTGCCTTCCATGGCAACCAAGTTGTTGTAAAACAATTCCCACATCCCTGCTGGTGTTTGCAAACACTGCTCAGTGATGCACAAGGGGCTGAGTCAGTGACAGCTCCTGCTCAGCTGTGTCCATGCTGTTGTTATTGCAGTGCTCACTGAATTCTTGGTTTAAATTCCAAGTTAGAACAGTTGCCTTGGCAGAATTAACTTCTGGTACCAGATTTCACAATCAAACTGCCTTTGCCACACCAACAGAAATCACATTTTTAACAAAGCAGAATTCAGTACCAGTTCTGTTAACTCAGCAGAGGTGTGCATGAATCCCTGGGGCAAAGGGGAGTGGAGGCTCTGAGCTGCTGCAGAGCCCCCCTGGCTCTGTGAGACACCTCAGTCCTGTCTGCTGCAGCTGCAGGGAGTGCAGGAACCAGTGCAGCTGCATTGGCTGTGCAGCAGGAGCTGCCTCTGAGTACTGGGGTTGGTGTGAAACAGGCTGAGTACACTGGGATTGAATAAAACAGGCTGAGCACACTGGGACTGGTGTGAAACAGGCTGATTACACTGGGTCTGTGTAAAACAGGCTGATTACACTGGGACTGGTGTGAAACAGGCTGATTACACTGGGATTGGTGTGAAACAGGCTGATTACACTGGGACTGGTGTGAAACAGGCTGATTACACTGGGACTGGTGTGAAACAGGCTGATTGCACTGGGATTGGTGTAAAACAGGCTGATTACACTGGGACTGGTGTGAAACAGGGCTGGGAGCTCCCCTGGCAGCACCTGGGGAGCCAGGCCTGCCCAGAGCACCCATCAGCCTCCACTCTCAACTCCAGGTACTACCTGAGGTATCATTACCTGCTCCTTCTTAAGGAGAAAACCCTACACTGACTGTTATTCCCAGTGGGTTTTGTACTTAGACATTTAGCTGATTTAGTGGAGAAAAAAACCCAAAAGCACCCAAACTCTAATTAGCAACAGTTTTTACCAGCTGAAGCTTTCACTGGACCTGTATTTACACTACCACTCAGCTCACAAGACAGCATATGTTAGGCCAGAGGGGGAGAAAACCCTCCTGGGATTGAGGGATTTTTTTCCATGCAGCCAATTTTTTTTTCTTTTAAATATATTTTAGTCTTTTTTTTTTTGTTGTCGTTGCCATATAAAAACTATCTGAAAACTTGACCAGGGCTGCACAAGTAACCAGCAGGGCACGTTTTGTTCTACCTGTGCTGCAGAGATCCAAGCAGGGCTGGCAGGCAGCTGCCCTGGGGGCTCAGAGGGGCTCTGGGTGCTGGCTGGGCTCCTCCTCAGCCCCGGAGAGGTGCATGAAGAGCTCCCCCAGCTCCGTCACCTCGGCCTCGGCGCCGGGCGCGCTCCGGCTCTCCCTGTCCTCGATGAAATCCCACAGGCGCACGGAATTGAAGAACTGCAGCAGAGACAGAGAGAGCAGCCTGAGCACCCCTGCCACTGATATGTTTTGTAAAAAATCCTTCTGCCAGGATCTTTTCTGCTGAGAAGTTTCAGCTTCTCCATGTTTTGCTGCTTTGCAATGTGATCTGGAGAGTTGTTCACCCAGCATGTGAAATTGTTTTCACTTGATGACAAATGACAGCCACCTGTGTTGAGGCTGTGAGCAGCCACAAGATTTTATTATCATTCCATTTCTTTCCTTGCAAGCCTTCTGATGAAATCCTTTCTTCTATTCTTTTAGTATAGTTTTAGTATTTAATTTTCTTTTAATATAAAATAGATCATAAAATAATAAACCAGCCTTCTGAAACATGGAGTCAAGATTCTCATCCCTCATCCTGGGACCCCTGTGAACCCCCCCACACCTCCCCATTGAAACCAGCCCCAGAGCTGGCTGTGACTCCGTGTGCCAGGGGAGGGGACACAGCTGGGGCACAGCCAGCACCACTGCCTGAGGCTGTGTCCCTTCCAGCTGCCCTGAGTGCCAGCACAGGAGGAGCTGTGAGTGCCTGGGTGAAAGCTTTAGGGGCAGAATCCCTGAGAGGAAAGGTTTGGACTGGTCATAAACAAACATATTCAGAAGCACTTCTTTAGTTCTTTACAGACTCAGCCAAAGTTTAGTAGGACTATTATCTGTCTTCAGCACACTAAGAAAAAAATGAACCAAAGCTTCCCCAACTTCAGCTGTGCTTAAGACAATAACTGCCCAAGCCCCAGAGTCCTGGACAGGATGGCACAAAGCCCCTCAGACAGCCTAAAGGGGTGAGCTCCCTTCTGCCTGAGGCCAGAATCATGCACAGCTAATAAACTCCACCCCAAAGTTCATACAGTACAACATCTCCAACATCAGTCAGTGTGTGAGTCAGTTTATATGGTCAGAAATACACTTCTGGCTCATAGCTAGAGAAATTTGGTAAAATCCAGGCATAATGAGACAGACACTCTGTCTCCAAGGACAAACCCAAGGAACATTGAGGGGCTTTTTGCACTTGTCCTGCATGGCAGGAAGCACAGGCAGCAGCACAGCTGGGGCTGCAGGGGGCTGCACATGGCTGCAGGGGGCTGCAGGGGGCTGCAGGGGGGCTGCAGGGGGGTGTGGGGGCAGCAGGGCTCTCCTTACCCTGACGGTGCCCTCGGAGCTCAGCTGCTTCCTGGGTTTCTCGGGCTCGGCGCGGGTGCCGTCGGGGTAGGCGTGCAGGTACAGACACTTCCCCCCAAAGGGACACGTCCCCTTGCCTTGCTCAAAGTACTTGCAGGGCTTTTTCCTGAGGGAATCACAAGAGAGAGGTTATTGCCTTCAGCTGGAAGGGAAGGAGGTGCAGCTCAGTGCCCACAGCCCCAGTGGTGCTCTGCTAACACGGCCACTGAGCTGACAGCAGTGACACTTTTCCATTTTCCCTCCCTCAGGCACCAGCAGCGATGGCTGAGGGATCCACACAGAGCCAGTTTTGGCAAGTGAGCTGAAGCAGCTCCAACATTTCTGAGCATTTTCAACATTCTGAGTGTCTGAGCTACAATTGCACAGGCACAGAGTGAGGCAAAGTGTGAGCAGAGATGAGGAGCTCTCTGCAGAGGAGTCTGAAATGACATTAAGTTAATAAATAAAGGCTCAGCAATTGATTGAGTCTTAGAGCAGCTAAAGAACAACGTGAGGGGTGTGGGTGGCTGCTGAACTTACCCCACTCCCTGCTTAAAAGCTTCAATCAGCTCATTCTTCTTCTCCTGCTCTTCCACCCAGTACACGCTGGGGATGACAAACTCGGAGATGACGCGGCACTCGGGGCAGGACCTGGGGACAGGACAGACAGACTCTGGAACCTCCCCACACTGGAACCCTCCCCAGACTGCCCCAGCAGTGAGGATCCTCCCCAGAGAAGGGGATCTGTCACCTCAGGCAGCACAGACCCCTCCTCCCACGTTAGCACTGAACTTTGTGGGAGCTCCAGTTGGAATTATTCAGTTCAGGGCACCCAGGGCTTGTGTTTGTCTCTGGACTTGAGCAGAAGTCTGAACATTGCTCCCATGTGCAGAGACAAACTCTGTTCTGGGAGTGCAGCAGGAAGCCAAAAACACAAGATGTCTCAGCCTTTTGAAATGCAAGGAGCTGATGGTCCCTTCAATGGCATTTGGAGTAAAAGTTGTGCAGGAAAGTCTGTTTGGGTAGAACACTGAAAATAACTTCCTACCTTTCCTTCAGCCTGTTTGTAACTTGAGAGATGCTCAAAGAAGGAAACTTCCCTAAATAGATGTTTTAGATTCTCTCTGAGGGGGAACATGTTTGGAACACATGTTTTGTGGAGCTATAGATAAAGGCATTGACTGAGACAGGTCCAAGTGTGGTTAGTGGGACAATGACCTGGAGCAAGCTGTAACTCAGGGAGAAATCCCATAATTAAGCACACAGACAGGAAAACATGGGAGTTCTTACTGAAGCCCCCTCACTGAGGTAGGCACTGCAGGGAGAACAGCTGCTCCATCAGCTCATGGCACAGGCACAGGTTGTTGTAAAGATTTGAGTCTGCTGGTCAGCACTGGGACAGCAGGACACTGGGACAGCAGGACACTGGGACAGGAGAGCATTGCAGTCTCAGCAGGAAATGAAGCATTTCCACAGGGGGCAGAGCTCTGCCAGGTCCCAGCTGTTCCAGAGCCCTCTGTGCCCACTGAGCCCAGGATCAGAGAGGGCAGAGCTGCCCTGCAGGGCTGTGGGATGAAGGAACTGCAGCAAGGGACACCCAGGGCACCCTGCTGCTCCTGCAGGCAGCTCTGCCAGCCCAGCCCTGGGGGTGTTTGAGGTCCCCCAGGATGAGGTGGGAGATGAGAATGTGACTCCATGTTCTCAGAAGGCATATTATATTATGTTATGTTATGTTATGTTATACATCATATCTATAGAGAAAGGATACCTCAGAAGGCTGGACAAGAATGATAATGAAAGCTCCTGACTGACTCCTCAGAGTCCAACACAGCTGGTGGTGATTGGTCATTAATTAAAAACAATCCACATGGAACCAATCAAACATTGACCTGTGGGTAAAGGATCTCCAGACCACATTCCCAGACAATCAGAGAATTATTGTTTTCATTCTTTTCTGAGGCCTCTCAGCTTCCCAGGAGGAGAAACCCTGGTGAAGGGATTTTTCAGCAAACACCACGGTGACAGCCCTGGGGCTGGCAGAGCTGGGGCAGGCTCTGCTGAGCTCTGACACCTGCAGATCCAGCCCCTGTGTGAGAGCACCTCCAGCCCCTGTGTGAGAGCAGCTCCAGCCCCTGTGTGAGAGCAGCTCCAGCCCCTGTGTGAGAGCAGCTCCAGCCCCTGTGTGTGAGCAGCTCCAGCCCCTGTGTGAGAGCAGCTCCAGCCCCTGTGTGAGAGCAGCTCCAGCCCCTGTGTGAGAGCAGCTCCATCCCCCTGTGTGTGAGCAGCTCCAGCCCCTGTGTGAGAGCAGCTCCAGCCCCTGTGTGAGAGCAGCTCCAGCCCCTGTGTGAGAGCAGCTCCAGTCCCTGTGTGAGAGCAGATCCAGCCCCCTGTGTGAGAGCAGATCCAGCCCCTGTGTGAGAGCAGCTCCAGCCCCTGTGTGAGAGCAGCTCCAGCCCCTGTGTGAGAGCAGCTCCAGCCCCTGTGTATGAGCAGCTCCAGCCCCCTGTGTGAGAGCAGCTCCAGCCCCCTGTGTGAGAGCAGCTCCAGCCCCTGTGTATGAGCAGCTCCAGCCCGTGTATGAGCAGCTCCAGCCCCCTGAGAGCAGCTCAGCCCCTGTGTGAGAGCAGCTCCAGCCCCTGTGTGAGAGCAGCTCAGCCCCTGTGTGAGAGCAGCTCCAGCCCCTGTGTGAGAGCAGCTCCAGCCCCCTGTGTGTGTGAGCAGCTCCAGCCCCTGTGTGTGTGAGAGCAGCTCAGCCCCTGTGTGAGAGCAGCTTCAGCCCCCTGAGAGCAGCTCCAGCCCCTGTGTGTGTGTGAGCAGTTCAGCCCCCAGGCAGGTGCAGCACTCACTTGATGATGGGGTTCTCAAACTGCTTGGCACACCTCCACTGGCGGATGCAGGACAGGCAGTAGGTGTGGGTGCAGTTGGACAGGATCCCAAACCTCCTCTCCGAGGCCGAGGCCTTCTCATACACCACCTCCATGCAGATGCTGCACACCTTGTCCTGGCTGGCCTGGATGGCAAAGGCCCTCTCCATGTCGTGCTCAAAGGTTGCCATGCACATCTGTCAGGGGACAGGGCACTGTGAGGGACACAGGGCACACCCAGCTCCCTCTGGGACAGCATGAACTCACTGAGGGCACCCAGTGCCAGCCTGGCACACCCAGCTCCCTCTGGGACTCCCATCACTCCTACCTGTCACTGGCACAGTTTAATTTAAAGAACATTAAATTCAATAATTTATTTCAGCCTGCAGTGCTCTCCCAGCGGTCAGAAATAAAGATGCCAGGGTGCTTCATTCACCCCTTTCTGCATCTCTGTCAGAGAACCGGTAGTGAATTATTTGGTGCTTCAAAGATCCCCAAAGAACACCTCACTGAATAGGTGCCACACTCAAGGTGTTGCTGTGATTATAATTAAGGCCATATTCATTCACCAGATGCTCATTTTTACCCAGGTAAGGAATCAGTCTCTTATTTCAGGGCTTTCTCCAGCACTTCTCACCCAGCAGTGACAATCCAGAGCCCTTTCCACTGCCACAGCACTGCAGGGTGAGCTGGTGCCTCAGTCAGAGACCTCCCCCACACCTGCAGGGTGCTGTGGGAGAAGGCAGCAGGGCAGTCTCTGATGAGGGTGAAAAGGCAAAACCCACAAGAAGCTGCTGCCTGCAGCCAGTTCAGCTCCAGAGGCCTGAGCTGACCCAGCACCACTCTCTGGACCAGCAGTACAAGAGGAGCTCTGTGGGAGAAGCCCCACGTTGAGCTGGACCTCTCACCAGTCCTAAACACATTCCTACTGTCAACCCTAGCAACCCTCTCCACCCCCATCCTATTTCCACTTCTATCCAACAGCCTGAAGAACACCCCCAACACAATCACAAACACAGCCAAAACCTCCTTCTTCATCAGCCTCATCCCAATGACAACCCACATCCACTCTGGAACAGAGAGCCTCACCTCCTTCTGAGAATGAAAATTCATTCTAAACTTCCAAATCCCCATCAGCCTAAAAATAGATTTCTACTCCCTTCCCCTCTTCCCCACTGCACTGTTCCTATCATGGTCTATCCTTGCTGAAGATTACAATGCAAGACGTTTTCCATTCCCATCTGTATGGGAATTGGAAGATTTCCTTTGTCAGGTGGGCAGTTTGCCTTATCTCTCTCTTTGAGTGACCACAGTCACACCTCCCTGGGAGGGGACATTGCTGATAACAGCTCTGGAATGTCCCTGCATGGCTGATAAGAACTATGACATGCCATTGGGAGATGGGAGCCCAGAGGGAGGAGCCCAGCATTGCTGCCCAGATAGAATCCAGAGGTTCTGAGACACCAGCACGGCTTCTGCACGGGATTGCCCAGAGGAACAGCAGCTGCCTCTTCTTCCACTGGATCTTCAGAGGGAGAATCCATCCTTCTCTACAGGACCCCCCTGCTCCAGCAGAACCAGCCCTGACACTGCAGGAGGGCTGAGCCACAATTCCAATGGGACTGCCACCAACACCCTGACCCACAGGGTGTCAGGCTGTGTTCTGACTCTGTCAGTGCTGTTCTAGAGCACTGCATTGTTTATTTTATCCCATTGTTTTTTTTCCTTTCCCTATTAAAGAACTGTTATTTCCTGCTCCCATATTTTTGCCCCAGAGCCCCTTAATTTAAAATTTATAACAATTTGGAGGGGTGGGGAGGGTTTACATTCTCCATTTCAGGGGAGGCTCCTGCCTTCCTTAGCAGACTCCTGTCTTTCCAAACCAAGACAACCCTACAATTTCCAACATGAGATGGCCTCAGATCCCTACATGACAACATTTTTCACCTCCCTGCTATTCTCATCCTAATCTAAGGTGGAGAGCAGCCAGCCCCAGCCCTGCCCCGAGCTCCCCCATCCCCGTTTACCATCTCGTGTGCTTTCCTCTGCTCCGGGTCGAAGGGGTGCAGCACCTGGAGGCCGCAGATCTCGCAGAGCTGCCCGTGCAGGTAGAGGCAGCGCTCCCCGAAGTGGCAGGCGCCGGCGGCGGCGTAGGGACACAGCTGCTGCGCCGGGGGGCAGCCGCCGGGCGCCGCCTCCTCCAGCCCGCTGCAGATCGCCTCCAGGTACGAGTGCGGCTTGGCCTCCTCCTCCTCCTGGCCGGGCTCGGGGCAGCACGGCACGGCCCCCGCCGCTCCGGGCCGCGCCTGCTCCTCGCTGGAGCCGCACAGCTCTGCGGGACAAGCACAGACATCTTTCTGTGAAAATCCTTTGTTAGGATTTGTTTCTTTCTGAGAAGCTGAGGGGTTTCAGGAACAAAATGTAAATAATGGTTATGTGCTGCTGTGGAGTGCAACGGGTGGATCTGGGATTGGTCTTGTGTGGATGTTTGGATTTAGAGACCAGTCAGGGCAGAGCTGGCTCTCTCTCTGTCTGAGCCAGCTGCCTTTCTTATCATTCTTTTCTTTTCTACTCTTAGCCTTCTGAGATGAAACTTTTCCTTCTGTTCTTTTTAGGATAGTTATAATGTAATTTATATATCATGAGATAATAAATCAAACCTTTTGAACATGGAGTCAACACTCTGGTCTCTTCCCTCACCTGAGAACCCCTGTGACCATGGTCACACACAGGCACCGTGCTCAGCCCCAGCAGCTCCTGACCCCCCAGGGTTACAGTTCCCTCCCCAGTGGGGTCTCACCCCTGAGCCCCTCTGCTCCTGAATCACAGGATTAACCCAGCTGCCTGCTGAGGAGTGCAGTGTTTGTGCAGGTGTGCTCTGTCACAAACCCACTGGAAACCACAGGATGGTCAGGTGTGACCCAGCACCCCAGGACACCCCTGGACACCTTCTCCCTGAGGGGGAACATGTTTGGAACACATTTTTTGTGGAGCTAGAAGATAAAGGCATTTACTGAGACAGGTCAAAGTGTGGTTAGTGGGAGTTCCAGTTAGAATTACTCAGTTCAGGACATGCAGGGCTTGTGTTTGTTTCTGGATTTGAGCAATCCCCCCTAAGTAAAGCATAACAAGTACCAAGCAGACAAAAGAAACCCCCAAACTTACTAGTCAACCACACCCTGCAACTGCAGCTACAACCAGCCCCAGCACCCTGTAATAAGGGGAAGGGTTAGATGCAACTGCCAACACCCCTAGAACAAAACACAGCCCTAAAAATAAAACAAATTCTATCATTGCTCCCATGTGCAGAGACAAACTCTGTTCTGGGAGTGCAGCAGGAAGCCAAAAACAAATTAAGATGTCTCAGCCTTTTGAAATGCAAGAAGCTGATGGTCCCTTCAATGGCATTTGGAGTAAAAGCTGGAGTAAAAAGATTCTGTGTCTGCTGGTCAGCACTGGGACAGCAGGACACTGGGACAGCAGGACACTGGGACAGCAGGACACTGGGACAGGAGAGCATTGCAGTCTCAGCAGGAAATGAAGCATTTCCACAGGGGGCAGAGCTCTGCCAGGTCCCAGCTGTTCCAGAGCCCTCTGTGCCCACTGAGCACAGGATCAGAGAGGGCAGAGCTGCCCTGCAGGGCTGTGGGATGAAGGAACTGCAGCAAGGGACACCCAGGGCACCCTGCTGCTCCTGCAGGCAGCTCTGCCAGCCCAGCCCTGGGGGTGTTTGAGGTCCCCCAGGATGAGGTGGGAGATGAGAATGTGACTCCATGTTCTCAGAAGGCTGATTTATTATTTTATGATATTCTATGAAAAGAAATGCTATACTAAAACTGTACTAAACTATAGAGAAAGGATACATCAGTTCTTACTGAAGCCCCCTCACTGAAGTGGACACCTGGACACCTCCATGGATGAGGACTCCCTGCCAATGCCTGAGCACCCCTAACAGGGAAAAACTCTTCCTGATGTCCAGCCTGCAGCTCCCCAGGCCTGAGGGCTCACACAGCTCCTCCTGTCCTGCTGTCTGTCCGGGAGCAGAGCCCAACATCCCCCGCACAGAACACTGCCCTCCCTCCCCAGGGAGCAGGACGGAGCTGTCACCTCACCGAGGGAGGCTCCAGGACAGCTCAGCTGGCCTTGAACTCCGATAAGCACCGGGGACAGCACCTCCCTCCCTCCCTGCATCCCTCGCTGCCCACGGCCGGCAGAGCAGAGCAGCTCCCACTCACTCCTGTCCCGCAGCACCAGCGTCCTCTTCTCCCTCCTGCTGCGGGGGGCGGCGGGGCCGGGCTCGGGGGGCGCCCGGGGGCTGCTCGGGGCCGCGGGGGGGCGGCGGGGCCGCGGCTCCGCCCGGCGGGAGCCTCACGTGGTCATACCTGCGGCGGGGAAACGGCATCGGAACCGGCACCGGGACACCGCACACACACCAGACACACGGCTGATCCGGGGGCACGGGATCCGGGACACACCAAGGGACCGGGGAACAGCGCAGGGAAACCGGGGGGGGGGGGGGACACATTCCAGCAGAACTGGGGACACCCTGCAGGGAAACCGGGGGGAACACACCCCAGGGAAAGTGGGAGGACACAGCAGGGAAACACCCCAGGGAAACTGGGAACACATTCCAGCACAACTGGGGACACACCGCAGCAGCAGAGCAGGAGCGGTCAGAGGAGGGAAGGGGTTGCTCCATGGACACAGCCAATCTCCAATATTTTCAGGGAACAGAAACATTGCCCAGCTGTGTCTGGAGCTGGACACGTGCCCCAGTGGCAGGAGAAGCACAGCCAGGCCCTCCCTGAGCCCTGCAGGAGCAGCCACAGCAGCTCCAGGGCAGCAGCTGATGGAGCCACTGATGCCAGGGCCTGGCACATGGGTCAGGCCAGGCAGGGAGCTCCCAGGGGATCTGCAGGAGCCTCACCAGCAGGGAATCAGTCCATGCCCGGTTCTCTCCAGAGCATTGCCCTGGGAGATTTACCCTGCAGACCCCAGGGAGAGCTGTGGAGCTGCTGAGCCCTCCCCCAGCCCAGGGGACACGAGCAGGGCACTGCCTCGAGGCAGGGCTGAAAAAGTCCCCAAAACTGAAACTGAGCCCTGGGATGAGCAGGAGGGAGCTGCAGCAGGAGCTTCCACCTGCAGCTCTACTGCAGAACTAGGTGGGAAACACACCTGAAACCCAATGCTCCATTCCTACTGAGTAAAACAACCCCTGACACTGAGCCAGAGCAGAACTGCACCGCTGCAGCTGAAAGCTGCTTTAGGCTTGGGCAAAACTCACATTTAAGAAATGATTTCCCGCCCAGGAGGCCCCGTGGTGCCCGGGCACGGTGCTCACCTGCAGCGGGAGCCGTAGGCACACTGCCCTTTCTGGTAGTACTTGCAGATGGTGGACGATTTGCTGGTGGCCAGGTCATGGGAGAACAGGCACTTGCTGCCCTCCCGACACACGCCCTGTAAGAAATACCTGCGGAGAGAGACGCGGCTCACTCAGGGCGGGCGCTGCTGCCACGCTTGGCTTTGCTGTGGTTTGTTTGTTTCTGCAGAACCAGCGGGGCTGGCAAAGCGCTCCCAGCCCTCGAGCCCGAGCTGTGCCCGGTGGGTGCCCGAGCTGTGGCCCCCGAGCAGAGCGCCCCACAGCCACCGCCAGGGATGGGCACTGCCCGGCGGCCCCTCGGGACCCCAGCGCCCCTTCATGAACAAAACTACTCGAGCAGCCCTGGAGGAGCCTTCCCTGCGGACACCGCCTGTTTCCCGAGCACCCCGCGGGCCGGGACCCCGGGCAGCCTCGGGGGCACCGCCAGGGATGGGCACTGCCCGGCGGCCCCTCGGGACCCCAGCGCCCCTTCATGAACAAAACTACTCGAGCAGCCCTGGAGGAGCCTTCCCTGCGGACACCGCCTGTTTCCCGAGCACCCCGCGGGCCGGGACCCCGGGCAGCCTCGGGGGCAGCGCAGGGCTGGGGACAAGGGAGGGACAAGGGGGCAGCCACGACCTCCAGCTCGGCAGGGGCCGGCCCCGACGGGGGAGAGCGGATGTGAAGGGCTGTAAGGAGCCGGGCAGGGGCAGAGGCCGGGGCGGTGTTTGAGGGGTCTGAGGGCTCCGGGCTCGGGCGGAGCGTGGGGGGCGTGAGAGCGGAACGAGGCGCTGGGAAGGCGTGGGGCAGGGCGGAGGCGGTGACGGCGGGGAGGCCGAGGGCCGTGAAGGCTCTGAGGGCCATGAAAGCTGTGGGGGCCCTGAGGGCTCTAAGGACCGTGAGGGCTCTGAGGGTTGTGAGGGCTGTGCGGGCTCTGGGCCGGGCCGGGCCGCGCTCACCTGCACGTCACCTGCTTCGTGCTCATCGTGCCGCCACACTGTCCAGCCCACCCGGCTCCTCACGCCGCGCACGGAGGTTCCGCGGCACGGGGGGCGTGGCCGCGGCCCCGCCCCGCCCCGCGGCCGCGTTTCCGGCCGGACGGTTTAGACCGGCGCGCCGGGCCATGGCGGTGCTGCGCGTGCGCCATTGCCGCGCGCTCCTGTACTGCCGGCGCGCGCCGCCGCGCTGCCCCGCGTGCGGAGGGGACCTGCGCGGAGCCGGGCTGGCCGCCGCGCCTGTCCGCCTGGACAGCCCCTTCCGGCACGGCCACGGGCAGCCCCGCGCCTTCCTCGTCAGGCCCACCCGCGGCACCTTCCTGGAGTAACCGCCAGGGGGCGCTGCGGGAGCGTTGCGGAAACGGGAGGGGAGCGGGCGGGACTGGGAATGGGAATGGGGCGGGACAGGGGAGTGGGAACGGGAATGGGAAAGGAACGGGGCGGGACAGGGGAGTGGGAACGGGAATGGGAACGGGAATGGGAACGGGGAGGGACAGGGGATAGGAATGGGAACGGGGCGGGACAGGGGATGGGAACGGGAATGGGAATGGGGAGGGAACGGGGAGGGGCAGGGGAGTGGGAATGGGGAATGGAAATAGGGAGGGAAAGGGGAGGGGAATGGGGAATGGGAGGGGAAAGGGGAAGGAATAGAGATGGGAAAGGGGCGGGCGCTGAGGGAACGGGGAATGGAATGGGAGGGGAAAGGGGATGGGAATAGGAAATGGGCGGGCACTAGGAGGGAATGGGGAGGGGAAAGGGCAGGGGAAGGGAATGGGCAGGTAAAGGGAAGGGAAAAGTGAAGGAATGGGGAAGGAAATGAAATAGGAAGACAAGACAGAGGGAAGGACGGGGGAAGTGAAGGGGAAGGGGAACACGAAGGGCAGGGCGGGAAAGGGAAGGGGAAGGGAAGGGGAAGGGAGCAGACGGGCCTGGCCTCAGGGCCCCTGGGGAAGGAGGCAGGCTGTCACCCCGGCAGGTGCCGGGCGGTACCAGACCCTGCTGTCCCTCAGAGCCGCTCTGCTCCTCCCGCAGCGGCTACGACGGGCACAGCGACCTGCACGTGGGCATCAGCAGCTCCCAGGGTGAGCAGCGCCTCGAGCCCTGCGGCCGTGCCCCCTCCAGGAGCCTCCCCTGCTGTTCTGGGTGTTCCAGCTCGGAATATCCCGGGACGGGGCCATTGGGAATGGCCTCACCTTGCAGCACAGCTCCAGAGCAAATGCATTTCCCTGCATGGATTGAACAGGCACTGAATGGAATACACAGGTGCCTTCCAGTCCTGGAACGAAAGGCTAGGCTTGCTTTAAAGGAATTACAGTTTTATTGAGTTTAACACAGTTCTTGCTAAGTCTAAAACACCCCTAATGAAAAATCATTTCTAAAAGCCCCATTACAAATCCTATTTGGCTGTACCTAGAGTAGGCCCACCCTACAAAACATCATTTCAGATGTACATTTCATACAAAGCCAGTCTCCTTTGGGGGTTAGAAATGAAGCTTGATTGTTGCTCTGATTATTAAAAGACCCAAACCTTTTTTCAAGCCACACTGTGAGAACGAGCCCAGGTTTTTGCTGGAAGCCAGGACTGCATTTCCTGCTCTGCTGATGGGAAGCTGGGCCAGAAGAAAGCCCCAGAAGGGCTCTGTGTGTGTGTTTGCAGGTGTGGTGTACAGCTACGACCAGGAGGGCGTGCACAGGGATGGCAGGGGCTGGGAGCAGTGCATCAGCATCCCCCTGCTGCAGCCGGACATGTGGGAGCTGCTGCAGCACTGGGACAGCCTCCTGGAGGAATTCTCCCTGGAAGAGGCCTGGCTCCCCCACAGGTGTGTGCTGACAGCTGGGGTGAGTTTGGGATGGGCTCTGGGGTCACTCAGGACTCCATTCCTGGCAGCCCAGCCTGGCCTGCCTGCACAGAATGTTCTGAAATTCAAGGGAAACTCCGCTGCTGGAACATAAAAGCTCTAAAGCAAGAGGTGGCTTTAGGGAATTTTGCATTAAAGCCTCAGTTCAATGAAACATCACCTGCACGCTGCTGAGTCCAAGAGTCCAGGCACAACTCCATAATTATTTTTCTAGCAGTTTTAGGTGTGTTTGCATTTAAAGGCTGAGCACAGTGATGGATTCTTGGCCTGTTGTTGTTTTTGCTGTAAGTGGTGAGAAATGGAGAGCAGGCTGATTTCTGCTCTGGTGGTGACACAGCAGCTCTCCAGGAAAGCAGCACTCCTGGGACTGTCCCTCAGTGACAGCAGTGGAACACTGTCCCTCAGAGCCTGCCTGGGTGCCACTGATTGAATGCAACCATAAAAGAAAAAAAATCAAATCAAAAGCATTTTTAGCAATTCTCTATGTGCTGACTATAGAGTTTCAGGGATCAAACATTACCCCCCTAAAGAAGATAAAATTTCTATTTGAAATCAAATTTTCTAATGAGAGCTGGTAAAACCAACAGAACTTGTGTCACTTTTACAGTTCCCAGTGATACTAAAAGTGCTTTGACATGCAAAGATCTCTGGCAGAATGGCAGAGATGTGTGCATCCCTTCTCCTGGCTTTCCTGCCACACTGACCTTTTTCCACAGCCACATCAGTGACCACTGAACTGAAAACAACTCTTAATTAAATCCTCTGCTTATTTTTTCAGTGGACAGGAACTGCACTGAGCTAATCCTGTAACTCCTTTGGGTTCAGGCCAAGCCTAACCTGGTTTTCTGGAGAGCTTTTCACTTACTGCAGGGTGGTAGAGAAATCACTGCTAGGGTTTGAAACGAGCTCCCACTCACCCATGGTGGCACACACACAATGAACTCTGGGGCTGCAGGAAAGGGCTGCTGACAATAGCTGGAAGAGCAAAGGTTAACAAGGTAAAAGCCAGAGAGGTATAAAAAATAAGAACTCTTTTTTGTCAAGCCTTGCAGCTCTCTCATTTTTACAGAGTTCAGGCTGGGAGGTGCCACTTGGGAGGAATATATGGAAGCACTGGGAGGGAGGGGGAGTAACTGGAGAGTATTCCTGGAGTAAACCCTGCCCAGGATGGTGCTGGGTGACAGTGCCCTGCTCAGGGGGGTTGGGTGATGGCAGTGCCCTGCTCAGGGGTGTTTGACAGTGACACTGCCCTGCTCAGGGGGTGTGTGACAGTGACACTGCCCTGCTCAGGGCTGTGTGACAGTGACACTGCCCTGCTCAGGGCTGTGTGACAGTGACACTGCCCTGCTCAGGGGTGTGTGACAGTGACACTGCCCTGCTGAGGGGGTGTTTGGTCAGTGACACTGCCCTGCTCAGGGGTGTGTGACAGTGACACTGCCCTGCTCAGGGGGTGTGTGACAGTGACACTGCCCTGCTCAGGGGTGTGTGACAGTGACACTGCCCTGCTCAGGGGTGTTGGATCAGTGACACTGCCCTGCTCAGGGGTGTGTGACAGTGACACTGCCCTGCTCAGGGGGTGTGTGACAGTGACACTGCCCTGCTCAGGGGTGTTTGACAGTGACACTGCCCTGCTCAGGGGTGTGTGGCAGTGACACTGCCCTGCTCAGGGGTGTTTGACAGTGACACTGCCCTGCTCAGGGGTGTTTGGACAGTGACACTGCCCTGCTCAGGGGTGTGTGACAGTGGCAGTGCCCTGCTCAGGGGTGTTTGACAGTGACACTGCCCTGCTCAGGGGTGTTGGATCAGTGACACTGCCCTGCTCAGGGGTGTTGGATCAGTGACACTGCCCTGCTCAGGGGGTGTTTGACAGTGACACTGCCCTGCTCAGGGGTGTGTGACAGGGACACTGCCCTGCTCAGGGGGTGTGTGACAGTGACACTGCCCTGCTCAGGGCTGTGTGACAGTGACACTGCCCTGCTCAGGGGTGTTGGATCAGTGACACCGCCCTGCTCAGGGGTGTTTGGTCAGTGACACTGCCCTGCTCAGGGGTGTTTGACAGTGACACTGCCCTGCTCAGGGGTGTTGGATCAGTGACACTGCCCTGCTCAGGGGTGTGTGACAGTGGCAGTGCCCTGCTCAGGGGTGTTTGGTCAGTGACACTGCCCTGCTCAGGGGTGTGTGACAGTGACACCGCCCTGCTCAGGGGTGTGTGACACTGACACTGCCCTGCTCAGGGGGTGTGTGACAGTGACACTGCCCTGCTCAGGGGGTGTGTGACAGTGACACTGCCCTGCTCAGGGGGTGTGTGACAGTGACACCGCCCTGCTCAGGGGGTGTGTGACAGTGACACCGCCCCGCTGAGTGAGGGCTGTTCCCCAGGTACGAGGAGCAGCAGCACAACTGTTTCACCTTCGCGCTGGCGTTCATCAACCGCGTGCGGCAGGGCCGGGGCGGGGCCGCGCTGAGCAAGGCGGAGTTCACGGAGCGCTTCCTGCTGGCCCGCACCCGGCAGGCCGCCGGCTACCTGCGGCTGCAGCAGCAGCTGGAACACAGCGACGTCTACATCGTGCCCTTGGCTGAGCAGGAGCAGCAGGAGAGCCTGCCTGGGATCCACAGCCTGCTGGAGTAGCGATGGGAAGGGAGGGGATGGAGCTCCACGCAGGGGTTAAGGTTTAATGTGGATAAAAGCAGCATTAACTAAACCCTGCACCTCAGGATACTGAGCTTGTGCATTTCAGGGAAGTTACACACACACACGATGTACATACACAGAGAATTTCCATGGGAACTATTCCTGTGGAAAAATGTTTTGTGATTTAACATTCACTGTGTGCTCTGTTCTGCAAAGACACTTCACATCAGAAATCAGAACTGCTGTGGAGTTCAGGGATTTACAGATGAACTGTGGGAACATCAGCTGTAACAAACCAAAATGGCCTTTTCTGTCGCATTGTTTACTGATGAGTGAAAAAAGGGAACATGTGCTTGTGTGCTGCTAAATCCCATCCCTGTCTGACTGTTAATTTCCTTTCCTTTAATTACTAATAAATGTACCAACAAATAAATCCAGCCTCTTGACTGTCAGATTTCTTTTTCCATTCTGAACTGCAGGGTAAAGGAAAGTAGCCAAGGTGGAGTTCAGATACCTGAATGAGAAGCTGCAAATCCCAAGGGAAGAAACATTTCTCTCACAGATGGGGAAAGGTGCCCAGGCCCCAGAATAAATTTAAATTCTGGGATGAGTTCCTCAAGTCTGAGCTGTGATTGTAGAAGTAAGTTCCAGGGTCCCAAATCCAAATCTGAATTCATCAAGACTCTGAAGTCAGGTTTGTGCTACCATAATATCAGAAATACCATTCCTAATGACTGCAGTGTAACCACCACTCAAACATGCACCTTTTTATCTTTTATATTTTGAGTTGGGACACAGCTTTTCATCTGCTCACTCACATTTTTCAGTAAAACATTCTCTGCAGTAACCATGATACACCTCATTTTAAACAGCATTTATACACACCATTTTATGTTGGTAGAAAATGTTCTGAGGCAGCAGTTCATCATGAGATCAGGTGAAAACCACCAAGAAGAGGTTTTTAACAAGTGAGGTTTTCTTGTGCAGTCAGTTAAAGTTCATCCTGCTCGCTGCGCTCACGGGAGGAAACCCAACGGGACACGATCAGCTCCTGAAATTAAACCCAGCAATTAGGAAGGAAAAACCCCAAAAGCTACAGGAAATCAGTGAGGGATGGGACTAAGTCTGTAAAACTGATTATGTGTGTTATGTGGCCACTGAGGTGTTTTAGTGATGAGTCTGTTTGCTCCTGAGGAGAGCTGAACTCTCACACTTTCCCCTTTTATTTCTCACCTTACCTTAGCCCTGCCATCTCCACAGGGCTTTAGGAATCTGTAAATGCTCACATGCCCAGTATCAGCAACATTCCCATTCACACAGGAGATGGAAAGCTTACAGAGATCCTGCAATGCACTTTGCATGAAGGAATTTAATTTTATTGCAGCCACGTGTGCAAAACCCAAATCAAGGCAAAGAAGAAGGCACAGTTCTCCCAAGGAGCTGTGAAAAAGCAGGAGCCACTCACCTGAACCTTGATTCTCTTCATGCACTCTGGGGTTGCCATCTCCTCTGCAGTCATGTCAGAAGGTCTGATCAAGTAGCACAGCATGAGCTCCTGTGGGCAGCCAGGAAACACAGGAATCTCAGGATTATGGAAGCACTCTGGGGCTCACACTGACAATGTCAGGGAAATTCCAGTCTCACTGCTCAAAGGAAAATCCCGGGACATGGAAAGGGCTTTAAAAACAGAAGTGGCAATCAGGAAACAAGGGTCCCTCAGGTCTTGCTGTTCCTCACACAACTTCTAACATTCCTACAAGTGGCAGAACTTTAGTAATTATTATTTAACAATAATTCTTCCTGGATATTGACAAAGGAAACTTCTCTCTCACTGGCAGATCAACATATTTTTCAGCAGGAGGATTCTCTTCCCAGCCTCACTCCAAGTCTCTGCCCTTTGGAGCCAAACTCTACCATCCCAAAGCTGGTTTTACCCCACAGCTTGTACCTTGGAAGCATTTGCATTTGTTCTGTTCAGCCCAGACAGGGCCATCCAGCTGAGGGGTCTGCGAAGGGAACCTTCAAAATGATCATCCACCAACTCAGCAATGACAGAGTAACTGGAAAACACAGCAGGCAGGACAGGTCACAGAAAGGAAATGGGCAATTTTTGAGGACAACTCAAGAACCAGGGGCTAAAAACTGGCATTAAACAATCTGCCAGCTTGCAAATTGTGAAATTGAGTATTTCTACAAGGAAAAGAGGAGAAATACTGAAGTTGTGCATGTGCCCAGTAGTGCCTTCCCTCCCACCCTTCTGATGCTTGTAGCATTCTCTTTGTTAATGCTAAGCTGATATTTATAACCAATTTATTATCTAGGAATTCAACCTGACTAGCCAACAAATAAAGACAATTATAATTCCTTTAAATTACCCAGACCACGTATTTTTCTAAATTAGTATTACAAAATCCAATTATTTTCCCAAGTCCATCATCATCTCAGTATAAATCCACTGCAGCTTGTGATTCTGAATGCCTGTTATTTATATTCAAAGAAATGGTGTCATCTAGCTCCTCTGCTGAAAGGATTTTCACATTCCCAGTGTGAACACAATGTATTGTGAGTGATGAGTATGTGCTGAACCAGTGAAGATGCTAAATTGGTGTGAGTGAATTTAACTGAAAGAAATGAGGCAGAAACAGGAGTGTCAAACCTGGCATGGTAGAACGGGGGTCCTTTCCGATACAGCACTGAAACAAAAGAGAAACACCTCAGTCAGATCAGAGCTCAAATGGGTTTAACACCAGGGCCCATTCATATTGTCAAATGTTCTGTAAATTTTAATTACATGAGGAAAAAACTTCAACTCTTCCGAATTCTGCTCAGAGTTAGGTTGTCCCAGCAAGTGGAGAGAGGGAGGAACAGCAGAGTGACTCAGGGCAGGGCAGGTCAAAGGCAAGGCAGAAGAACCAGAGGAACTGGCAATTGTTGTAGGAAAGAATTAAGGATGGGATTTTCTGGCAGGGATGATGAATTCAGCCAGAGCTACACCCTGACCTAAAGGACTTGCTCAGCACCCCCCAAACTGTGTCACCACTTCAGCAGCACTAAAACACCTGCTGGGCTGCACACATTGTACATTCTGTAGTAGCAGGCATTGCTGCACTGCTCATGTTGGCAGGAGCCAAATGGAGCTCTTGGGCTCCCCAGCAAGGACACCACTAATTACTTCTGTAATATGAAACCCTCAACCAATAACAGAAAAAAGCCAAGTCCATTCTCTAGCTGCCCCAAAACCCCACACAAAGAAACAGTCCTGGCAGTGAGTTCAGCAGAAGTTCAGCTTCTCTTAACTGGGATGAATGAGGGGGATGAGCTTCAATGTGGATTGGGATCTGGACTCAAACCTGTTATTACTCTGAGTCTGTTATATTAACACTGCAGGAGATGTGTTTAGGAGAGGACAGAGAAAGCTGGGAAGGGAGTTTCAGTGCAATTATGAACCTCATGAAGCAAACCAGACCTTCCAAGCCGTCTCTTCACCTCCTGGATATGGGATGTTCCTTTCCACTCACATCCCAACTTCACTGCTAACCCCAAATGTCCTCTGCCTCCTGCAAGCAGCAAAGGCTGCTCCAGTCCTGCAGCTCCTCACTGAACTCCCCTCTGGAGCTCTGCCTTGCCTGGAGGAGGGGTGGGCAGGAAATGAGCCCATTTTTGGGGAGGTACTCACAGAGATCCGTGCCATACTTCAGCCCCACCTTGGGCACCCAGCCCTTGCCCCTGAAGTAGTGGTAGGCCATGTAGGTGGTTTTGAAATCAGGCTTCACCTCACTGAACACTTCCCACAGCTTCACGATGCTCAGGGGCTCCTGCAAAGCACACAGCAAGGTCACTGCACTGAGAGAAACCAGCCATGCTCTGCTGCACAGCAGGAAAAATATCAAACAGCACAGCACCAAATACCAAAGAGCACAGCACCAAATAGCAAATAAACAACACCAAATACCAAAGAGCACAGCACCAAATAGCAAATAAACAGCACAAGCTGTTCCACAGAGCAGGAACTGCACATGGTAAAACAGAACCCCTGGATTCAAGGCAGGAACCTGCTGCTCCACTTAGTGGCCCTTTTAGGCAGTTCACAATCAGTCCCATAACACATCTGTTAAAGGAAAGCCTGATAAATCTTTAACTAAAAGCACAGGTTTGAATTATTATTTAATAATAGCTTGATGGAATTAATGCTGAAAACTCCAAGGAATTTTGCCATCTCAGGTGTGATTATTTACCATATTATTTCTCCTATAATTCCTGCCTAAGTTACAACAAAAATCCTTTCTCTGCAGACAGACACTGCTTAATTATATTGGTCTTGGTAAACCTAAAGCTTTCAGACCTGGATTTCCTAAACAGAAACACCATTACTTGTAAGAAAACCTTCCCAATTCCTGTGTTTGGTATTTCCTCCTCCAGAATTAACAGCAAAAATCACTGCCACACATGTGAAGATTCAGACCAAATCATATGCAGAGAAAAAGCATCCCCAGTAATCCAAAATGAATCCAATCTCTTACCTCACCATAATAAATACTTAAACATCCCAGAGCATACACCAAGAAAAAAGCCTGAAAAAACAAACAGAGGCAGGTTAAGTGACAGCTACATTCCTCCTGTAGTTTATACACAAAACCTTGAAAGAACAAAGGCTTCATTCATTAATTTTCTACAATGTCATCCCTGCTGAAGGCATGGTGTTAAAACTGACATGTAAATATAATGAGAAGCAGGAGAACTGAAAGAGGACTCATATAAATGTTGTATTCCTGGTATTTCTATATTTAAGTCCTGTCACAGGTCTCAGTGTCAGTGGGATTATTCACCTAAAGCAAACAGGACTGGACTCTGTTTTTTACCCATCTCATGTAATTAGCACAGCATATTAAAGCTCAGTTTAATGACTAAGGCAATGCAGGTCCTTAGGAGACACAGGACCCTGTATTTTAGAAATATATTTTAAATGACAGTGTAACACAGATTCAGGTTTACTTTTTCAGATGGAAAGCAAACTACTTTGCACTGTGCTTGACACATACCTCTTCCAAGCTGAGTTGTAAGTACTCAAAAATCCTAAATGGGTTTTTTCTGCATACTAATACTTCCTTCTTGACAATCTACAAGAAAAATTGACTATTATTAAAATGCTGAACTGGAAAAAATACTGAATTCTGAAAGTAGCTTTTTCTAAAAGATCAGATCATTTTTCTTACATTCTCTTGTGCAGGAGTGGAGTCATCTTCAGGACAGCAGCTGCCTTCTTCCTCCTCTTGCACCAGCACATATTCTGGAGCACATTCCCTTGAGTCCATGCCCTCCCAAGCCCTCTGCTCAGGGCTCTGCTTCCCCTCACAGCCCCAGAGCACAGGGGGGTCCCTGTGGCAGGACCCTTCAGCCATTTCCCTGGGATCCCCCTGCTCCTGGTCCCTGGAGGCACCCCCAGGATCCAGGGCTGCATCTCCTCCCTCCTTGGAGTGCTGGTTCTGACCCTCAGGGCTTTGGGCCCCTTTCCTGCCAGCAGATTTCTTGCACACTTCTGCATTTCCTGGGCTCCCTGAGGTGCAGCTGTGCCCAGTGTGTCCATCCCCATCCCCTGTGCAGAAGGGCAGCCCCAGGGGCTGGGTGTAGCTCTCCAGGATTCTGCTGATGGAGCAGCTGTCCAGGCCCTGCTCCTGCAGCACACTCTGAGCCCACTGCACGCGGCGCTGGTACCTGGGAACACAGAAATGAGGAATTCCAGGGATTGATCCTTTAATTAACACTGCAAACCCCATCAGGTCAGCACAGTGCACAAACACCCCCAGCAGCTGTGGGCACAAATGGGATCCATGCACTGGGGCTCCAGTGTTTTAGGGAGCCCCATGAGCACCAGGATTCTGCTGCCTCCATTTCCCTGGCAGCAAACAGCACTGCTGAGCCCTGCCAGGTGCTGGGCAGCTTCAAGGAGCAGCAACTTCACCCAGGAGAAAATCCCTTCTCCCATGGAAGCCTTAAGCCTGAGTTCCCCACAAATTTAGAATTAGAATTGCAGGATTGAAACATGGAACAAGAGCCCTCCCACTTCAGCTTTTACACAGCCAAGGACTGAGAGCAGGAGCTGCAAACTCTGCTGGAACTGCCCTGGAAACAGCAATGGCACAGCAGTGGAAAATTCTCCAGCAGGAACCACCCTTTGGAACCAAACCCCTCAATCAGAACACAGAAATGAGGAATTCCAGGGATTGATCCTTTAATTAACACTGCAAACCCCATCAGGTCAGCACAGTGCACAAAAACTCCCAGCAGCTGTGGGCACAAATGGGATCCATGCACTGGGGCTCCAGTGGTTTAGGGAGCCTCATGAACACCAAGTACTGGGCAGCTTCAAGGAGCAGCAGCTTCACACTGGAGAAAATCCCATCTCCCATGAAAGCCTTAAGCCTGAATTCCCCACAAATTTGGAATTGGAATTGCAGGACTGAAACATGGAACAGGAGCCCTCCCACTTCAGCTTTTACACAGCCAAGGACTGAGAGCAGGAGCTGCAAACTCTGCTGGAACTGCCCTGGAAACAGCAGTGGCACAGCAGGAACAGCAGTGGAAAATTCTCCAGCAGGAACCACCCTTTGGAACCAAATCCCTGAGAAATGACAATAATCTCATCACTGAGATATTTACAATTTTCAGCTACTATTTCTGATAGTTTTCAATCATGACAGAGTTTTTAGTGCCTTTTCTCTTGGAATATAACATGAATTAATTATTAATAACATAACATGAAGTCAGTTGAAACATGACTCTTCACTCTGTGCAGGTGAAAATCCTGTACAGCATTTTTTATTTCCCTGAACAAAATCCTCAGGCAGCAATTTGAGCCCAGGTAACAAAGACATTAAATGCAAATTCCATGTGTCAACACAAACACAGGTCCCCTGCAGGCTCCTGATAAAGCTGGATAATTCAGGGTTGTGCTCTTTGTTATATAAAGGACACTCCTCTCTGTCCTATTATTTAATTACCATTTAATTTGAATTTGCAGGTCTCTACTGAGGCAGAGGATTTTGTGCACCAATAAAATTACACTTTTATTGATGCTCAGCATCTGCAAGCAGCAGTAACTGTAGCAGCATTAGTAATAATATGGTTACTGTTTTTCTTACCTCAAATTGAGGGCTGCAGGAGCATAATTTTCAAATTCAAGTGAATTTTTTAAGTTATCATTGAATGAAGTAACTCACCTGCACATGCTTAGTAGTTTATACACTATTTAAACAGAACAAAAATAAATATGTGGTCCAACACTAAGTTCTGCTAAGTGTACAAACTACCAATGTTAACTGAGACTTCAGAAAAGGTGAAATATCAAAGTATTGTAAAAGTTCAAGAGCTGCTTCAGCTACACCATAAAATCCCAATATGGAAATGAAAGAGATATTTTAAACAGCCTGCCCCAGAAACTTCTTTTCCTGCTCCTCACCTGAAGAATGTTTATTATGCTTGTAATTGTTATTAATTAATTACCCATTCTATGCATGCACTCAGCCTTGGCTTCTATTCAGCAATCAACACCTACAAGCCTGCATGAAAAACCACCCTGAGGATCATCCCCTGCCCTATTTCTACTTCTTCTACAGTGATTTATAAGTGAAATAATGAGAAAAGAAATTGAAGCAAGTCACTTTCTTAATTCATAAAGGAAACAACCTGAAACCCAGTGTGAGAAATATAAACCACAACAATTTCTTTCTTAAAAACATCAAGAAAAAAGCAAATTCACTTACTTTTGAGATGTAATTATGGGCATGTTTGTGTTAACACCTGTGTAAAGAAAAAGCATACATTGTTTCATCAATACAAAGATGCTTTTGTGTGATTTTGGTCACTGGGTGATCTGCAGCCTGGGAATTGTCCCCATTTTCAGTCCTCAAAGCCATTTTGGTCCCACTTTTCATGGTTCTGCAGGGACACAGCAGAAGCAGGAGAGGTACAAATGTAACAGCCTGCATAGAGGAGAATTAAATACACTTTTTTCTCCAGACAATTATGGAGGGACAGGATAAAATCCAGTGATGCCCACTGGGACTTCACTGTCATGGCAGAGGTGAGTACAAAATGAGTTTTCACATAAACAGCCAAGAGCAGACTGGGTGTGAGTGGCTCCAAGCAGGCTGAAACCTTCACCAATCCTTCCCTCATCATTCAGGGACACCAAAATCTGCTGATTAAACCCAAGGAAAATAAGGGGGGAAAACCCTCAGGATGATGCTTTACTTCAGTCTTCCCAAGCAACAGTTCAGTGAAGGTTTGGGAGAATACACTAAGGAATTATCCACATGGATTTCAACTCTTGGATTTTTCCTAGGAATGAGAGATGGGCAGAGACAGATATCCTTCACCTGATCCAATCCAGCAGATTATGCTGCATGTAATTTATGAAAATATGCCTTCAATGGTTGAGGAAAGGTGAGAAGAGCTCCCAGAGCAGTGCAGAGCTCCAAAGAGCCCCCATTTACCTCTCCACTTGGCCACCAGCTGAGGATCTGAAATGCTGAACACTGGCCGGCTCCTGGAGAGGATCCCTTTGCCAAAATAGCCCTGCAAAGGACAGAAAGCCCCAAATCATCTCATGGCACACAAATCAACTTCTTCCCACTTATAAAATGTGCAATGGTGACACCAGCTGGAACAAACAGCTCAACTCCTGCAGCATTGCAGCCCTGCCTAAAGCTTGTTTAGCTGCTGGTTCAGAATTCAACACCTGATTTAACCAAGTGTTTAAATCCCATTTAGCCTGGAGAGTGTTGGGTCTTTTCCCTGAGTTCTAAATATTTGTCAGCCAAAACCTCCCAGCAAATGTTTGAAAACAACACCTGAAACCAAAGAGGTACCACTGCATTAGAACAGTACTCAGATGCAAAAGACTGAACATAGCTTGTTTCACACAGGAATAAATCACTCTGAAGTTAAAAGAATTATACAAGCACTTATAAAACATTCAACCACTTGAGCTTTAAAAACAAGAAAATGCCTTGAAAAGTTGCATGAAATGTTGAAAGGAGACATAAACATGAAGGCTTTGCAGCTGTTTCTTAGCTCACAATGTCACTTCATTCCAACATTTACTTCCTTGGATAAGAAACTTTTCACATTTGATACAGAATATATTTTTTTTGTACTGATTTCAGGAGAGAAGGGAAATACAGAGAATCACAGGTCCCTGAAGGGGCAGGAAAGATAAAGGCAGCAGATTTGAACCAGTGTTGTGTTTTACCTGCATTTAAAACACTACAAATAATGTGCAAACAGGGTGCAGCACCTTGTTGTAGAGCTGTTCAATATCCTCGGGGTTCCTCACAATCACATTGTTGTTAATGATCTCAGCCTGGCACAGTCTGAAATCCTTCCCCCCGACATCCACAGGAAAGGGAGCCTTGTAGGACTCGAAAACTCTTCTTTTCCTTTTTGGGGGGTGAAAAACTGCTTCTGCCATCTCTTCATTTATCCTCCTAAGAAGTGGAAAGAAAAGATTTAACACCCGGGAATTAAGGTTCACCCATTTTTTTGTATTTCAGCAAGATCCCTCCTACAGCAGCACATTCTCAGTGGATGCTGCAGGGTTACACAGGTTTAATTCTGCAATTCTGTCACCAAACAAACACAGACAGGGATGTGCTAGAGATCTTTGATCTGCCTCTGGGGCATCCCCTGCACAGCGGACAGGGCTGCTCCTCAGCCCAGAGCTCATGAAGGAAACTCCAGAAATAAAGGAGTAAAATACATCCCCTCAGGGCTGCCCCGGATCCCCTCAGGGCTGCCCCAGGATCCTCTCAGGGCTATCCCGGGAGTGTCTCAGGACTGCCCCGGGATCCTCTCAGGGCTGTCCCCCGATCCCCTCAGGGCTACCCCAGGATCCTCTCAGGGCTGCCCCAGATCCCCTCACGGCTGCGCCGGGATCCCTCAGGGCTGCCCCGGATCCCTCAGGGCTGCCCCGGGATCCCCTCAGGGCCGCCCCGGGAGTCTCTCAGGGCTGTCCCAGGATCCATTCACGGCAGCCCCGGGATCCCCTCAGGGCTTCCCCGGGAGCATCCCCGGGATAGCCGGGGGTATCCTGCAAGACCCGCATCCGGCCCGGGGCGGTCCCCGGGTGTCCCGGTGGGCTCGGGGGCAGTGTCCGGTCCCGGTGGGTTTGAGGGGCAGTATTCGGTCCCGGGGTGTCCCGGTGGGTTTGAGGGGCAGTGCCCGTTCCCGGGGTGTCCCGGTGGGTTTGAGGGGCAGTGCCCGTTCCCGGGGTGTCCTGGTGGGTTTGAGGGGCAGTGCCCGTTCCCGGGGTGTCCCGGTGGGTTTGAGGGGCAGTGACCGTTCCCGGGCAGTGTCCGGTTCCAGGGAATTCGAGGGGCAGTGTCCGGTCCCGGGGGTCCCGGTAGGTTCGAGGGGCAGTGTCCGGTCCCGGGGTGTCCCGGTGGGTTTGAGGGGCACTGTCCGGTCCCGGTGGGTTCGGGCACACCGAGCCGCGCCGTTCCCGCCGCCCGCGCGCGCCACGCACCGTCACTGTCACCGTCACTGTCACCGTCACCGCCGCGCCGCCACCGCGCCTGCGCACTGAGCCCGCGCGGGAACGGCCCCGCCCCGAGCCCGCCCCGGCCCCGCCCGAGGGTTCCGCCCCGCTCCATCCCCGATCCCGCTCCATCCCCGATCCCGCTCCATCCCCGCTCCCGCTCCCGCTACGTCCCTGCCCATCGGTTCCGCTCCATTCCCGGTCCCGCTTCGTCCCCGCCCATCGGTTCCGCTCCATCCCTGGTCACGGTCCATCCCCCGTCCCGCTCCGTCCCCGCTTCCGCTCCATGCCCGTCCGGCTCCGTCCCCGCCCATCGGTCCCGCTCCGTTCCCACCAGGGGGTCCCGCCCCGCTTCATCACCGGTCCCGCTCCATTCTGTCCTGGGGGTTCGGTCCCGCTTCGTCCTAGCCCAGAGGAAGATCCGGTCCCTGCCGGGGGGGTTCCGGTTCTGCTTCACCCCGGTCCCGCTCCATCCCCGGTCCAGGGGAGGTTCCGCTCCCACTCCATCCCCGCCGTGGGGGAGGTGAGGCCGCGCTGTCCCGCCCCGGCTGCCGGCCCCGAGCGAGGGATGCTCCCGGCAGGGAAGGGCAGGGAATGTGCTCCCGGCTCCGCTGCCGGGATGTCCCTGCCGGGATGCGAGGCTGTCCCCGCCGGGATGCGAGGCTGTCCCTGCCGGGATGCGGGGCTGTCCCCGCCGGGATGCGGGGCTGTCCCCGCCGGGATGCGGGGCTATCCCTGCCGGGATGTGCTGATGTCCTTGCCGGGGACAAATCACCCGGCACTGGCGGCTTTAGTGTGACCAAAGTGAGAGAAGCTTTTGGGGTGAGCGGTGAGCTCCTCCATGAGCAGCGGCAGGAGGCACACGCGGAGATGATTAATTAGAGATCGCAGGAACGATGTTTTCTGCCCATTTGGCTCCGGGACAAAGCCCGTGGCTCGGTGCCACCCGGGACAAGGCACCGCTGTCCCGCCGGGTGAGGCTGATCCCGCAGCTCAGAGCCAGCTCGGCAGGACAGGCTTGTGCAGCTGTAAAACAAAAGCACATGAATAAAATACAAAGCATTTTCACTATTAGGATCTGGTATCTCTATTTCTACAGCTTGAGCCCTGCTTGACAAACCCATGGTCACACCTTCACCTGCTCCTGTTTGAGGTTACCCTGGGAGGTGCCACTGTCACACAAAGAGGAGAGAAACAATTTGGCTGCAGGGATGCAGACTCTCAGCAGAGAATTCTGATTCCCAGCAGAGATCAGGGAATTCCCTGATGAAAAGCTGTAATAATATGAACGTCTTAGGAGGTATTTTATCTTATTCCTGTTTTTTTATGGTGAGCCAAAGGGCAGGCAATAGCGATTACAAGGCCAGACAGGAATTATTGCACAAAACATGAGAGCACTCAGCTTGTGTTCTTACAGTTATTGCCTGCAGAGGTGTGCTCGATACACCAGCTCAGGACTTTTTGATGTTGATTTGCATAAAAAGTGTTGAAGCCAAACCTCAGAAGGCCCTGATGTGTTCCTGTCACCAAAGTACAGAGATGCTGTGGTAACTTCAGGTTCATTCTCAGAGTTCTGCCATTGAAATACTCAAATTAAAATATTCCAGGCAACAAAATGAAAGTGACCCAGCATCAAAGATGTCACTGATTCAAAATTCCTTCTAAACTGTTCAAACCAAGTCTCACTTGAATGAAAGCAGGTTTATCTCTGCTATATCTGGATTTTCTATTTGTGCAGACACATTTACTATGAGACGTTCCCTGCAGGGAGAAGCAGACAAAACACGAGGAGGAGCTACAGGCCACTCACATTTCATTATCAGCCTGCAGCCTTGGACAGAACCCACGGCCAGCCCTCAATTAACTCACTCTCACTCCTGTTTCTTCAGTCCATTATCTGCTCCTGTCCCTGATAAGTCCAGATCAAGTCCTGCAGCCAGGACTTGCTGTCTGAAGGACAAGCTTTGGATGAGTCACACCTCGTTTCTTTTATCTATCAATTTCTTTTATCAATAATCGTGCAGACACTCTCAGCAGTGTCTGCATGTCCTGTTGATGATGAGGCAGCTCAGAGCAGGCAGCACCCGGTGACAGGCTCTGAGCTGCACCCTCGGGGTCACCAGGGAGCCAGGAATGTCACCCTGCTGTCAGGAGTAATGTAAGAATCTGTGTCTCAACACAACAGCACAAGGCTGAAATCACCCAGCCTAGAAATTGTACAGAAATTAAAGTGTCCAGGGCATCTACACTGGAGTGCAGATACTTGCACGGATATACCCAGCAAAAACTGACAGTAAAGTTAGGACTGTCTTTTGTCCTTGGGTGTGTGTGGCAGCCAATGTGACATCTTCAGTGTCATGCTTTTGATAAGCTACAAGAATGTAAAATTTGGTGGGTGATTGGTTGATGATTTATGATCATGGTTTGTATTTTTATTTGGTTTTTTTTGGGGGGGTTTAGTTCTGGGGTTCATTCTGTGTTTGTTTTGGGGTGGTTATGGAGTGATGATGACAATTGTTTGCTGTTTTTGACACTAGGAAATAAAGAGGAAAGTTAATTGAAAGTGTATTGATTGTTGCAGACATCTTTTATGAAAAATCCTTTCCTTAGGATTTTTCCTCCTGAGAAGCTGAGAGGCCTCAAGAACAAAATGTAAACAATGGTTATCTGCTGCTGTGGAATGCAACAGGTGGATCTTTAATTAGCCCATCGTAGATGTTTGTAATTAATGGCCAATCACAGCTGGCTCAGACAGAGAGCCGAGCCACAAACCTTTGTTTTCATTCCTTGCTATTCTATTCTTAGCCAGCCTTCTGCTGAAACCTTTTCTTCTATTGTTTTTGTATAGTTTTAATGTAATATATATCATAAAATAATAAATCAGCCTTCTGAAACATGGTGTCAGATCCTCATCTCTTCCCTCATCCTGGGAGCCCTGTGAATATCGTCACAACTGATGATAAATTATTTGGATAATGTAGGGATATATGGTTTAATTATTTAATTAAAAAATATGTCAGGATAAAAAAAAAAAAAAAAAGAATGCGTAAAACGGGATTTAAATATTCGTTCCTAGTAAATATGTGAACAAACCTGCGTTGTCCTGCAGGACCACTGGGATATGGGAGGAGCAAAACCAAGTTGTACCTGTGAGTGAGGATTGTCCCGTGTCCATCACCGGGGCTTTTCCCAGGCTAAACAAACACTCAGGAGCGGTACAAATAAAGCTCATCCCGCCTCCAGACACGGGGCTGCGCTCGAAGCCCTGCAGATGCTTTGCCGGCAGTTTTCAGGGTGGGTTTTCTCTCCTTGGAGCGCTCCGGCCGTGCTCCCCGTGCCCTGCAGGGCGCAGCTCTGCCAGCCCTCCCTGCTCTGCCCCTCTCTGATGGGAATGGCTCTGGGAACGGGAATTCCATCCTGCCCCGGCTGGCTCAGGGCTATAAATCACAGCATCCAGTTATCACTATTTCACAGAATCACAGAATCCCAGAATCCCAGAATCCCAGAATCAGAATGATGAGGTTGGAAGAGATCTCTAAGATCATCAAGTCCAACCTGTGCCCTCACACCTCTATTATACTATAACACCAAGTGCCATTCCAGTCATTTTTTAAACACATCCAGAGATGGTGATTCTACCACTTCCCTGAGAAGGGCATCCCAGTACTTTATTATTCTGTCTGTGAAAATTTTTTTCCTGGTATCCAACCTGTACTATCCCTGACGTAGCTGGAGGCTGAGTCCTCTGGTTCTGTCAGAGACCGACCCTACCTATCTGCAGCCTCCCTTCAGGAAGGTGTAGAGAGTGAGAAGCTCACTCTGAGCACCAAGTACCTTGTCCAGTCATTTTTTAAACACATCCAGAGATGGTCATGATTCTTCTCGCTGGGAAGAGCATTCCAGAACTTTATTATTTTGTCTGTGAAAATTTTTTCCTGATATCCAATCTGTACTATCCCTGACGTAGCTGCAGTCTGTGCCCTCTGGTTCTGTCAGAGACCAACCTCACCTGTCTGCAGCCTCCCTTCAGGAAGGTGTAGAGAGTGAGAAGCTCACTCTGAGCACCAAGTGCCATTCCAGTCATTTTTAAACACATCCATAGATGGTGATTCTACCACCTCCCTGAGAAGGGCATCCCAGAACTTTATTATTCTTTCGGTGAAAATTTTTTTCCTGATATCCAACCTGTACTATCCCTGACATAGCTGGAGGCTGTGCCCTCTGGTTCTGTCAACAACCAAGCCCACCTGTCTGCAGCCTCCCTTCAGGAAGGTGTAGAGAGCAAGAAGGGCACCTCTAATCCTCCTCTTCTCCAGGCTAAACAAGCCCAGTTCCTTCAAACATTCCTCACAGGGCTTGGTTTGTGTTCCCAGCCCCTCTCCAGCCTCGTTGCCTCCTCTGGATGTGCTCCAGCCCCTCAACATCCTCCCCAAACTGAGGGCCCAGAACTGCACACAGCATTTCTTGATACTGGGCTGATTTATTGCATTATTAAATTAAGGTCCAAGGCAATGTCAGCCTCCTGCCAAGGCCGATAGGACTCTCCCCTAAATCACTGAGGCTGTAACCCTTCAACCCTGGCACAGTTGCCTTTGCTGCCTGACTCTCAATGCCCCATTGTCTGCACTGCCAGCCCCAGAAATTCAGATATAAATCCCAGAAATATGGATATAAATATGGATCTGTTATGGCATCCGTGTCAGATCCACAGGAACCCCTCTGAACTCTTTCCAGGGGGAGGATGCTCCTGCTCTGTGCTGCCCCAGGATTTCTCAGGCCCTGGTGGAGGGACAGAGCTGCAAAGCAGTTGCAGTGGCAGGACATGATGTCCCTGCCAGGCTCACTGAACTCCTCCTGTGACCACACACGTGGTGATTTCCTCTAAAACCTGCAAAACATTTGCAACGCTGTGCACTCAGCCTGCCTGTGGTTTGTGTCCTTCCACAGGCACTGCTTCATTGTGAAGCCCATCTGGAATCATTTGGAAGAAATATTCTCCTTATAAAATAGGAGCTCATTTTATATTATATGAACTAATATTTAACAGCTAATATTAACGAGTGGCTGTGCTGTGAAGTTTCTGCCCCAGTAAATGGAGTTGCCATGTGCAGGAAGGTACAGGGAGGTTTTGTTATCCAAGGTGGTTTTTTGAGTGTTTGGGGGTTTTAGAGGCAGTTGGGAGTTAATTCTCAGTCCTACCTCAGCCAAAACATACAGGCCAGGTACTCCTTAAATACATATTTTACATGCTTAGGCTTATTAAAAGAAACAGAAATGTCAGCCTGTAAAACTATTTGCCCATGTAGAAAGGCACTCATAAAATCATAAAAGAATGATCTGTTCTTACAGTGTCTTTAGGTAATTTTGGAATCCGTGCCAAGAAATAAAAGGGTTTTGCATGGAGTCCCATGAAATTCAAGTCATGATTTGTCATTGTAATAATTTCTGTCTGGCTTTGACAGAATGTTCCTGTAAAATTTTGTTATCCCATCCGTGTTGTAATCCACAAAGCCCCCATCATGACACTCTTCTTTCTGGATTGTCTTTCTCACAAGGTGATGCAGACAGCAGTGGGAGGATGGGCTGTAGTTATTTACATTAGCCAGCTCCAGTTTCCCCAGACTGACAGAAATTCCCATGGAAATTCTGGTTACATTAACTTTGACAGAGATATGGGACTGTTTTTGGAAACTTTAAAAAAACTCCAACAACTAGGGAATACTTTTCATTTTTATTAACATGCAGCATCTTAATTTTGTTTATTAAAGAAATAAATCAAGGTTGGTTTCTGCTTAGTATCAGATGGTTTTCACAGGAGACAAAAAAAGAGAAGTCAAATATTGGCCAAGCATCAACCCAGGGAGGAATCCCATAATAGCAGCAACCCCGAGGAGGATGGCAGTGAAGGGAGCAGCATGAGAAAAGAGGATTTTAGAGATGAGAATGGCATGGGTGTGCTTGCTTCAGACATGGACAGTGGTTGTGTGTTCTTGGAGTTTAAACACACTTGGATGTGGAATTCTTGCAGGATCCATCCCATAATCCCATTATCCCATTATCCCATCCCATCCCATAGATCTCATCCCATCCCATAGATCTCATCCCATCCCATTATCCCATCCCATTATCCCATCCCATCCCATCCTATCCCATCCCATTCCATGGATCCCATCCCATGGATCCCATGGATCCCATTATCCCATTCCACCATCCCATCCCATCTCATCCCATTATCCCATCCCATTATCCCATCCCATGGATCCCACGGATCCCATGGATCCCATTATCCCATCCCATCCCATCTCATTATCCCATTATCCTATCCCATTATCCCATTATCCCATCCCATGGATCCCATGGATCCCATGGATCCCATGGATCCCATTATCCCATCCCATCCCATCTCATTATCCCATTATCCTATCCCATTATCCCATTATCCCATTCCATCCCATGGATCCCATTATCCCATCCCATCTCATTATCCCATCCCATCCCATCCCATCCCATCCTATGGATCCCATTATCCCATCCCATTATCTCATCCCATCTCATTATCCCATCCCATCCTATGGATCCCATTATCCCATCCCATTATCCCATCCCATCTCATTATCCCATCCCATCCCATGGATCCCATTATCCCATCCCATTATCCCATCCCATCTCATTATCCCATCCCTTCCCATCCCATCCCATTATCCCATCCCATTATCCCATTATCCCATCCCATTATCCCATCCCATTATCCCATCCCATCCCATCCCATCCCATCCCATCCCATCCCATCCCATCCCATCCCATCTCTCTGAGGGCATCCCAGTCCCTCCCTGCCCTCAATTTTTGTTCCAGTTGTGTTAGAAAATGATGTGAACATTAATTAAAAATGATATGAACGTTAATTAACTGAAATGTTGTGAACATTAATTAACTGAAGACATGTGAACATTCATTTTCTCTGCCCCAGCCTCCCCAAAGCCCCTGCTTCCCTTCTCCCCCTGGAAACAAAAGCAAAAGCTCTGAGCTGGCCACTCCAGGGGAATTAAGGGACTCAGACCCGCTGATTTTCACCCAGCCCTGGAGCTGCAGTGCCAGGTTTATTTACCTTTTGCTGCAGAACCATTTGTTTCTGCGTGCCTCATTAGTTTTTCTGCTCCATCAGCCCCTGGGTGAGCTGCTCAACGAGGCAAAGCTTCTCTCTGGCCAAATCCTGCCTCCCTCACCTTCACCTCGTGTGGCTCAGAACACAGCTGGGCACAAAAAGCTCCAGGTTCCAGCAAGATGAGCAGCAAAAATTCATTTTTTGGGTGTGTATCCAGCTGGGAAGGGCACAGTAAGGGCTGGCTGTCTCCACTAGGTGTCCATGTTTCAGCAATTTTCATTCAGGGCTCCACTCAGCCCCTGCAGAATGCACAGCAACTGTTCTGCTCCACTGCCAGATGGAAATGGGAGATAGATTTTATATCAGTCAGGGGTGCACCTGGGCCTGCGCCTAAAAAAGCACAAAACCCTCAAAAATCACCTTTAAATTGCACATCTCAGACCCTCAAACCAGTCCTGTAAGGGCTGGCAGACTTTTCAGATATTGATTATTGCCTCTCTTGCTTTTTCTAATGTTTTCCAAATGATTACATGCTTTCATTAACTTGTAGGAACAAACAGAAAATCTTTCCAGATTTTTAGTGGGGTTTTTAAAGTCTTTTTTTATTTGACTTCCAGTTTTTCTGGGATGGGATAAATGGGATGGATTTGAAAGAATTCCACATCCAATTATTACATGCTTTGTATTAACTTGTAGGAACAAACAGAAAAAGCTTTCCAGATTTTAATGGGTTTTAAAAGTCTTTTTTTATTTGACTTCCAGTTTTTCTGGGATGGGATGGGATAATGGGATGGATCCTGCAAGAATTCCACATCCAATTATTACATGCTTTGTATTAACTTGTAGGAAAAACAGAAAATCTTTCCAGATTTTTAGTGGGGTTTTTAAAGTCTTTTTTTATTTGACTTCCAGTTTTTCTGGGATGGGATAAATGGGATGGATTTGCAAGAATTCCACATCCAATTATTACATGCTTTGTATTAACTCCCAGTTTTTCTGGGATGGGATAATGGGATGGATTTGCAAGAATTCCACATCCAATTATTACATGCTTTGTATTAACTTGTAGGAAAAAGAGAAAATCTTTCCAGATTTTTAGTTGGTTTTAAAAGTCTTTTTTAATATGACTTCCAGTTTTCTGGGATGGGATGGGGTAATGGGATGGATCCTGCAAGAATTCCACGTCCAATTATTGCATCCTTTGTATTAACTTGTAGGAACAAACAGAAAAATCTTTCCAGATTTTTAGGGGTTTTTTTAAAGTATTTTTAAATTTGACTTCCAGTTTTTCTGGGATGGGATGGGATAATGGGATGGATCCTGCAAGAATTCCACATCCAATTATTACATGCTTTGTATTAACTCCCAGTTTTTCTGGGATGGGATAATGGGATGGATTTGCAAGAATTCCACATCCAATTATTACGTGCTTTGTATTAACTTGTAGGAAAAACAGAAAATCTTTCCAGATTTTTAATGGGTTTTAAAAGTCTTTTTAAATTTGACTTCCAGTTTTTCTGGGATGGGATAAATGGGATAATGGGATGGATCCTGCAAGAATTCCACGTCCAATTATTACATGCTTTGTATTAACTTGTAGGAAAAACAGAAAATCTTTCCAGATTTTTAATGGGTTTTAAAAGTCTTTTTAAATTTGACTTCCAGTTTTTCTGGGATGGGATAAATGGGATAATGGGATGGATCCTGCAAGAATTCCACGTCCAATTATTACATGCTTTGTATTAACTTGTAGGAAAAAGAGAAAATCTTTCCAGATTTTTAGTTGGTTTTAAAAGTCTTTTTTAATATGACTTCCAGTTTTTCTGGGATGGGATAAATGGGATGGATTTGCAAGAATTCCACATCCAATTATTACATGCTTTGTATTAACTTGTAGGAACAAACAGAAAATCTTTCCAGGTTTTTAGTGGGGTTTTTAAAGTCTTTTTTAATTTGACTTCCAGTTTTTCTGGGATGGGATGGGGTAATGGGATGGATCCTGCAAGAATTCCACATCCAATTATTAAATGCTTTGTATTAACTCCCAGTTTTTCTGGGATGGGATAAATGGGATAAATGGGATGGATTTGCAAGAATTCCACGTCCAATGATTACATGCTTTGTATTAACTTGTAGGAACAAACAGAAAATCTTTCCAGAGTTTTAGTGGGTTTTAAAAGTCTTTTTTAATTTGACTTCCAGTTTTTCTGGGATGGGATGGGATAAATGGGATGGATTTGCAAGCATTCCACATCCAATTATTATGTGCTTTGTATTAACTTGTAGGAACAAACAGAAAAAGCTTTCCAGATTTTTAGTTTTTTTTTTTTTTAAGTCTTTTTAAATTTGCCTTCCAGTTTTTCTCTGCACAGCCTTTTTTTGCATTCAGGTGAGCACAGAGCCCTAAAGCAGTGACTCAGAATTTTAGAAACAGCTGCTTAATTGTCAAATAACTGCTTTGCTCATTACGTTTCTCTTCAAATATTGATGCCCAATATTTACCTACTTTTCCTGGCTGTCTAATGGATGCATGCAGGCAGAGTTTTGTGCACTCAGTGAGCACAGGCACTTTTTCATGCTCCCAATTTCAAACAAGCTGTGGGCAGCAGCCTTTAGGGCTCATTTATTGAAGGTGTTTTTCACTGCTTGTTTTTGTCATTTGCAGCCCCAGTCATTAATAAGAGGCCAGGGAGCAGGGATTTCATTCAGATACCAGGGAATTCCAAGGAGCTGAAAAGAAAGATTTATTTAAGATTACTGGATTCCCTTCTAGGAATAACCCAGCAGATTTTCTTTTTTTTTTTCTTTCTTTCATTTTTGATTTTTTTAAAATTTTCTTTCCTTTTTTTCTTTTTCTTTTTTCTCTTTTTCTTTTTTGCTTTTTCTTTTCCTTCTTTTCCTTTTCCTTTTCCTTTTCCTTTTCCTTTTCCTTTTCCTTTTCCTTTTCCTTTTCCTTTTCCTTTTCCTCTTCCTTTTCCTTTTTTCCTTTTTCTTTGTCCTTTTTCTTTGTCCTTTTTCTTTTATTTTTGCTGGTTTTCTTCTGGTTTCCCAGGCATTTTCAGTTTGTTAAATGCAAGGGATATAATATTTAATATTTTAGAATTTTAGGGAAATGCTATGTGCCAGAGCATTTTGAGGCAGCTTCCAGGACCACATGCAGACGAGGCTCTGGTGATTTATAATTCCCACAGCTGTGAGTGCAACATCTAAAACTGAGCTGGACTCCAAAACTTTTACCTCATTTACAATGCTAAGGAAGCAGAATAGGTTCTTTTATTATAGAATGAACCCAAAATCTGGTGTCTCTCCATGTGATTTGGACTGTGCCTGATCCAGGAATGTGCTTTAAGATTTCTCTGCACAGCAGCAATCCTGTGGAGCTCAGATTTTACCTGAAATGTGTCTCAGAGCTCATCCCAAATGCTCTCCAGGTTCATCTGTCACAGCTGACAGAAGGACAAAATAACAAACAAATCAAGGAAAACCCCCAAATCATCACATTCTAAGAACTGAAAGAAATAAACTGACTTGTTGCCAAAGGTATATATGTTTTTAAATACAAAAAAACCCACTCAGAACATCCTCTCATGGAATCCATCCCAATCTGCAATATTTACTTTCCGTTTGTTTAATAACAGGAAAAGGCTTGTTGCTCCTTTTGTTGAGTTTCACGTGTCAGCATCTTAATATTCCTCTGGTATTCTTGAAACTTTTACCAGGAAGAAAACAGTGCCATGGCCTATAGTAGGAAATGTTCTGTTTATTTGAAATGCCTTTATGAGCACAAAAAGGCAAACAAGAGCTGCCATAAAGCCAGGGAGCAGCTCCTGATGCCTTGGCTGTCTCATGTGCACTTCCTTGGCTCTGCCCTTCCTGTGCTCTGCTCCTTCTGAATTCCAGGGCAGCTTAAATCCCTTTTTTCCTTAAATCCCTTTTTCCTTAAATCTCTTTTTCCCTTAAATCTCTTTTTTCCTTAAATCCCTTTTTCCTTAAATCTCTTTTTTCCTTAAATCTCTTTTTTCCTTAGATCTCTTTTTCCTTAAATCCCTTTCCCCCTTAAATCCCTTTTCCCTTAAATCTCTTTTTTCCTTAAATCCCTTTTTTCCTTAAATCCCTTTTTCCCTTAAATCCCTTTTTTCCTTAAATCCCTTTTTTCCTTAAATCCCTTTTTCCTTAAATCTCTTTTTCCCTTAAATCCCTTTTTCCCTTAAATCTCTTTTTTCTTAAATCTCTTTTTCCTTAAATTCCTTTTTCCCTTAAATCCCTTTCCCCCTTAAATCTCTTTTTCCCTTAAATCTCTTTCTTCCTTAAATCCCTTTTTTCCTTAAATCCCTTTTTCCTTAAATCCCTTTTTCCCTTAAATCTCTTTTTTCCTTAAATCCTTTTTTTCCTTAAATCCCTTTTTCCCTTAAATCCTTTTTTCCATTTCCCCATCACCTGCTGCTCTTGCTGTGGGAATGTTGGGTTGAAGGTTTATCACCCATCTGCTGCTGGATCCACATTTGGTGATCCCTGTGGGCTTTTTCCAGCTCAGAATATTCTGACAATATTCTGAATATTGTCACAAACCTGGAACTGAAGGGCTGATCTTTAATTCCATGATTCTGAGACTGGACTCTGAAATAATGGCAAAGAGCTTGCAAAGCTTCTCACAGAAGTGTTTGAACTTATTTTGGCCTTGCCATTTTTATTGTGGCAAATGCAGTAACTGTGGCAAATTTGGGTCTAATAATGTCAAAAAAGGCAGTTTTATTTCTGAGGACAGAGCTATAAACTGAATAAAGCCAGGCCAGTTCACTCCACACAGCTCTGAGTGCTGTGGGCTGTTTAAACAATGACCAAAGCACAAACTGGATTTCCCAGGAGCACAACTGTAGGCACAGGAGTGGCTCAAACCCAGGCCCCAGGTTCAAAAAAAAGGAAAAAAAAGTAAATAACTCATAAAAGGAAGTGCAAACAGCAGGGAAATCTTTCAATCTATCAAGCTGTGTAAAGGACAGGCAGGCTGGAAAGAATGGGCAGAGCTGTGGGGTTTTTTGTGGGTTTTGGGAGCATCTCACATCCCTGATTATGAGCTGGGGAGGATTTTACAAGATTAAAAAAAACCCAATAAAAATCTGGAAAGCATTTTCTGTTTGTTCCTACAAGTTAATACAAAGCATGGAATAATTTGAAAAATATTAGAAAAAGCAAGAGAGGCAATAATCAATAGCTGAAAAGTCTGCCAGCCCTTACAGGACTGGTTTGAGGGTCTGAGATGTGCAATTTAAAGGTGATTTTTGAGGGTTTTGTGTCTTTTTTAGGTGCAGGCAAAGGTATTCTCTACCTGGTGCTGCTGCACCTTCAATTTTCTGGCACAGACAGCAAAATCAGAGGTGAGGATCAGGCTCAGAGAGCCAGACTTTGTTCTTGCCTTCCCTTTTGTGGGCCAGGGGCTGTTCCAACCCAGCAGAGCAAACCCTTGGTGCTGCAGGAGCCCCCAGTGCTGCTGCCATGCAGATTTTGGGGCATTTTCACAGTTTCTCCCTGGAAAGTCTCCCAGGCCCCTGAATTAGCAGGAGTTTTGTAAAGTTCCTCTTGCAGATGGATGGAATTTATACCAAAGGTGTTGAAATCCCTGAGGCTGCTGCTGACTCACTTCCCCAGGGAGGGCTGCTGAGCTCAGAGGTGCCCCCATGGCAGCACAGGGCACGACATCCTGAACTCTCAACTCTGCCTCAGCCCCAAATTCTTTCTCAACGTGTCCTGCTGCCCTGCAAGCTCTGGTCTGTCTGAAATGCCACTTTCTTTTGTCATCTGCACTGACTCAGATGCTGAGCTGGAGCGGTATTTACAAAATATCTGTATGGCCCTTGGATTTATCTCGCCAGGAAAAGTTAAATGGTTACAGATTAAAAAGATTTTATAAGCACGATATGCCACAGTAAACATGAGTAAAAGTTGTTCTGAAACTATTTCTGTCTTTTGTTGGGAAAAGAAAGGATTATTGAAGCTTGAAGGGGAAGACTACTTCGTAAAAGGAAGGAGAATTTACCATAGTGAGGTTTTAAAGGAACGCTGCTTTGCTGATTAAGTGCTTTTTCCAGAAATGCAACTCATGTTTCCTTCTTTTTTAATTCTTAAAGCAGGCCCAAGTGCCAGCAAATGCCTTTTTTACTGTGTCTGGAGGTTTATTTTTAGTCCCAAGAAGGGGATAGACAGCAGGCTGGAAATCAGGACATGTGCAGGCCAAATAAACTTCCCCACACTTGAACTCTGGCTGTCAGCTCATCCATCTCCTGTGGCTCAGCTCCTTTCTGTCACAAAGGCTCTGCAGGCCCTCTGAAGCTCCTCAGAGCTGCTCTCATCTTGCTGAAAGCATCTCCCACTTCTGCTGCAGGATTTTAATGCCTCCAGGGTTTGAATTTCCTGGTGTGAGACTCAGAGTGAGCAGGAATTTCATTTTCCTGCCTGGCAGAGGTCTGACAGCAGAACTGCCTGGCACAGGGTGATATTATATTATATTATATTATATTATATTATATTATATTATATTATATTATATTATATTATATTATATTATATTATATTATATTATATTATATCATATCATATCATATTATATTATATCATATTATATTATATCATATTATATTATATTAATTCCCTATGGAAGTGGGGTCTGACAGCAGAACTGCCTGGCACAGGATGTTATCTATCTATCTATCTATCTATCTATCTATCTATCTATCTATCTATCTATCTATCTATCTATCATCTATCTATCTATCTATCTATCTATCTGTCATCTATCTATATCTATCTATTTATTTATCTATTTATTCCCTGTGGAAGTGTGGGAGGAGGGTGGGCACAGCCCCCACTCTGCTCTTTCAGAACTGCAACATCAGAGGGTGTGTGACACAGCAAACAGCTCACAATTCTGTCACCAAAAGTTTACCTCCACCAATGACAGCCTGGGAACCAGGTGGGAAACACAGATTTTTTTAGGCTGTTGGTGCAGTTTTTCTGAGCAGGCTGTTTTCCCCTTATTTTAAAAGGAGAGATCCATGGGATGCAGCTTTTCCCTGCATGGCTTTCCTCTCCTGGGGAGGGTTTTTGTTTGCCCAGCTCCAGCCTCTGCTTGTCCCCATCCTGTTGAATCAACACTCCAGTGCTGGGGTGGTCAGCCTGGAGTGTTTGTCACACCATCAGGGGACAGAGCATCCTCTCTGCTGTCACCTGGCTCTCAGCAGGGCTGGAACTCTCCCCAACCCCCTGAGATCCACCCTGGAGCTGCCTGGTTCTTTGTATAAGAATTTACACTGACCCAGCGCTCACATCCCAATTTTTTTGCCTGAATCCAAGGGATTTTTCCTTTGGTTCCTGTATGGTTCCTGTAGTGATTGTTGGAGGACAATAATCACATATTTATATGTATAAGAATTTACACTGACCCAGCACTCACATCCAAGATTTTTGCCTGAATCCAAGGATATTTCCTTTGTATGGTTCCTGTAGTGATTGACACATCACTGTGCTGGGTGTGAGAGGACAATAATCACATATTTATGTGTATAAGAAATTACACTGACCCAGCACTCACATCCCATTTTTTTTGCCTGAATCCAAGGGATTTTTCCATTGTATGGTTCCTGTAGTGATTGTTGGAGGACAATAATCACATATTTATGTTTATAAGAAATTACACTGACCCAGCACTCACATCCCAAGATTTTTACCTGAGTCCAAGGATATTTGTATGGTTCCTGTAGTGATTGACACATCACTGTGATGGGTGTTAGAGGACAATAATCACATATTTATGTGTATAAGAAATTACACTGACCCAGCACTCACATCCAAAGATTTTTGCCTGAATCCAAGGATATTTCCTTTGTATTGTTCCTGTACACATTGACACATCACTGTGATGGAGGAAAATAATCACATATTTATGTTTATAAAAATTTACACTGACCCAGCACTTACTTCCCAATTTTTTTTGCCTGAATCCAAGGATATTTCCTTTGTATGGCTCTTGTACACAGCTGAAGTGCAGCTGCCCTCAGAAATGAGACAGCTCTCAGTGCTGCTGCCTCAGGACAGCTCTGGCCTCTGCTCACCTCTGTTCAAAAAGGGGATTTTTGTCCATTTTTTTCTCATAGTGTAGAGTTAGCACAACTCCAAGAGAGTGAACTGCTGGTTTCAGCTCACCCTCTGTCCTGGTCTGAGAGGAAGTGAGATTTTTAGGATGCTGTGCTCACACCAATGGGTGCCCAGATTTGAATATTGGCACCTGGTGTGGCCACTGAGGACATGGATACACCTCTGAGAACACAGGGGGTTAAAAGCAGAGAACTCCCAGCAAAACTTCCTCTTGGCTTCTGGTGGTGAAAGGGTCTGAGCCTGCAGAGCTGCTGGCTGAGTTTGAGCCACCCACACTGCACAAAGTCCCTGTGGCAGGTGGGTCACCAGGCTTTGCTGGCACGGGGCACTGCATGGAGGGATCTGAGGGCCAGTCTGACCTCTGGAACCTTTTAATTTTGGGCACATGCAAGGAGCTTGGAAAACTCTGCTCTTGTGCTCCAGAAACCAAGCTAAACTTGCCAGCCTTTGGCAATCAGAAAGTTTCTGCAATGTCTGTATTCAGTGTAATTTCTTATACACATAAATATGTGATTATTGTCCTCCCTCACAGTGATGTGTCAATCACTACAGGAGCCATACAAAGGAAATATCCTTGGATTCAGGCAAAAAAAATTGGGAAGTAAGTGCTGAGTCACTATAAATTTTTATAAACATAAATATGTGATTATTGTTCTCCACCACAGTGATGTGACAATGTGTACAGGAACCATACAAAGGAAATATTGTTGAATTCAGGTAAAAATCTTGGGATGTGAGTGCTGGGTCAGTATAAATTCTTATACACATAAATATGTGATTATTGTTCTCCAGCACCCATCACAGTGATGTGTTAATCACTACAGGAACCATACAAATATCCTTGGATTCAGGCAAAAAAAATGGGATTTTTTGGGTCAGTGTAATTTCTTAGAGACATAAATATGTGATTATTGTCCTCCAGCACCATCACAGTGATGTGTCAATCACTACAGGAACCATTAAAAGGAAATATCCTTGGATTCAGGCAAAAATCTTGGGATATGAGTGTTGGATCAGTGTAAATTCTTATACACATAAATATGTGATTATTGTTCTCCAGCAATCACTACAAGAACCATACAAAGGAAAAATCCCTTGGATTCAGGCAAAAAAATTGGGATGTGAGTGCTGGGTCAGTATAAATTCTTATACACATAAATATGTGATTATTGTTCTCCAACACCCATCACAGCGATGTGTCAATCACTACAGGAACCATACAAAACAATTTATCCCTTGGATTGGGGCAAAAAAAAATGGAATGTGAGTGCTGGGTCAGTGTAATTTCTTATACACATAAATATGTGATTTTTGTCCTCCAACACCCACCACAGTGATGTGTCAATCACTACAGGAACCATACAAAGGAAATATCCCTTGGATTCAGGCAAAAATCTTGGGATGTGAGTGCTGGGTCAGTGTAATTTCTTATACACATAAATATGTGATTATTGTCCTCCAGCAATCACTACAGGAACCATACAAAGGAAATATCCTTGGATTTAGGCAAAAAAAATGGGATGTGAGTGCTGGGTCAGTGTAAATTCTTATATACATAAATATGTGATTATTCTTCTCCAGCAATCACTACAAGAAGCATAAAAAGGAAATATCTCTTGGATTCAGGCAAAAATCTTGGGATGTGAGTGTTGGATCAGTGTAAATTCTTATGCATATAAATTTGTGATTATTGTCCTCCATCACAGTGATGTGTCAATCACTATAGGAACCATACAAAGGAAATATCCTTGGATATAAATCTGGGATGTGAGTGCTGGATCCCATCTCTGTTACCAGCAGGGTGACCCAGTGACAGCCTGATGGCAGAAATGGGAATTTAGGGAAACTCTTGCAAACTCTGACCACAGCTCATTGCAAGAGTGGAGCAGGATTGCATCAATTCCTGCAATGGGTGCCTGAGCCCCCAGGAGAGCAGGGGCTGATTAAAACATGGCTGCACTCCAGTTCTTGGCATAAATAAACCAGCAACTGCCTCTTGTGCAAGGCCTGTACACTTTCCTCACAGACTTTCACAAAAATGCCACATTTCTGACACCTTTCCAGCAGGCTTTAGAGGCACCAGGGTCTAGGCAGATAAAAAAATCTGAACTGTGGGTGCTGTTGCCCGTTCTGACAGACACTGGATGAGGAACACCTCAGTTACTCACTCCTCTATTTGCAAAAAGAATGGAGTCACTCCCATTCCACTGACTTTGGTATTAACAGAGAACAGTAGTGGTATTTGAGACTTATTCTTTCTTAGAATTCCCTTTAAGACTCCTTTAAAAGCCAAAAATTCATTTCCAAGTGATTATGTACTCACAGCAATAGTAGCATCTATCTAAATGCAAATTCACTCCTTCAACCTGTTAAGTATCTAATAATGCACATTTAAAATCTATCATGCACATTTAAAATCCCCATAAACCTCCTGGCTTCATAAGGAATGCTCTGCTCTCCTAGGTGAGCAGCAGGAAATTGAAAAGGCTCTCTAAAGAACTTCTAATCCAAGTCTTCCCTTGGAAATCCAGATTTTTATGGATGGCAAATTGAAGTATCCAAATCTGCCAAAAAAAAAAAGTAAAAAAAATAAAAGTTACGAATTTTAAAAATAATTAAACTGTACTACAGCCCAGGTAGTTCTAACCTGCTAATTCCTAATTTTAGGAATTACTAAATGTACCAGAACTCAGGTAGTCCTAACCTTGTAGGACTGGTTTGAGTGTCTGAGATGTGCAATTTAAAGGTGGTTTTGGAGTGTTTTGTACCTTTTTAGGTGCAGGCACAGGTGATGCTTCTGCACCTTCCCTGCAGTGTGAGCTTTCCTCCTGCCTCAAAGGGAGATGTGAAAAATGAATGTCAAATGTTGCATTTCTGCAGAAATTCCTGTCTGCTAGAATGGGAGCCTTGGTGTGGGAGAAATGAGTGAAATTTGACAATTAGACCTGAAGTGCCTGGGTTTGAGCTCATTCTCTCCCCACAACAGCCAGGTTACCCCACATTTCAGAGGGGAGAATCCTCCCCTGGCTGCCAGCTCTGGATGGATGCAGCAGGAGCAGCTCTGTGCCCACAAACCCAGCTGGATTTGGGAATTGTGGCCTCCCTGCAGTGCCAGCTGCTCACTCAGGGGTACAGGAGAACCACCCAGCCCTGGAAGGTGCCTGGCACCCAGCTCAGCTCTGCCTCTCTTTTTTTCAGCCAGATTTAGGCTCAGGGAAGATCTGCAGCCCCTCACTGGAATTTGGACTGTTCAGTTTAATCTCACCCCTGGTGCATCCCCATATCAGGAACTCAAGGCAAACCCCACTGTTTAGTCTCTGCCACGTTGCTGCAATGTGAAATCATGCCAGTGCACAGAAATATCTTAAATATATGGACTTTCCTAATTAAAATACAACAACAGCATCTGTTTGCACCACAGGATGGCCAAGTCCAGGCTGGTGAACTGGAGTTCAGGGGTGGCTGTGCAGGATGCTCTGTGAAACACCATTTTTACCATTTTTTCCCAGTTAAATTCTAATTATCAGTGAAGAAAGCAGGCAGTGGGTGCCCAGTTATCCCAAGAAAACCAGGAGTGTGCTGGATCTTATCCTTGCACAGCCAAAACAAGGAGGAGGTGCCAGAGCAGGAGCTCCCTCAGACACAGCCAGGGCTGACCTGGGCAGTGCCATGGACACACAGGGACAGCAAAATCCCCTGGTGGCATCACCAGGACCTGGGATTTCCTACCTGCTGGCAGGATTTCCAGTCAGCTCTGGAAACTGGAGTGAAGCCAGTCCTCAGGGGAGTGTTGGTGCATCAGCTGCTCTCAAAAATCCAAGCAGTCACAGCAAATGAATGCTTTAAAACACAAGAACAACGTTGACAGCATTAATTCTAGGAGATGTTTTTCCAGACAAGGGTCCAGTATGTTCATTTTATGGAACTAGTGCTGCAATGTTTACAAGCAGAAAAGAGGTGAAAGGGATAAAAAGGATTTTTAGCCCACACAAAGCAGTTTTCTACAGTAAAATTGCTGGATCTCTACTGATAATTAATACCAATATGTCCTCAAAATAAATTTTCTGATGGTGCTGAAGTGAATTCCTGCCTTCTGCTAAAATTGAGAAAATCACAGAAGACTTTGAAAGCAAACCTGATCTGTATCATCTCCTGCTCTGCCTTTATGAAATGTTTTTGAGCTTCTTTCAAGGCTCCAAAATCTGCCACTGTGTATTTCTTCGACCTGAACATAAATAGAATGATAAATCCTAGAAGAGCTCCTCGCCATGAGGAAAAATTCAGTGTTTCTGAAGCTTCCTAGACTTTGAGCAGTGTGACACTGGGCACTGCCAGCACAATCCCACCCTTGGGCCCTTTACCCTTCCTGGCTCTGGAACTTTGATTTGCTCCTCACATGGCTGCCAGGAGGGAGGGAATATTCTGAGGGCAGAGAAATGACAGGAGAGAAAATAGGGAGAGAAATGTCAGGAATTCCTTGCAATGGACAAACCCCTGACTCCTCTTTGGGGCCTTCTCCAGTTGTGAAAAACTCCTGGCTAAGAAAGGGGCACCTCAGGAAGATTTGGTGACTTTAATGTTTACCCTAAAAACCAGGGGACATTCGCTTTTAAGATCCCAAGAAACAGAACTTCATGGAAAAAAAATACTCTCTGATTTATGGTCTTGCAGCATTCCCTGATTTTTTGACCCAAGCTTTTTTGTCTTCACTGTGTTCCATTATTTCCAGTTGTGTTTGCAAACCCAGCCCCTCGTGTCCTTCCCCATGGGAACGTCCCCTGAGCTCTCAGCAGGGAACATTTGGTCACTGAGCTTCATCCACAGCCTGGAGAGCTGGGAATGCTCACCTGGGGAGGAGAAGGCTCCAGGGAGAGCTCAGAGCCTGAAGGGGCTCCAGGGGAGCTGGAGAGGTGTGGTGGTGTTCACAGGGGTGTGAGGATGAGGGAAGAGACGAGGATCTGACTCCGTGTTTCAGAAGGCTGATTTATTATTTTATGATATATATTACTTTAAAACTATACTAAAAGAATAGAAGAAAGGATTTCACTAGAAGGCTAGCTAAGAATAGAAAAAGAAAGGATGATTACAAAGGTTTGTGGCTTGGCTCTCTGTCTGAGCCATCTGACTGTGGTTGGCCATTCATTAGAAACAACCACAAGAGACCAATCCCAGATGCACCTGTTGCATTCCACAGCAGCAGATAACCATTGTTTACATTTTGTTCCTGAGGCCTCTCAGCTTCTCAGGAGGAAAAATCCTAAGGAAAAGATTTTTCATTAAAGATGTCTGTGACAGAGAGGGACTGGGCACAAGGGATGGAGGGACAGGACCCAGGGAATGGCTCCCACTGCCAGAGGACACAGGGATGCATGGGAGATAACTGGGAATTCCTGGCTGGGCTGGAACTGCCAGAGCAGCTTCCCTGTGTGACCTCCTGCAGTGCCCCTGCTCTCACAGGGGTGGCACTGGGTGCTCTCTGGAAACCTCTGGCAATGCCAACCCTCCTGTGAGGCCATGGAGAGGGTGGGCCTGCTCCTCCTTACCGCCCTCCTGTGATGCCAAGGAGAGGCCCTGCTCCTCTCCACCCTCCTGTGATGCCATAGAGAGGGCCTGCTCCTCCTCACCACCCTCCTGTGAGGCCTTAGAGAGGGTCTGCTCCACTCCACCCTCCTGTGAGGCCTTAGAGAGGGTCTGCTCCACTCCACCCTCCTGTGAGGCCTCAGAGGGTCTGCTCCACTCCACCCTCCTGTGAGGCCTCGGAGGGTCTGCTCCACTCCACCCTCCTGTGAGGCCTCGGAGGGTCTGCTCCACTCCACCCTCCTGTGAGGCCTTAGAGAGGGTCTGCTCCACTCCACCCTCCTGTGAGGCCTTAGAGAGGGTCTGCTCCACTCCACCCTCCTGTGAGGCCTCAGAGGGTCTGCTCCATTCCACCCTCCTGTGAGGCCTTGGAGGGTCTGCTCCACTCCACCCTCCTGTGAGGCCTTGGAGGGTCTGCTCCATTCCACCCTCCTGTGAGGCCTTAGAGAGGGTCTGCTCCACTCCACCCTCCACTCCACCCTCCTGCGAGGCCTTAGAGAGGGTCTGCTCCACTCCACCCTCCTGTGAGGCCATGGAGAAGGTCGGCTCCTCTCCACCCTCCTGTGAGACCACGGAGAAGGTCTGCCCCACTCCACCCTTCTCTCCACCCTCCTGTGATGCCATTGAGAGGGCCTGCCCCTCTCCACTCTCCGCTGAAGCCATGGAGAAGATGTGCTCTTCTCCACCTTCTGGTGGGGCCACAGAGAAGGCCTGCCCCTCCCCACCACCCTCCTGTGAGGCCATGGAGAGAACCTCCTCCTCCTCACCACCCTCCTGTGAGGCCAAGGAGAAGGCATCCTCCTCCTCACCACCCTCCTGTGAGGCCAAGGAGAAGGCCTGCTCCTCTCCACCCTTCTGTCCACCCTCCTGTGATGCCATTGAGAGGGCCTGCTCCTCTCCACCATCCTGTGAAGCCATGGAGAAGATCTGCCCTCCACCACCGCCCTCCTGTGAGGTCAAGGAGAAGGCCTGCTCCTCCTCTCCACCCTCCGGCGATGCCAAGGAGAGGCCCTGCTCCTCTCCACCCTCCGGTGATGCCAAGGAGAATGTCTGCTCCCCTCCACCCTCCTGTGAGGCCATGGATAATGTCTGCTTCTCTCCACCCTCCTATGACACCATGGAGAATATCTGCTCCTCTCCACCCTTCGCTCCACCATCCTGTGATGCCATCGAGAGGGCCTGCTCCTCTCCACCCTCTGGAGATGCCAAGGAGAAGCCCTGCTCCTCTCCACCCTCCGGTGATGCCATGGAGAGCGACTCCTCCTCCCCTCCACCCCCCTGTGAGGCCCTGGAGAGTCTGCTCCTCTCCACCATCCTGTGAGGCCATGGAGAGGGCCTGCTCTCAGGCCTTACTCCTGAGGGAGGAGAAACAAAGCTACAACAACAACGAAAAGTAACCAAAACCAAGCCAAGCAAGGAGAAAGAGTCATCGGGACCATAGGACATAAACAGAGACAGAAATAAAATCCATTATAACTTCTGGCCTTTGAAACTTGGTAACCATAATGTAAGCAATGCAGCAGGAAGTTCTTGTTTAATTCAGTGGATATCAATGAGCTCTTCTCCACTGAACAGCATCAAATCCCAGTCCTTTTGCTTTGTGTCAAATATTCAGCCTGTTGTTTAACTATTTTGTTGTTCTTATTTAATTTTGTTGTTATTACTAATTTTTCCCCCGCTCCTTACAAAAATCTTCATAACTTTTCAAAACCTACTTCAAACCTAATTAAAGTCCTTAGCTGCCCCTGGATCCCTGGCAGTGCCCAAGACCAGGCTGGACACTGGGGCTGGGAGCACTTGAGACAGGGGAAGGGGTGGCAGAGGTGGCACTGGATGGGCTTTAAGGTCCCTCACACCCAAACCTGTGGGATTTCTGTGATTTCCATCACTTTGCAGACCTGGGAAGGCCACCAAGGGCAGTGTACCACCAAGGGCAGGTCCTCCCAGCCTGGATTTGCACCAAAGCCCTGCTGCTGACAGAAGCAATGAGATTTTTGTCTGCTCCTGAGGTGAAACTTTCACTGCCTGTTTCAAGCAGCCCTATTGCAAGGCCCTGTTGCATCAATGTGAGGTTTCAAAATAGAGTAAAAACCAACTTGGCTTTAGATTATTTATTTATTTGGGACTAATGTCTAAAAGAGCAGCAGCATTCCTGACAGCCAGAGGACTCAGGCATCTGTCCTTAGCTTCCCAGTGACCCTGGGGAAGCAACCCATAATCCACATATTTGAATTGCCACAGGGCTTTGTGGGCTGTGCAGGGGTGGGAATGTGGGCAGGAATATTTCTGGCTCTGTAATTAATCCTATTTGCTGCACAAGTGTGATTTATGGGGCAGCCTGGGCGCTGGGGGAAGGAAGGAGCTGCTCCATGGACATGGACAGGGCTGGGGTTTGGAGGAAGGAGAATCCAGAGTAATTTCTCTGTTTAATAAAGCAGAAGTGTTGGAAGGGCTCTCATTAAGTGCAGTCCTGCCAAGAATTATCCCTTGGTTTTCTGCAGCACCAGGATTATTCCAAGAGTGTCTCCAGAGGGTTTTTTTTAGCTATGGAGTTCAGGATTCACCAAGAATTTCAATTCAAGACTGATGCAGGAGTCTCTCAGGTCTGACAATGCCCTGCCCACCTCTGCTCCTCCCCACAGGAAGGGTTTGCCCCCTTGTCCCAAAGAAGCACCAAAAGCAAGGCATGAACCATCCTGCCACAGTTTATTTTCCACTTTGGCACAAGCAGATAAAGTATAACCTGGTTGTTATTTCCTGCACAGCCTCTTCTAGAATTTAAATATCTTTTAAAGCAGTATTGGATCATTAAACGTTTTTCTGTGTAAACCCTTCAGCTTCTTCCATGTTGATTCTTCCTTAACAAGGGCTCTGTATCCAATTCCAGAATAAACCAGGCCACTAAAATCAGCCCCCCAGGAGCCCCTTTTGTATTAATTAAAAAATAGTGTCGTGTGACAAGCACAAGTGTCACCTGACAGTGCTGTCACTGCTGCTCCATCACTTCCTTTCTGCCCCCCTGTCCCCTGCTGAGTCACCCCTGTGGTGACACGGCCCTGCACCCTCTTGGTCAACAGGTTTCACTTCCAGAAGTGCCTGTAAAAGATTAATTTTGCTCTCCAGGCTCAATGCTTGGCGTGGGGCAGTTGCAAAAGGCAATTTCCCTCCACTGCTGAGTCAGGGCACAGCAATTTCTGGGCCTTGGGAGAGCAAGGCAATTGAAATTCTCTGTATTTAATCTGCTGGGTGAAATGGGAAGAGGAGAGATTTGTCACTTGTCCCCTCAGCCAGCATCCTGCCATCCCCACGATTGCCTCTGAGTTCTGGCTCTGTTCCAGTCACCACTTTGGATGCAAAGCTCTCCTTAACTCCTTTGCATACAAACAGCTGTTATTTGCTGAGACAAGGAATTATTCCAATTATTCCATTTCTTCTTCTGTGACAGCTTAAAAACGGCTCTGGAATCAGCAGGCCAATCTGTAATTATCTCCAATCAGCAGCAGCTCAGCTCTGCTGTCATCTGCAGCTTCTGGTGCACAAAACTTCAGGGTCCCAGTTCAGTGCAGGTGTCTGTGGCTGCCACAGGAGCCTGAGCTGGGAGATGCAGCAGGGGCTGTGCTCATTGCAAAAGGATTTCAGAAACTGCACTGAGTTAAACTGCAGTGATTCCAGGGCTTGGAAAATAGGCTGATGCTGGCCTTGCTTCAGGAGGCAGTTGTTATTTCTACTTCATACAAATGCTACAAAAAAGGGGACAAATTACATGAAAAAAATTCATACAAATGTTCCTGGAAAAAAACCCCATGTATTGGACATGAACCAAGAGATCTTCCACAGCAGCAAAACTGTTGATTATTGCCCAGGGGATGAAATATGGGCACAGCCAAATTTACAGAAAACAGCTTGGTTGTAGCCCTGTTCTTGCAGCAAAACACCAGAAATTTAGTGAGCAGTATTGTCAGTAGGCTCAGCAGGACCAGGACAGAATGGTTACAAATTCTGGATTAACCTGGGCCTTAAAAGTGACTTTCCAGGCTGCTTTCTGCAGGGAGGAACTTCTCAGCCAGCCTTGCTGCTGGATCCCACTGTTCTGCAGGCAAACAGGCTTCATTCTCCAGGGATTTGATCCATCTCACCTGTATAAAAAAAGGAGGAAACAAATAGGGTAGGCATAGCCTGGGTAGGATTCCATAAATCCAGCCATTCTCCCCAAATCCTTGGAGGAATGTGGCAGAAGCAGCTGAAAAATAATCTGCTGACCCCACTGATGACATTTATCAGAGCTTCTCCTTGGGAAAATAACAATAAAAATTCTTCCTTCCAAGTCTCCCCAGCTCCTGGGTGAGTGTGAGGTAGAGCCAGGCTATTAAATCTGGAGGATTGGGGATGTGGAATGGCTCTGCCCAAGATGTCCCAAAACCCCCCAGGAGAGCTCTGTGGGGTGGCCCATGTGGAACCACATCCAGGACCAGGCTGAAAAGATTCCCCATAACTCGTGTCCCTTTGGAAACCCTGCTGACCACACCATGCTCCCAATAAATCCTTTATTGTGAGGCACCCTGTGCTCTCCTGCATCACAGCAGAAAATGCCTCAGAGGCCATGGGGATGGCACCAGAAGTTTAAAATGAGCTGTTCTTTGGTTGAATTAGGAAAAAATAGCAAATATTTCATGGAGCAAATACTCCAGTTCTCATCTGCACGAGCAGAGCAGCGGCATCCAGCCATAAATTCAGTGGTGCTCAGTGTCTGGAGAGGCTTTTCCTGTCCATAAAACAAAGTGACACGGAGTGATCAGCCCCCAAAGATTCACAGGCTGAGGAAGCAGAGGAGAAATGCAGGGATCAGAGCAGCTTAGCCCACTGAGGATGTTTAGATGTCAGCAGCTGCTGGAAATGCACAGTCAGGAGGCAGGAGAGGAGCAGCAGGAGCTGCTGGGAGCAGGGATCCCAGCTCCTCTCTGCTCAGCATTTCCCCAGCTGTGCGTCCCCATCCTGCTGAGCTTTCAGAGGATGGCAGTAATTCATCCCAGGGTGACTCTGTGTTTACACAGCAGCACCTTGGCAGGAGGGGTCCCTGACAGCTGGCACGTCCCCTCTGCTGTCCCCTGTGTGCCAGGATGGCTCCTCTGCCCTGTGAGCAGCCAGGCAGTGTGCTGGTGTTCACAGGGGATTTTGGTTGAGGGAAGAGATGAGGATCTGACTCCATGTTCCAGAAGGCTGATTTATTATTTTATGGTATATATTAAAACTGTACTAAAAGAATAGAAGAAAGGATTTCAGCAGAAGGCTGGCTAAGAATAGAATAGGAAAGAATGATAACAAAGGTTTGTGGCTTGGCTCTCTGTCCGAGCCAGCTGACTGTGATTGGCCATTAATTAGAAACAACCACATGAGACCAATCCCAGATGCACCTGTTGCATTCCACAGCAGCAGATAACCATTGTTTACATTTTGTTCCTGAGGCCTCTCCGCTTCTCAGGAGGAAAACTCCTAAGGAAAGGATTTTTTATAAAAGATGTCTGTGACAAGGCAGGGCCAGGGCTCCATCCCCTTGCTCTGGCTGCTGTCTGGGGGGGACAATGTGCCCAAATCCCCTCTGTGCACACTCAGCAGCTCCCTGGATTCTGCTCTGGTTTGGGCAGAGCCTCTCCAGAACATGACTCACAACACTCCTGCCACCATCTGAGGATGTTCAGGCAGAACAAATGGCATGTGACCCCAGGCCAATCACAGCTGGGAATTTGGATTAAAAATAAAAGAGGAATGAGAACATTTGTCACAGAATACTCTGTCCTTCAAGGAGAGGGAAATTTTCTAGCAGGGAATCAAAACAGCATTTATTTTTATTAAAAGTGCTTCTGTTTCACTCCATTTTTTCTGACCCTCAGAGCAATTCTCCCTCGTGGGTTTTTGGCTTAGTGAAGCAACACAATGTATGTTTTTTCTCAGCCTGGGAAGAGGGAATGTCCTGCCTGTGAGAAGCTGCCTGCACCTTGCACTTCTGAGCAGAGTGAAAAAGAAATTTGGATTTTCTGTGCATGTGGGACAGAAACCCTGCTGCCAAACACGGCCAGAGCAAGGGGGAAAGTTTACATGTTTGTTTTCTGGAAGGAGGAAAGTTTACATGTTTGTTTTCTGGAAGGAGGAAAGTTTACATGTTTGTTTTCTGGAATTAAAGTTTGGGAGTGCCCAAGCTGGGTTTGGTAGGGGGATTTTCTCCTTGGGGCTGATTGTCAGGCAGGCAGGGATGGAAATCTCCTGTGGGTACAAGGTGCAGGCAGGGCTCTGCTCTGGTGCTCACCCTGCTCTCCACAGGAACACTGAGGGACCAGGGGTGTGTGCCATGTCACACAGGAGTGGGACAACACACTGGCAGCAGCCACCAGATTGAAGGGTGCTTTTGAGTTTTGGGGTTTGGTTGGAGCTTTTTGTTGATTTTCTTTTGGTTTGTGTTGATTTACCTTTGTTTTTTGTTGATTTACCTTTGTTTTTTGATGGTGTCCATTTTCTGCACTGCCTCTCTCAGAACAGGACCAGGAGCTGAACAAGCACAGAGCTGCTCATGGAGAGCCTGGAGGAGTCTGTGCCTCTCACCCTGCTCCAGCAGAACTTCTGCTCCCCAGTTTGTTGGGAAGGATGAAAGTTTGATAAGAAATTCTCCCAGATATGTGTGCTTGGCAGAAAGATTTTTAAATGTAGAGTCTGATGAAGTAATAGAGATGGAAGCAAGCTTTGACATAGAAGAAAAGAATTGCTGAGCCTGTCTTACTGGATAACCAAGGAGGCAAAGGGTGTGTTAGTTAGAAGGGGGTTTTATGGCTTAGAGAAAAGAATAAACCCAGCCCAAAGAAGAAGATGTTTTTACCAAGCAGAAAGATAGCACAGGCAAACAAGCCTGCCAATGTGGCAAGTAGAAAAAAAGTCTCAGAATTTTGCACGGCAAGAAAACTGAAAAACAACTTCTAGCTTAAACTGTTATGGACTAACTTTTAGTGATTGGAGAACAGTAACATGAATATGGTAATTACACTAGTTATAATAGTCTATAGGTAATAGTTAAGGAATAGATTGGTTCTACTGTATTCAGAGGCTCAGCAAAGAAAAGTCTATCATGCATTGTAACCAAAACCAAAGGGTCTCCAGGCCTGCCTGCAGCTGGAGCTGACAGCTGTAGGCACAGCTCTGTCACCCACAAGCCTGGACCCTTGGATGGAATAAACTGCATTTTGTATACAATAAACTGCATTTTGGATGGAATAAACTGCATTTTGGGTACAATAAACTGCATTTTGGAGAGCCCCTGGAGTCCTGCATCTCTCATTTAGGCTCCTACACCAGTTAATCAGTCTCCCACTCTGGGCTGGGCTTTGCCCTGCTCTGCTCACACATTCCCCACCCTGGGCTCCCCAGGCCCAGCAGGGCCAGCACAGCCTGCAGGGCACAGAATCCCCTGGCTGAGAGCTCTGCCCTCCTTATCAGCTGGCAGGGAGAGCTGCTATCAGTGTGGCAGGGGCACCCTGCTCACAGATATTGTCTCTCACAGATTGTCTCTGCACTATTTTGTCTCTGTGCCCTGTCCTGCACCATCCAGCCAAGGGATTCTGCTCACTCAGCTGCAGCCCTTGAGGCTTTGCAGAGCTCTGTAAACACAAACTCCCAGAGAAGAAACCCCAGAGCATGCCATGGCAGGAGAAATATGCTTTAAATACATTCAGTGAGGATTACTTAAACACCTCATCAATCAAGTGACAAACAAAAAGCAAGATCTTATTTATAATCCCTCTTTGCTTTTTATTTATAATCCCTCTCTGCTTCTTTGGGTGTAGTAAGAGGCTAGTGGATGGCAGGAAACTGAAATAATATTTTATTTTTCCACCTGCTTGCCTCTATTACACTGTGGCCAGTGGAGTGTGAGGCTCAGAGCATTCCAGAGCAGAGCCCAGGCAGTGTGGGAGCAATAATGAAACGACATTTTATTTTCTGGGAGGCTTGGAGGCTCCCTTCACACATTTTTCAGGCAGCTGATTCCAGGGAAAAGAGCTGTGCTGAAAAGGAGATAAACATTGATTTCCTTGGTTCACTTCAGGAACAGATTTCCAGGAGCACTGAGTCAGGAGAATGATTTATTTCTTATGGTTCTATTTTCTTTCTGTTGAAATCAATTACTAAATGAAAGGAAATCTGTGGTGATTATTAGGCTGCAACCGTCAGGCTCTGCTGACCCAGTCCTGTGTGGGTTTTTATTTTCTGTGAAATGATTTGGAAACTCAGTAAAATCCAGATTTGAAGCAAGGCTGAATGTAACTGTTAGTGCAGGTGAAATGGAGAATCCAGATGTTCTCCCTCTGAGGGACAGGAGCTCTCAGCAGTGTCAGACAACACTGGGGGTGTCAGGGATGGATTTGAGAGCAGCAGGGTGGTGAAGGACCTCAATATCAAATTTAGAGCAGAGAATGAGGAGCAAAGTGTTAGAAAGGGATGAGAGATCTGATCCACTCTCCTGTCCAAGGAGCTGAGAGTCCTGAGCTGTTCCTGGTGGACTCAGAGGAGAAGCAGAAGCTGGGGTGGAGAATCTGAAGGACAAGAGCACTCTGTGCCCTCTCCTCCTTCCTGGGGGTTCTGGGGGCAGAGGCACAAAGCTGTGGGTGCCCCTGGCAGGGGCTGCAGTTTGTCCTGCTGCACCTCCTGCTGCCCTTCTGGAGCTGCAGCTGCCCACACAGCCCCGCAGGAATTCACCTGTTTGCTCTCTCACAGGTGGGATCTCTCTGCAGCTCCAGGCTGGAAATGTTGGTCCCTGGGAGGTGGAAAAATCCCAAGACACTGAAGGTAAATTAAGGGCACATCTGGATTAAACCCCTGGTTTGCAGCTCCTGCTATCAGGGGAGGATGTTTATGCAGGAATTGTTTGTTTCAGTGCTTGGACCTCTGCTAGTGAGACCAGTATGGGCATAAATACATATATAAACACATATAAATATATAAGCATTCTAGTAAATAAAATATGGAAATAGATATTAAATAAATAATTGAAATAATTATACAAATATAATAATAGAAATATAGTAATTACAATAAATTATAAGTATAATAATAACGATTGAATATAATTGTTTATTAATTATTAAATACAATTTTATATCATTAAATATGTAAATTAACGATTATTAAATATAAATTTCATCATTATAATATAATATAATATAATATAATATAATATAATATAATATAATATAATATAATAAAATAATATAATATAATAATGTAATATTTACAGAATTATTCTATTAATATATTAATCATATATTATAATAATATATAAAACTAATAATAATATATAAATATATAAAACACATATAAATATAAAATAAACATAAAATTATATTATATAAATATATAATATTATATATTTATATAATATAATATTATAATATAATTATTATATAATAATATATAATTATATAATGATATTATAATTATGTTGTTATATAATACTACTATAAATAATTATATACATATATATTATATAAATATAGAAACATATACAAAATAGGTATTATAAATAAATATAGATATATTACAAAAATATAAGATATAAATAGATAAATAGAAAATATATATTTAAATATATATAAATAGAAAAAAAATTATATTACATAAATATAAGCACAATATATAAACATTTACATATATAAATAGATATAAATATATAATAAATCTACAATAAAGAAACATACAATATAATAAATATAAACATATATAAACAAACATTTTTCTCTTTGAGAGGAATAAAACTCCAGCTCAATGCCAGGGACCAGCAGCAGCTGAAGCTGTGACATCTGCTGCCCAGTTCCACCTGTGGATGATTTCTGTATTCCCTGCAGAGGAGCAGTTCCCCACATTTGAATGTTCCCCACACTTGGGTGCAATCCTGCCTTGCAGACCCTTCCCCTTCTGCTCCTGAATATTCCCCACACTTGGGTGCAATTCTGCCTTGCAGACCCTTCCCCTTCTGCTCCTGAATATTCCCCACACTTGGGTGCAATCCTGCCTTGCAGACCCTTCCCCTTCTGCTCCTGAATGTTCCCCACACTTGGGTGCAGTCCTGCCTCGCAGACCCTTCCCCTTCTGCTCCTGAATATTCCCCACACTTGGGTGCAATTCTGCCTTGCAGACCCTTCCCCTTCTGCTCCTGGCTGCCCCCAGAGAGGATTTCCAGCTCAGCCCCCCCTGATGTGCAAACTCTGCTGTTCCTTCCAGCCCGGATTGCATGGTATCCCCATGGCAGCTGCCATTGCCCAAGAGAAACAAACATTAAGAAAGAATTTAATGTATTGTTGCTTGTGCTCAGATAACAAATGCAAGAGCTGGGGACAGGAGGGGAACTGTCACCTGGAACAGGCAGTCCCAGCACCCAGGGCTTTGGGACAGGGCCAGGAACGTGCTCAGTGCAGCCAGGGAAGGCTGGGCCAGGCTTCTGGGAGGGCAGATTTGAACAGATTTTATTGATTCTTATGATCAATATTGCCATCAGATCCCACCTGTGCCACAAACTCCCTGTGATCTCTGTTATGGGAGGGATCCACACCGACAGCTCTAAACCCTGATCTTAGGATTTATTTTATTTCCTGAAAATTCTGGAAGCTCTTTTGCCATCTTCCTGTGAATCCAGGGCCAGGGATGGCAAAGATCCCCCCCGAGGGTCTCCTGCTGGCTGGGACTCAGCAAATCTCAGCTTTTCCATCCAGCAGGGCTTGCTCCAGCTCACAGGCAAAGCCAGTGACAGATGCCTGCAGTGCCACCAGGTCTTTGCAGCTCTCAGGCACCCTGAAGGCTCAGGAGCAGCCTTGGCAACCCCATTCCAGCAGGGGAGAAGAAAATACAACCACATCAAGTGGAGGTTTTGGAAATTAGAGTAAAATTTGAGATTTTTTTCAGCCAGACTCAAAATTTCTCATGCCTCAGGTTTGGTTTTTTTTTTGCCTAACACAAGGTTATTTTACAAAAGGTGAGAAGGAAAAGAAAGAAAAATGAAATAATGACATGAGCTTTGCTAAGTTTCATGCCTAAATGATATTATTTAGTTGTAGTAGCAGATTTCTTTAAAATGTCATGCATTAAATGAGAGAAAGAAGCTCCTGCACATGACTGGAAAGCAGATTTGGGGTGGCACAAGGCTGTGGAGGCTGGGATTTGTCTCATCTTTATTCAGTCATGTAAAATTTCCATCCAGAGCCTGCAGAAGGAGCAGCACCTCCAGAGAATGAGGCAAACCCCAGCCTGAGCCATCAATTCCTGCAGGAGATCAATGCCAGGCTGGGCTCCCCATCCCAGAATGAGTCTGATTGGATGCTTGGCTTTTGGACAGACGTAAATTAAGGATTAGGAACTCAAGGCATGACACAAATGCACATTTTTGCTTTGTAAATAGTCAAAGAGTTAGAGGAGAGGATCTGGAGGGAGCCTAGAAATTCATTCAGAACCAGATGATGGGGAAAAAAAAAATAAATCTGAGTCTATTTGGTGTAACTTAAACATCCTTTTTCCTTCATAAATGAAGCCCTGATAATTAGCCAGGACCCTTTTCCAGTGATTTGTGCCATCCTTTTTTCTGCAGTGTTTAGATCACTGATATCCATTAACTCCTGAAATATCAGAGACAATATTGAGGAGAAAAAAAAAAAAAAAAAGAATGACTTCTCTAAAAGGAAAAGAATGTTATGAAAACAAACTGTGGCTTTTTAGGACTTTTTGCAATTTCCTGAGGCTTTTTCTTGAGCTGGGGAACATCAAGTCCTCCCTGTGCAGCATTCGTGGGAACAGTGGCTCAGCCCAGAGAGGCTCAGCCACATTTGGGCCATCCCTGGCCTCCAAAAGGGCTCCAAAAGGAACAGCCTGGATTTTGGGCAGCCCTGGCAGCCAGGGGTTGGAAATGGCAGCAGGAAAAGCCCAGGCTGGATGGGAAAGGGGCTGGGAGGGTGGGAGGCTTCCCTTAGGAATTCCCTGAGATCCTGGGTGAGACACCAGGGCTGGGCCTTGGCAATTCCCAATTCCCCTTCTCAGCACGGGGGCTGCCAGTGCCCTGAACCAGCACAAGCCAGACACGGGCAGGGCTGCTGCCAGGCAGGCAGGGCTTTGGCCACCAAGCAGAGCTTTTGGCCACCCAGCAGTTATTATGGCCACCCAGTAGTTATTATGGCCACCAAGCAGGGCTTTTGGCCACCAAGCAGAGGCTTTAGCCACCAAGCAGGTATTAGGGCCACCAAGAAGATGTTTTGGCCACCAAGCACAGGTTTTGGCCACCAATGAGATATTATGGCCACCAAGCAGAGGCTTTGGCCACCAAGCACAGGTTTTGGCCACCAAGCAGGGGCTTTAGCCACCAAGCAGATATTATGGTCACCAAGAAGATGTTTTGGCCACCTAGCAGACTTTTTGGCCACCAAGCAGTGGTTTTGGCCACCAATCAGATATTTTGGCCACCAAGCAGATGCTTTGGCCACGAAGCCAATGTTTTGGCCACCAAGCAGATGTTTTGGCCACCCAGCACAGGTTTTGGCCACCTAGCAGAGCTTTTGGCCACCAAGCAGGGTTTTGGCCACCCAGCAGTTTTTATGGCCACCTAGCAGACCTTTTGGCCACCAAGCAGCAATTTGGGCCACCAATCAGATGCTTTGGCCACGAAGCCAATGTTTTGGCCACCAAGCAGGTATTTTGGCCACCCAGCACAGCTTGTGGCCACTGAGCCAATGTTTTGACCACCAAGCAGAGGCTTTGGCCACCAAGCAGAGCTTTTGGCCACCAAGAAGATATTCTGGCCACCCAGCAGAGCTTTTGGCCACCAGGCCACCCCCCTTTAGCCCCAGCAGCCCTGGATGTGCTCCCTGCACCCTCCTGTCCCTGCCTTTAGTCCCTGGCTGGCACGGCTGGGGCAGGACTGCCTTGCACAGGGAAAATTCACATTTCACATTCACCCTCTGCCTGCTGGGCCCCAGGCACTGACTGATCCCAGCAGCTCAGGCCAGCCTGGATTGAAAACCACAATGCTCAGGTCTCTGATGGGATGTGGAATTTCTAGGAGCACTCTGTATTGTGTTATCATGAAGCAAATGGCACCCAGGAAACTCCTCGTGCACCCCAGCAGGGATGATCTCTCAGTTTGGCAGCAAACTATTCCAAAAAATCTCTTCCAAAATAATTTTAAATCCATTTTCACACCTGCAATGGTTTCAGCTTTCAGTGCTTCCCCAGCTCGTTCACAGGAATGTTGCATTGCACTGCTTCCCCTACACTCACAAGGTCAATTATTCTGTCAAAAAAGGAAATTAAATTAAATTACCATGGCACAGTTTCAGTCCTGACAAGACAGACTTGTTCTGTTGCTGTTGGCTGGACACCCTACGATGGACAGTTAAATCAGTGATTAATTTGCTGTTTGAAGCTGGAATAACCTGTAATTTAAAAAAATGGAAGAAATTTTCCTTCCTGGGTCCTCTGAGGCCTCCCTTCTCTGTGCTCCTGAGCTCTTAGGGATGGTCATGGAGTGGCTCAGATGTTTCAGCATTTCCTCAAAGGCTCTGGGGTGAATTTCCCTGCAGCTCCCTCACTTGAGTGAATCCAACCCAGCTGAACACATTTAACCTCTTCAATTCCTCTCTCTGCACTCTTTGCTAATTTAAATTATTCTGGTGGGAGTTAACCTCTTGCTGTGGAGGCTTAAGCAAAGGAACTATTCAACAATTAATCTTTATTCTTCTGTTATTTCCTCGTCTTCCCTTGGCAGTGCTGGGATTTTTCTCCTTTTCTTTGTTTTAAAGCACAGAATCTTTTCTCCTCTCCTTTGAGGCCTCCTCCAAGCTGTCATTTTCTGCTTTAATGTTGGAGCACTACTGCACATTTCCCACCCTGGGCTTGCACAAACAGGAGGGAAATGTTTGATTTGAGAGCCAGGGTGGGAAAAGCTGCCCCACAAAGCTGCAGAGATGCTCCAGCCCAGAAACTGGGGCATGGCATTGCTTACAAGACATATCACCAGAGAGATTAATTTAAATTTACTTCAATTTAATTTACAGAGAGATTAATTTTAATTATTAACAGCTACAGGGACCTGAGGTGATTTAGGGTACCTGGATTTAGGCACCCTGGACATGAGAGAGTAACATTCAAAACCACCAGGAGGGAAAAAAATAGACAAAAAAACCCACAAAAAAACCAAACCAAAACAACAACAACAACAACAAAAAAAACCCACCAAAACCCGCCCCCCCAAAACCCCAAAACCAAAAAACAAAACCAAAACCAAAAACAACAAAAAAAACCCCAAAACCAAAAAACTCCAAAAAAAACCCCCTCGAACCCCAAAGAGTTGCTCACACCCAAGTGAACACACAGCTGGAGAAATGGAATTTTAAAGGAAAAATCCTAGTTTAGCTTTCTTGTTTGTAAATAAAATTATTTCTGGTGGTGCTTTATAATGGATTTTTCCTTGGAAAAAAAGGAATTTGCTGGTGTCCTGGAGAAGATCCTGTAAGGGAACTGAGGATGGGCTTTGGTGTGCAATCTTTGGACCTGAGGTGGTTCCTTACCTGCTCCTGCCTCCTCCACAGTGAAATAAAGAAAATTTGCCCTGATTGTTGTCAAGCACTTGGGGAAATGTGAGAAATTCCTGGTGCTGCCAGGGCTGGCCAGGCAGGACAAGGAGCTCCCTTTGGGGAGGTGCAGCCTGAGATGTTTTCTGTGCAAACCACACTGAGAGCAGATTAAAGCTCCCAATAAACCCTGCAGGCTCCTCAATCCATGGAGCAATTCCTCATTTCAGACGGTGGCAGCAGCAGCACTAAAACCCAGCTGGGGCAGTTTTGCCCTGGCAACTATTTACACAGCACGAACAGAATGGGACACTCCTGGTTCAGTGTCTGAGAGGTTTATTCACGCATCAGTCTCAGCACATTGTTACAACAATGGAGACAAGGGTGTCGCCGTGCAGATCTTCCTCGGTTGCCCCACGTTGGGCGCCAGCAGCTGTCGCCGTGCAGATATGCTGAGCCTGGCTAGCTCCACTGAAAGCACGCCGACAGCCTGGTGTGAAGGGGTGGCTGTGCAGCTGCAAGACCCAGCTCTCTGGCAGGAGCTATGGGGTGACAGCCACCCAGGAGCTCTCCCCACGGCAGAGGTGAGGATGGCAGCTCCACGAGGCAAGCGCAGCAGCAGCGGTGACGAAGCGAGGCGGAATCAGGAGACGGGAGGCAGCAGTTCTCCACAGCAGGAAAAGGGTTCATTGGAAGAGGACGGGTATAGGGACAAAGGGTGGCTGCAGGGAACTGCCACTGGGGCGGGGAAAACAACAGACTATAAAAGAAACCAGGGGGGGTGGAACTCCACTCTGAACCAATGATTTAGGAACATAGCATAAGTGACAAGGGAAGGTAACAAATAAGGTTACATTCAGGGTGGGGCAACCTTTCCCTGTCCAATCACCGTCTGCCCAGGGGAGAAAGTTCTAGAAGGAAAGGCATGGGCAGCAGGTGACAGACAGGCTGATTGGCAGCTCTGCCAACGAGGAGGAAGGGGGGAGGGAGACACGAGGCAAGCGCCATTTTAACAAATACATTTACTTACTAAAATAACCTGGGAAATGAGAGAGCGGGGGCGGAGCACACCGCAACACAAGGGATGCAACCACTCACTGGATCAAGCAGAATGCCAAAGAGCTGTAGTGTTACAGCATATCATAAATCCATTTCCATATCATAAAGCCATTTCCATATCATAAAGCCATTTCCATGTCATAAAGCCATTTCCATCTGCGTTTCAGCCAATCACACATAGAGCACAAGAACATTGACAATACTTCTATCCAATCATTTAAAGCACTCGTAGCTTTGGTTAAAACAATCGCGGCCTACATTCAAATGTGGAGAGTCTTTTTTTTTTACTGAGACATAGTCCATGGGAAAAGTAACGTGAGAAAGAGCATCTGAGTAAGCCACAGCTGCCTAATTCAAGGACATGGTTTCTTCATGGAGCAAGAAGTTGTTTTATAAATTATGTGATAACAGGAGGTAAAAAAGGAGCCACAAACATCTTGAGAAAATGTGGGATTGACTTTTTATAGCTGACCAGTAGTGAGCTATAATTTTGCAATATGCATGAGCCTTATTATTGTGATTATAAAAGTATTGCTGTTAATCAATAAAGTAGAGATTTAGCTGCATTAGAGGATAAGCAAGTCTCCTGTCGACCTCGTCATTCAAACACAACAGCTTGTTCATAAGAAACAAGGCACAAGGCTCTATTCAAATTTTAACCTTCTAAAGATGTACATTAAGTAAACTTGTTACTACTTAAGGCAGCACCTAAAATAGGCCTGTTGTTCTATTTCTCACGTCTACATTACTAATTTTTCTGCTGCTTTACCATTTGACTGTCTTTACTGTCAGAGGCCTGCCTTCTCCCTGACTTTCTTAAAACTTTCTAATTTTTACGATTCCCACAAGTTTCTGAGGAAATCAGGAGATGGAACCGTGGGACAACATCGTGGTGCCCTGCAGAAATCGTGAGCTGCAAAATGAGCACAGTGAGCTCCTGAGGGCTCTGTGTGCCTGGGCAGGGGGGACAGATGGGCTTTCAACAAAAAGCTGAAAAGATCTTCCCCTGCACCTATCTAAGGAGATTTTCAACAAAAACCCTTTTCCCACAAAAACTCTTCCCCTGCACCAATCCAAGGGAAAATTTCCACAAAAACTCTTCCCCTGCACCTTCTAAGGGAGATTTTCCACAAAAACTCTTCCCCTGCACCTATTCAAGGAGATTTTCAACAAAGATCTTCCCATGCACCTATCTTGGGGAGATTTTTCACAAAAAGCTCTTCCCTGCACCTATGTAAGGGAGATTTTCAACAAAAATCTGTTCCCTGCACCTTTCCAAGGTAGAATTCAACAAAAAACTCTTCCCCTGCACCTGTCCAAGGGAGATTTTCCACCAAAAGCTCTTCCCTGCCCTTATCCAAAGGAAATTTTCAACAAAAAATATTTTTCAACAAAAATCTCATCCTGCCCCTATCCAAGGAGATTTTCAACAAAAACTCTTCCCTGCACCTATCCGAGGCAGAATTTAAGAAAATGCTCTTACCCTGCACCTACCCAGGGGAGATTTTCAACAAAAACCCTTTTTCCACAAAAAACTCTTCCCCTGCGCCTTCCCAAGGAGATTTTCAACAAAGATCTTCCCCTGCACCTATCTAGAAGAGATTTTCCACAAAAAACTCTTCCCTGCACCTATCCAAGGCAGAATTCAACAAAAAACTCCTCCCCTGCACCTTTCCAAGGGAGATTTTCCACAAAAATCTCTTCCCTTGCACCTGTCCAAGGGAAATTTTCAATAAAAAGTTCTTCCCTGCCCCTATCCAAAGGAGATTTTCAACTAAAATCTCTTCCCTTCACCTACCCAGGGGAGATTTTCCACAAAAAATCTTTTTCAACAAAAAGATCTTTCCCTGCACCTATCCAAGGGAGATTTTAAACAAACAAAAAAAATCTTTTTCAACAAAAAACTCTTCCCCTGCACATTTCCAAGGGAAAATTTCCACAAAACCTCTTCCCTCGCACCAATCCAAGGGAGATTTAAAAAGAAAAAAAAATCTGATTTTCAAAAAATCTTTTCAAAAAGGCAGATTTTCAAAAAATCTGTTTCAACAAAAAACTCTTCCCCTGCACCTTTCTAAGGGAGATTTTCCACCAAAAGCTCTTCCCTGCCCCTATTCAAGGAGATTTTCAGCAAAAAATCTTTTTCAACAAAAAGCTCTTCCCCATCACCTTTCCAAGGGAAATTTTCCACAAAAATCTCTTCCCTGCACCTATGCAAGGAGATTTTGCTGCTCTGCTGTCAGGCAGGATGTAGCCACTGATTTAAGGCTCCCCAGGCATGCCAAGGATGTGTCAGCTTGCTGCTGGCAGCAGGAATTGTGTTTGTGTAACAAACAGCTTTCAAACCCTGTGAAGAAACATTGTCTGATCTGCAGCATGGGACTCGTTTGTTTGCTTGTTGTCATTTTTTAATGAAAAGGGGGGAAAAAAAATAAAATGTGCACAAGACGTTTCTCCAAAATTCTGGAGGGCACTTTGGAATGTCTTAAAAAAATTAAAAAAATAAAAAAACCCCAAAATCAAGCAACAAAGAGCGTGACAGATTGGGTAAGAGCTCCATGCCCTCCTCCTGGAAGGCTGATCTGGATGTGCAGGGCAATGTTTGTTGTGTCTCCTGGACACTGCTGTCCCTGCTCTGCCTGCTGTGTGAATTGCACAAGGGTTTCAACACCGTCCCCACCGTGGCAGGGTCTGAAATGTGAATTTCAGCACAGCCCTGCTGCTTTTGTGAGTCCTTCTAGAGCCAGAGCTTGGGAATGGCACAGCCAGAGAGGCAGGGAGGGAAGGGACAGGGACGGGGATGGGGACAGGGACAGGGACAGGGACAGGGACAGGGACAGGGACAGGGACAGGGACAGGGACAGGGATGCTCCATCCCTGCCCTGGCACCTCCTGGGGCTGCTCCTCCTCTGTGCCAGAGCTCCCTCAGGAGAGCCAGGGGCAGGGAATTGCCTGCAATGGGCACCACAGGGTGAGAAATGTTGCAATGCAGGGCTCTGAGGCCTTGTCTCATGTTGGAAATTGTAGGATGGATCATGGTAGGAGCAGTGCAATGGGGAAGAAGGGAAGGGAGTGGAAGTTTGTTTTTAGGCTGATGGGGATTTTGAGGTTTATAATGAATTTTCATTCTCAGAAGGAGGTGAGGCTCCCTGTTCACAGTGGATGTGGGTTGTTCTTGGGATGAGGCTGATGAAGGAGGAGGTTTTGTGTTTGTGATTGTGTTGGGGGTGTTCTGGAGGTTGTTGGGTGGAAGTGGAAACAGCCCCAGTGCTGGGGCTCAAAATCAGAGCCTGCCTGGGCCTCTCAAGGGCTTTTCTTGGTGCAGCCATGGGAGTTTGGAGCCTCCTTTGTGCCCCAGAGCAGAGCAAAGCCTCACTGTTCTGTGCTGGGATGTCCTGGGCAGGAGGGCTCTGCTGGCCCACCCTGAGCAGGGCAGGAGCCCCGGGGGCTCTCAGCTCCCTCTGGAGAAGGTTCTGCCCTGCTGGAGCTGCCCAGGGTGGCTGGGGAGGGCAGGGGCAGCTCCTGCCCTGGCACCACGGGCTGGGCAGGAAATGTGCTCTCATTTGTGTCCCCAAACCAAAGGGCCAGAGCTGTGAGCAGGACAGGGACTCACAGCCAGCCAGGGACAGCAGGAGGCAGGGACAGGACCTGGGGACAATGGGAGAGCCTGGGGGGCAGCAGGGGCCCAGGCTGGCCCTGGCACTGCCCCTGTGCTGTGATCTGAGCCCCCCAAGCAGGCAGAGACACCTCGGGCCACAGCAGCTCCTGTCCCCTCCTGCTTTAGCAGTGCCCACAGCCGGGTGACAGAGCTCCTGCAAGGGGAACCTGAGCATTCTGGCTGTGCAGAAAGAGATTTCTCAGCCCCTGGAACTGAGTGAGGCTGAGCCCAGCCCAGGGTCAGTGCAGGATTCACACCGTGCTCATGGCAATCCCTTCTCACTGTTTTAGTGCCTGATTTATTGTTCAAATCACTTTGCCTTTACTGTTCTTCAGACATCCCTGCTGCATTTCTGGGGCAGGTATCCCCCGAGTTCCATTTAGGATCAGATCCTGCTCCCTTGGGCACCCAAACCCCTCCTCCCTGGGAACACAAACCCCATTTGTGCATCACCCCATGGGGGCCAATCCTGCAAACCCTGGCTCAAGGAGTTCCCCAGGAAACCTCCTCTGACTGAGAGTGCACAGAGCACAGACCCCTGAGTGGGGCCACTGGGAGCACTGTGACAGTGGTCACAGGGGTTTTCAGATGGAGGAGGAGATGAGAATCTTGATTCCATGATCAGAAGGCTGCATTTATTATCTTATGGTATATATATCTATATCTAACATTATAACTATACTACATAGGAATAGAAAGGGAGGAGCTTCCTCAGAAGCTGGCTAAGCTACAAACAGAATAGAAAGAATAATAACAAAGGTCTGTCTCTCCACAGAGAGTGATTGCAGCTCCACCGTGAGTGGTCAGTAAATCCAAACACCTACAGGAGAACAAGCACAGGTGGACCTGTTGCATTCCACAGCAGCAGATAATAATTGTTTACATTTGTTACTGAGCTTCTCAGCTCCAGCAGGAAAAATCCTAAGGAAGGATTTTCACAAAAGGTGTCAGTGACAGAGCACAAATGGGATTTTTCTCCAAATGTGAGCAGCTCCCCCATTCTAGGCTGATCCCAGATTTGGGGCTCTGCCCCTGCCCTGGGCAGTTTGCAGTGAAACTCTGGGTTCACTCTGTGCCAGCCTTGGTGCTGGTTCAGCACAGTTCATTGTGTACCAAAGGAAGAGCAGAGCAAACAGGGAGGAGAGGTTTTATATAAAATTCATAACTGGGTGCTTTACAGCCCACTGGCTCCTCCCTCACAGCACATCCCTGCCCATGGCAGAGCAACTGGAATTAAACGTTCCTGAAGGTCCCTTCCCACCCAACCCAACCCTTCCTGTGACAATATCTGGGTTAAGTTGTATCATTTCCACCACTGACAATTTCTTGTGGTACCTCTCATCAACACCTCCCAATCCAAGGAGCAAATGCCAGGTGATGCTTTGGGAACCAGCAATAGCTGCCATCAGAAAATCCCCTCTTTGTGCCCCAGAACTTTCCCTGCTGGCTGCTGCAGTGCCCTCCTCAGCCCCCAGCTCTCCAGGTAACTCCTATAAAACACCTTTGCAACCCTGCTGTGTTTTCAAAATCCATTTCTTAGCACATCTTCATCCCTGTCACTTCACCTGGGTGTGATGCCATTGCCTCCAGGCCATGTGAGCTCTGGAGTGACACTTGCAGCAGACTCTGCACCTTGGAATTGGATGGGAAATGCAGAGTGCTTAGTGCAGAGTCCTCCCAGAAAAGCAGGTGAGGAACTCCCAGTTAAATTTCCACCACCTTCATTTATTTTTATTTTTTGTCAATAACAGCTACAAGGTAAAAAAACTATTCATTTACTAAGAATTTATAAGTTTTATTTTTAATATTTAGAACAAACTTATCTCTGGTAATCATTTTTCATTGTCCTTCCCCACAGAACTGTAAGTGCCAGCTTAATAGGAGAATTTAGGGAATTTCATTCCATAAATTGATCTTGCAAAGTCAAAGCACTGTGGAAATCCAATCTTTGAATCTGGCTTCATTACCCCTGTTTGTATTTTACTGTAAATATGCATAGACTGAAAATATCAAATATTTTATTCAAGCTGTTCAGGCAGAGTCCAGATGCAGAGGGACCTGCACATCCCTGTGCCTTTCCTAAAAGCCTAGAATGAATCACATTAATCCACATTAAAATGTGAAAATAAAAGAGAAAAGGAGAAATATTCAGCTGGGGAAATATTCAGCAAAAGAGCTCCTGGATCTTTTGGTTGGAGTTCAGCAAAGAGACAGCAAGTTTAACATAACCTGGATTCCAACAAACCCATTCTTTTGGATTTTACATCTGAATTTTCTTCTGACTGCAGGGCTCAGATCATTGCTCTCCTTCCATTGATTCTGCTTTGAGGCTGAGCTGGGAGGGAATTTTGGGAGTCTGCATTGTTCCCAAAGGACCTCCCTGTGCTCAAGGACCCAGCTGGAGCTGTGACCATGAACAGCTTTGGATTTGTGTCCCTGCACAAATTTATGTTCAGGGTTCTGCTGGGGCTCAGTGCTCAGGTTTGGGGTCTGTGCCATGGAGGGAAACCCAAAAACCAAACTCCACCAGGAGCAGCTGATTCGAGGGGATCTCACTGATCAGTCCCTGATATCATCCTGTTACCAACAGAGACCCAAATCCATTTTTTAAGGTCTAGAACCCAAAGCTTGCCCTTGTTGCAGGAGCCACCTCCTCCCCTCTGCTGAGATTTTCATTTATTGCAGCAGGCAGAACTCAGATCTCCCTTGCCAGCAAGCAGATGTTCACCAAGGAGGTTTTGCTAACTGATCAATTGCAAAATCCCTCACTGCAATCCTTTAGAAAATCAGATGCCCTCTGTCCTTCCTCCCACTCCAGCTTAGTTGCCAAGACTTACATACAAAATTATTACTGTAATGTTTTATAGTCACTGGGAAAAAAAAAATCCATTTGGTCTTACAGAATGATGTGAAATGAATCTGTGGCCTCAAAAGGAAAAAAAAAAGTCTATTAAAAGTAGCTCTTTTCCCTCCCTCCTCCCTCTCCCAGGCCCCTTTCACTCCCCTCCCCCAACAATAAAGGATGTTTTGGAACAGCCTTTTCAGGAAACATTTCCACAGCAAAATGCAGCATCATTTATAATATTTAAAGCTACATTTTTGTTGAGATGGCTTGGCAGGCTTTGCTTGCAAATCTGGCAGGATATGGCCAGCTGAGAGTTAGCACTAAGGGGCTGAGGATCTGCTGACACAACAGAACGCTTCAGTCAGCGCTGCAGCAGCAGGACAGGATCCTCTGCTGCCCTGCCAGCTCTTCCCAGGGTGAGAACCAATGGAGCTGCGTGCTCCTCCTTCCCTCCCTGCCTCTGGAGACCCCAGCTCTCCCTTCTGTCTCCACTGAGCTGGAAAAGCCTCCTTGGGTAACAGCACACAGCAGAATGAGCAATGGATGTTCCTCTTGGCCAATGCTCTGCCGAAAGTGCTCCCCATTTCCAGCACGACGAGGGAGCTTAATAATTAAAAAGAAAGCCCTTAACCAGTTGGTGTCCCAGTAGAAGGGCTATTTTCACTGGCAGCTAAAGCTCTTTTTTGGCTTTACCCTTTTGTGAAGCAGGGCTGAGAGCCACGTTCAGTTTGCAAAATCCCAACTGGAAACTCGTCCTGTTTGAGAGCTGGGAGCTGATCTCAGCCCCGCGCAAAGAGCTCTCAAAGCAAATTAATTGCACATTTCAAAGGAGTCCTGAAGCATTTAACCCCAAAAATCTGAGAGTTGCTGCCTTGACTAATGCCTGCCCAGAGCAAGACTTGCCCAGAAAATTCCTGCCCCAGGATCCAGCCAAGCTACAGACTTGCAATATTTCAATATTCACCACATTAGGCAATAAAGAGATGCAGTAAAAGAGACTGGGATTTGAAGAAACCTTTCCTGTTTTGGGAACATATAAATTTAGAGGTGCTGTTTACTGAATTTGGTGCACTGAAACTTCTTGCAAACACCAAGTCCATGGGGCCTTTGGCTCTTAGGAAAAAATAAAGGTAAAATCCTGCCCACACACACATCTCACCCTGCCCCACTGCATCCAAAGCTGTGGAATCATTTCCTCCTTTCTTCCTTTGCTGGGTCAGTCGTTGCCTCCTGAGTGTTTACCTCAGGCCAGTGAAGATGTGCTGCCTAATTTCCTCTGCATCCCCTGTGTGTTCAAAGGAAAATCCAGAGGTTCAGGAATTGTTTTTCCTGCACCCACCATTTCCAGGGCTGAGAAGAGTGGAGCTCCATTCCTCGTGTCCATAGGGTTGGATTCAGCCCTGTGCAGCTGATTTTTAACCCCTGGTTTTCAAACCAGCCATTTGGAATGGGATTTATGATGAGACCCATAATTTTTTTTCCAGGGCTTGAATGAGAACCTGAGCTGTCTGAGAGGTGTGGGACTGAGCTGCTGAGCCAGGAGGGGTTTGCTGGGCTTGTTCCCCCTCAGATTTGTTTTCCTTATACAAATTTCTAGCTGCAGCTTTGTATTGCTTGTGTTTGCAAAGTTGGTGTGACATCCATTTAAGGGATATTACCTCTTATTTAAAAGGAAAAAAGTCCCATTGAAATTAATCAACATCAAGACAGAGTTTACAGCTGCAAATCAAATATTAAATGCTGATCCCTCAGGGCTTGTCTGTGCCCACAGTGGCTGAACACATGGTGTGTTAGCTGGGGAAGGGGCTCAGCAGCTCTTGGCAAGCCCATTTCCCATTTTCCACTTCTCATTTCCCATCTTCCCATTTCCCATTTCCCCCTTCCCATTTTCCCATTTCCCATTTACCCATTCCCATTTTCCCATTTCCCATTTTCCCATTTCCCATTTTCCCATTTCCCATTTTCCCATTTTCCCATTTCCATTTCCCATTTCCCATTTCCCATTTCCCATTTCCCATTTCCCATTTTCCCATTTTCCCATTTTCCCATTTTCCCATTTTTCCATTTCCCATTTCCCATTTTCCATGTTTTGGAGTGCTGGGAGAAGGTTCTGTGAGGGAGGACCGAAGGGAGGTGAAACACCTGCACCAGGACACCAATGGGTTTTCCATGGTTTTATGGAAACTGTGACTAAAATGGTCTGGGCTGCAGCAATGGGGATGCTGGAAATGCTTTTTGTCCTCTCAATTTCCATTCCAGACCCTCCCAGCAACATTTTCTGGAGAAATGGTCACCAGCACTGCCTGGAGAAGGGAACTTTCCCTGCTGAACAGGAAGGAATGCTCCTCCAGGGAATGTTCTGCTGCCTGACAGGGCCAGGGGAAGGGGCTGGGTGTGACAGGGACACCCCATGACTTTCCCTGGGCTCCTTTCACCTGCAGGTTTCCCACAGAAGCAGCAGGTCAGTGTGAAACACAGGGCACAGTGACAGCCCAGCAGGGTCACAGCCTGTGGGAATGCCCAGGGCCCCACAGCATCCCTGAGGATTTCACAGAGGACTGAGGGGCAGCACAACAGCAGCAAAATGAAGCTCTTCAAAGGCAGGCATGAGGCTTGTACCAGCTGACTGCTGCTGGTTTTGAGTTGTTAAATGTTTTTAGTAGCACTGAAGATCAAAACCCAAATTGTTCATTTATGGCGTGGCCCATTCTACCCAAAACTCCAGAGAGTCTGAAAGTATTACAACCTACTGCTGAACTCCCATTAGCAAGTTTGTGTTTTTAATAAATAAAGTCCCATAGAAACAGAAAGTATTTACAATTAGATCAAAATTCTGAATATAATTCACAAGAGAAAATGCTATTTTTTGAGAAGATGTTTTCATATCCTCATAACAGTCATTTGTTCTAAATCAGTACATAGCAATTGTCCATTAAATGAACATTTTTCCCTTAAGACCTATTCTTGTAGAAAAATATTTCAGGCAAAACTTCTTAACCATGATGTAACCGCTCAGAATCAGAACATGTCAGTGATTAGTAACTCACAGAAAATCTTAACACTTTGCATGGCTTGAGGAAAACATGGGGAATAATATCAAAATGTGAGAGCAGACAGGGTGTGGGGACAACAACAGATTTTATTAGAGCAGCTGATACAGTTGAAAGAAAAGTTGAGGCTTGTGGGCACTCAGTGCCTTCATCCTCACAAAGGATAACAATTCCTGCAAAACTCTTCTGATTCTGACTCCATCACCACCCTCAGAATGCAGGATTTTGGACTGAGTGGCTTAGGCACTGTCACTGCAGGATGGACAGTTTCAGAAATATCACCCTTGCAGGGGTGGGATGAAGCTCTTTGGTTAATGTGCTGCTGGGTTATACAGATTTTTTCAGTGCTTTACCAAAGTACTGAACTCAGTTTCCCTGTCAGAACATCTCTGCCACTTATTTTCAAATAATTTGGAATATTACTTCTGTAAGGACATGCCCTGAAATTCCTTTTTGTTTGAAGCCACTTCTGGACTTCCATTTGAAGGGAAGCCAGTGGGAAATGGGATTGTTTAAGACAGGCAGGCTCAGAGTCATGGCTCTGCTGGTGCTGCTGGGACAGGAATTCAGAGCTGGAGCTGGGGCCCAGCCCAGTGCCAGCTCCCCTCTGACCCCTCCAGGGCAGGGGCAGCTCTGGGGGCTCTCCCACCCAGGGAGGGAAGGCAACGCCTCAAACGAACAGCGGGGAACGACTTCAGCCAGAGGGAGAATGTTCCAGAGGGAGAACACTCCAGAGGGAGAACGTTCCAGAGGGAGAACGTTCCAGAGGGAGAATGTTCCAGAGGGAGAACACTCCAGAGGGAGAACGTTCCAGAGGGAGAATGTTCCAGAGGGAGAACACTCCAGAGGGAGAACGTTCCAGAGAGAGAACACTCCAGAGGGAGAATGTTCCAGAGGGAGAATGTTCCAGAGGGAGAATGTTCCAGAGGGAGAACATTCCAGAGGGAGAACACTCCAGAGGGAGAATGTTCCAGAGGGAGAATGTTCCAGAGGGAGAACGTTCCAGAGGGAGAATGTTCCAGAGGGAGAATGTTCCAGAGGGAGAATGTTCCAGAGGGAGAACATTCCAGAGGGAGAACACTCCAGAGGGAGAATGTTCCAGAGGGAGAATGTTCCAGAGGGAGATGTTCCAGAGGGAGAACGTTCCCTTTGCACTGTGACAGCCATGGGACCGTGGATGCAACTGCCAGGGCCACACTCAGCTGGAACCACCTGAGATGTGCAGCAAGGCTGCAGGGCTGAGCATGAGCTGCATGAACTGCATTGAACTGCATGAACTGCATGAGCTGCAATGAACTGCATGAGCTGCATGAGCTGCATGAGCTGCATGAGCTGCATGAGCTGCAATGAACTGCATGAACTTCATGAACTGCAATGAACGGCATGAGCTGCATGAACTGCAATGCTCTGTGTGCTCCAGGGCCATGCTCAGTTGGAACCACCTGAGATGTGCAGCAAGGCTGCAGGGCTGAGCATGAGCTGCATGAGCTGCATGAGCTGCATGAGCTGCATGTGCTGCATGAGCTGCATGTGCTGCATGTGCTGCATGAGCTGCATGAGCTGCATGAGCTGCATGTGCTGCATGAGCTGCATGAGCTGCATGAGCTGCATGTGCTGCATGAGCTGCATGAACTGCAATGAACTGCAATGAGCTGCATGAGCTGCATGAGCTGCAATGAGCTGCATGAGCTGCAATGAACTGCATGAGCTGCATGAGCTGCATGACCTGCAGTGCTCTGTGAGCCACCTGAGATGCCCTCCCTGCAAGCCTGGCAGGATCAGAGCTGCTCCCTGCAGCCTGGCAGTGATTTCATCTCCGTGCGATTCCACCCCTGGGCTCCACACCTGGAGCTGAATGATCCAATTCCCCAAATTTCCTGCTGGGAACTGCACTCACTGCTGACCTCAGGGCCAGAGGTTACCTGAAATCTGCAGCAGGAAACCTTTCCAGGTGCAGCAGGCATGAGCTGAAGGATTAATTTTAATATTTACCTCTCTCGGCTTCTTTATTGCTTAATTTGCATTGGCTTAAGAGTTTCAAGGCCTGCATTAGGAGCAGAGCCAATTTCTACTCCCTGAAATCCTCCTCACACCTACTTCACCTCAGTCCAATTGGGAATCACCACTCCCCTTGTCTCAGTTTAAGGCACATTTTTTTGCTACATAAATAAAATATAGACATGGGGAGGCAACCAAGGGTGTTGGGGACTTCTCCTTATTTTGATATATAAGTTACAAAAAGTGGCTTTTTCCCCCCCAGTATTTCCTCTCCTGTCCACCACTGTGGGTTCCCCCTGCTTGATGTAGTCAGGGGTCACATTCACAAACTATCACAGGAGGACAGGTGAAATGTGAATCTCTCACCTCAGCACCAAGAATACCCCAAAATGACGTTGTTAGGAAATTTATCTTCTGTTAAATTTGTTCACTCTACTGTGGAACTCTGAGGTGACATTATAGGGGAACATGTGCAAGAAAACCAACAACCTCAACAGCAGGAACATCTCCCAGCACCCCTGGATGAGCACCTAGAGCTCGAGTTGAACTCAAGGTGCAGAGTCTCCCTCACAGCTTTATCTTTACACAAGAATTAATCTAAACCTTGCTTTGGCTTGGGAGGCAATTTTTCCCAGCATTGCAATTTTCCATGATATTTTGACTGCTGTTCAATGGCAGTTTATCAAATAACTGGGGAAGGTCTTGGGCCAAGAGGTTTGTACCAACCCATTCCAGCTCAGCCCTGGCTGCTGTGGGGTGGGAATTGGAGGAGCTGCTGCCCCACCTGCAGAGGAATCAAAAGCTCTCTGTTTCCTAGAGTGCTGAGCAGTGCATATTCCCCCCTTAATGAGCTCTTGAAATGGCACCTGATTGCTCAGTTTGCCCCCAAAGGAGCGGCCTGATCTCTCCTCACTCCCCTTTACAGAGCTCTGCCAGTGCCCAACCTTGCTATGGAAGGCACGAACGTTTTCAGACCCGACACTGCTCCCTTTGGCCTTGGAGGCTCTCCTGGGAAGTTGCACCAATCTGGGACTGAATTTTACTGTGCTGCTGCCTCAGGAGCACAAAATGGAACGTTAATGCTTCAAACATTTCCCTGGGAATGCTCAAGGAGAAAGGTTTTTATTGAGTTGAAAATTTAAGTGCATGCTTGAGTGAAGCATCGATCATACTCGGACAAGCGATTGTAAGAAATAACGTAGTTAAAAAAACTAATTCTGAAAATACTGCCAACAATTTCATGATATAGATACTTTTAATATTAAAAGTAAATTGTAAATGTGTCTCTATAAACAATATGCATAAAATAGATCTACTATACTAGGCTCTCTCTTTTTAAATGCTGTTTCACAGTAATCTCTTAGGTACGCCAAGTTTTTCCCTCATAGAAATAGTGCAATCTGAAGAACATACATCATGTCAGGGGATTAACAGCTGCTCTGCTCATTAATACAGGTCCTTGTAGATCTCCTGGAGCAGAGGATGGAGGCTCATGTCCGTCTCGGTTTTCTTGATGACCTGCAGGAGCTGCACGTGCTCCGTGACGATCTGCCTCAGGTCCGTCATTTTCTGCAGCAGCTTTGCAAACAGCTGAGAGGACTCGGGGTGGTTCAGCTTCAGCTGCAGCTCCAGGGCTTGCAAAAGGTTGTCCTGAATGTCTTCAATGGGCTTCACATTTAGCAACCCCGGGCGGTCTGGGGAACAAAAGGGTTGGGAGTTTATCAGCACCACAACATCAATTTTGTGCATTAATTTCTTATGTATTTATCAGCAAATTCAGATGGCATTGCCTGGGAACTGTCTGGCCATCAGGTAGTTTGTAAAGTATCACTGGAATCTGCTCAAAGGAGTTTTAGGACTGGTCTTGGAAACATTTCCCCTAGGTGGTCTGGGGAAAAAAGGTGTTGGGAGTTTATCAGCACCATAACATCGATTTTCGGCATTAATTTCTTATGTGTTTATCAGCAAATTCAGATGGCATTGCCTGGGAGCTCTCTGGCCACCAGACAGATTTGTTTGTAAGGTTTCCCTGGGATCTGCTCAAAGGAGTTTTAGGACTGGTCTTGGAAACATTTCCTCTAGGTGGTCTGGGGAAAAAAGGGGTTGGGAGTTTATCAGCACCATAACATCGATTTTCTGCATTAATTTCTTATGTGTTTATCAGTAAATTCAGATGGCATTTTCTGGGAGCTCTCTGGCCATCAGGCAGTTTGTAAGGTATCTCTGGGATCTGCTCAAAGGAATTTTAGGACTAGTCTTGGTTTTGGGAAAAATAGGATTGGGAGTTTATCAGCACCATAACATCAATTTTCTGCATTAATTTCTTATGTGACTCTTAGCAAATTCAGATGGCATTGCCTGGGAGCTACTTGGGCATCAGGTACTTTGTAAGGTTTCACTGGAATCTGCTCAAAGGAGTTTTAGGACTGGTCTTGGAAACATTTCCTCTAGGTGGTCTGGGGAAAAAAGGGGTTGGGAGTTTATCAGCACCATAACATCAATTTTTCTGCATTAATTTCTTATGTGACTCTTAGCAAATTCAGATGGCATTTTCTGGGAGCTGTCTGGCCATCAGGTACTTTGTAAGGTTTCACTGGAATCTGCTTAAAGGAGTTTTAGGATTTAGATTAAGATTTAGATTTAGATTCAAATTTTAGAATTGGAAATATTTCCCCTAGGTGGTCTGGGGGAAAAAAGGGTTGGGAGTTTACCAGCACTGAAATATCAATTTTCTACATTAATTTCTTATGTGATTCTTAGCTTACAAAGGTACTTTGTGAAGGATCTGCTTACAAAGGGTACTTTCCCTGGGATCTGCTCAAAGGAGTTTTAGAATTTAGATTTCAATTTAAATTTTAGAACTGGAAGCATTTCCTCTAGCTGGTCTGGGGAACAAAAGGGTTGGGAGTTTATCAGCCCCATAGCACCAATCCCATGCATTAATTTCTTACACATTTCTGAGCAAATGAGGCCTTTACAGATGGCATTTCCTGAGAGCTGTCTGACCATCAGGTAGTTTGTAAGATTTCAGTGGGATTGCTCAGAGAGGTTTTAGAACTAGTTTTATACTCTAGAACTGGGTTTATCCACTGATGTTTCTCTAGGTTTAATCTACTGCAGTGGATTAAATGAGTGGATTTTCCACAATAAACTGGGAGTGTGTGTGGGGAAAAAAGAGTGAGAGAGTTGGGGGATAAACAATCTGTATCAGGTTGGAAAACTTGTGGAAAATCAATATGTACTGATGGATTTGCATGTAGCTGCTGCCACTAAAAATGTTTCCTGCTAAGGTGGATGTGAACCCATCCAAATTAAAAAATGAAGCAAAACAAAACAAAACAAAACAAAAAGGCATAAACTCAACTTCTGCAGATTATTTGATTCTCCAGCACTGCCAGTTAATGAAATGTTGAATGTCTAAGCAATGAAAGCTGCTTAACTTTGTTAAATTCTCACATATGACAATGACCACCATGAATTTGTTACTGCTAAAATACTTAATACTGGGTAACACATCCCAAATTCAATAAAAAATCATGAAAAGAGTAAAAAATTTAAATGAAATTTGCTGTGTAGCTATGAAATTATTTTCCTAGCTTGATCAATGAAGAGCAGTGCCTACTGTAAGCCTTAAATCACTTCCTGAGGCAATAATTCCATTTCAGCAAGGAGGAGAGGCTGATCTCCATTAAAACCATGAAAAAGAAGCTGTTATTTCCTGTGATCTTGGTAACCTTTCTGAGCAGAGAGCTCTCCTAGCTCAGCTCGAGTTGTGCAGGCAGAAAACAAAGTTCTTTATAAATACACAGTTTACCTCATGGGGAAACCTGCAGTGTAAACTAAAAGGCAAAGCTGGCAGGAAAACCAAGGAGGGAGCCATGAAAACAAAGGTCACTGATCAGGACAGGACACTCAGCTCCAGGAGGGGAGGTTTGGGCAGAGTTTTTTATCAAAGGTAGGAATAAAGGTAATTTTGAGTGTGAACCTGGATATTTGTTTGTCAGTGTGCCCGTCTTGCAGACATCATTTATTTTATCATTCAACTGATAACCCCATAAAATCTGCTTCAGAAAGTCTGGAGGAAATATAAAAAAAGGTTCATTTATGAATTTTTGAGCAGTTTTTAAAATATACCTAAAGAATTTTCGATAAATATTAGATATTTATTTATTTTTCAATTACCTGAATGCATTGCACGTGCTGCAGAATTAACATCTTTATGAAAATTGCCATATTTCAGCCTTTCAAAGCTGGAAATAATTTGGGGTTGTGATAGCTTTAAATCCTCCTTGTGTGCTGCAGCTGACCTCTGAGCTAGCTGGGCATGACTCAGTGTGCAGGGACAGGAACATCAGAGAGCACAAAGATCTCAATTTCCCCTGAGATCCAGCCCCCTCTGGGGGGAAGGTTTTGGGGTGTGAGGTTTTCAGGAACCAATCCCAATGCAAATATTGAGCTTGAGAATCCAGGAGGAAACTCCACGGGGTCTGGGATTTATCAGGAGCCCCCTGAATTTGGGTGTCTGGGTGGCTAAAATCCTGAAAAACCCCATGAAAAACCCCAATCTGATGAGTTTTTAATGACCCAGTGGGACCAGAGGCAGAAGAGATGACTCTGACAAAAGCCTCAGAGATCATCAGATGTTATTTTTGTATAAGCCAATTCAAGAGGAAGGAAAATTCCCATTGAAGGCAAGGGAGATTTTTCATGAATGAGAATTTCAGGATATGGGCAGTGGTTTTTGGGTGTTGACAGTTTGCTTTACTTTCTCAGTAAAAAGATCTTACAGAGGGAAATGCTGCTTCTGTTCCAAGAAACTTATCTAAATCAGGAAAAAAAGGAAATTAGAGGCAAAAGCTTAAACATCCAGCTATTATGGTATATTTCACGCTGTTAAAATGCTCTTAAATATAGATCTGCTCCAGACCAATTTGTTTTTGTACCAAAAGGTGAATTTTGTGTAGTGAGGAGCTGTGGAAGGATGTGCCTTGCAGGAAAAAGGAAAATGCTAGGAAAGCACCACAGTTCCCTGCTATTTATTATGTTTACTCACATTTTCTTTATGTTTCCATTCATTGTCACACAGCTGCTTCAACTGGTTTGAAAACTGTTCTAAAAAATGTTCACAGTGACTGGGAAAGGCCAATACCCCCAAGGTTCTGAGAGCAAGCAGTACTACGTTGTGTAAATTGATATTCTACACTTTTTCAGGGGAAAATACTTTGTTTGTTTGTTCACTTACTTATTTGGATGCCTCTTTCATGTCCCTAGCAATAATTATAGTATTTTCTACCTGGTCCTCACATATGAAATTGCCACCTGTATGTCTTTACATTTTATTAACTTTGAATAAATTTTGCATTTTGCTTTTAAAAGCCCATTTTAAAATCTCAGTGAACAAACAGGCAAAGATCTGGCTGAGTGAACACATGTGCTCCTTCTTTTTTCTTTTGCTGAGGCAGATGTGACTCAGCACTTTGGGGTTTGTCTTCTGAGACTGTCACATGTGTTGGAGTCACCAGGAGTTGGTCAGAACAAAGAAATGCTTTGTAATCAGAGCAAGAACTGCAGATCATCGCTGCAGGCATGAACCAGACTGCAGGATTTGTGTGGCACTGAAGGAGGAACTACTTCTTGTTAATAGGCAGGGATAAAACTTCAAATTTTGCTGAGCTGAGAATGCAGCAAAATTATTGAACACGGTGTTTACACCAGGAGCAGGGACTTGTGGCTTGAAATTTGAGGTAAAAAACACACAGAAAACAGAAAAAGTGACTTTGGAAACATCTCTGGATTTAAATACCATCTTGCCTGCACATGGACTGGCAGGGTGTGGGTTTTACAGGGATACTCTGCCCCAAACACTGCTGGATCCAAATATTACTGCATCCCAACATTTCTGTACCCAAACACTGCTGTATCCTAAAATTCCTGTATCCCAACATTCCTACATCCCAAAATTCCTGTATCCCAACATTCCTACATCCCAAAATTCCTGGATCCCAACATTTCTACATCCCAAAATTCCTGTATCCCAACATTCCTACATCCCAAAATTCCTGTATCCCAACATTCCTGTATCCAGATATTCCTGTATCCCAACACTGCTGTGTCCAAACATTCCTGCATCCAAACATTTCTGTACCCAAACACTGCTGTATCCTAAAATTCCTGTATCCCAACATTCCTACATCCCAAAAGTCCTGTATCCCAACATTCCCACATCCCAACATTCCTGTATCCAGACATTCCTGTATCCCAACACTGCTGTGTCCAAACATTCCTGCATCCAAACATTCCTGCATCCCAGAATTCCTGTATCCAAACATTCCAGCATACAAACTTCCCTGTATCTCAGCTCTGCTGCATCCAAACATTCCTGTATCCCAAATTCCTGTGTACAGGAATTTTGTACATTTTATACACTGCTGTAACCAACCACTGCAGAAGAAAATATACAAAAATCCCAGTCCATCCACGCTGCAAAATTCCCTTTTGAGCTTTTTCTTTGACAGCAGCCTGCTTGAGTGAGTTTGCCCAGCTCACAAAAGTGAATTATTCCCATAAGGTTTGCAGTATTATCTTTCCTGCCCAAACTGAGCCATCCAACTTGCTGTCCCTAAACCTTCTTGTGGCAGAGCTCATTTTCAGCCCAGGTGGATGTGATATTTTAAAGATAATTCAGTTCTTTCCCATGTAGAGCAGAGCACTCACTACTGACTGAGGGTGAGTCTCAGTGGCACAGAAGAAGAAAATCTCCTAAAAGAATCTTTCCAAATCTCATTTACCCAAAGTGTGTCTTTTAGAGTCACCCCAGCTGGAAGGATGTTGTAAGGAGGGTTTGCTGCTGCTGATGGCCAAAAACATTTCTGTTGGACAGACCAGGTGAAATCCCATGCTCACACACAGGCTCTCTGTCTGACCAGCAATTAATTCAGAATACAAGACTTGGTTAAATTCAGAATACAAGGCTTAGTTAAATTCAGAATACAAGACTTGGTTAAATTCAGAATACAAGACTTTGTTAAATTCAGAATACAAGACTTTGTTAAATTCAGAATACAAGACTTGGTTGAATTCAGAATACAAGACTTGGTTAAATTCAGAATACAAGACTTTGATTGCCACTGATTTTGTTTTACAGCACCAACAGTAAGAGCAGCTCTGCAGAAATGAGTTCAGAGAAACATTTGGAGTGGTTGGGGCACAGAGAGGCTGCACTGAGCAGCTCAGGAGCAGTAAAATCCAGTGTGGGAGTATTTCCCATCTGCTGCTATTACAGTTAACTTGGCAGCTCCTTATTGCTGTGATTTGGGCCTTTTGCCTTTTGAGATAACATGCACAAGCAGCTGTTTGGTTATCAAAAGGGTAAAGAGTTTTATGGGATTTGTGGCAAATTCCAAACACTTCCCAAGGAAAAGCTTTCCACGTGTGATGTTCCAGCTGGAATTATCTTTCCCTTTCCCTTCTCCTCTTCTGTTAGAGCTGCACAAGAGCCTGGACCCTGGAGCCAGCAGAATTAACATAATTTCACCAGGTAATCACAGATTCACTGCCATTTAGGGCTTTTTGTGTTTCACAAAGTGGTTTTGTGTCAGAGATGTCTGTACACAGGATTTCATGAAGGGGTTTAAGCATTGCAGGGTTCCTGCAGCAGTCAAGTCCTCGAGGTGCTCTGCTTTGGAAATCCTGTCCTCAGTGAAATCACCCTGCTCTATTCAAATTGTTCTTACACAAATACAATTTTGCAAGGGTGTAGCTCTTACAGAAACGTCTGAGACAGATGAGAAATAGGACCCAGTTTTATATCATACATGATATTTTAACACCCAGTTCAATAGACATCATATCTGGCTGTAAATTCCATGATAAAAGCTTTCTTTAATTGGCAATAAAGCTTAATTGTTTTCAAAACATAAACTTTTTTTTTTTTTTTAATTTCAAGCAGCTGTCATGTTTTTTGGAAAAAAAATAAGTTCTGCAAAAAGATAGGGAGGACTTTGTTGAAATTAAAGGATCTTCCTAGAAAGGACTGATTTACATTTAAATGGATTTACATGTCTCTACAGATTTGTTTCAGAGTTTTGCTACAGTGACTTGATTCAAATTCATTAGTTCTTTACAAGTCTCTGTTTACAAATTATTCTGGAAAAAAAAAAGAGACATGCTGATAAATCTGGTTCAACCCAGTTAATTGTTGTGTGTGAATCACTGTCCTCCTGCAATCTAAAACCTGACATTGGTTACATCATTCCTGTTTCCTCTGGTGGAAACCAAACCCTGCTGAGGACGGGGCTCTGCTGAGCACAAGTTCCCTTTTTGCAGTCAGCAGTGAATTTTGAGAGGCCTTTGCTCATCTGTCACATTTCATTACACCAAAACCACAAAATATTGGCACATTCTGAGTGGTGCCCTGAGAGGCTCGTGCCATTTCTCCTCTCCTATAAAAACCAACCAAAATTTCCCCAGCAAGGTGTTTTCCTTCCTGAATGAATGCAGAGCCCTGGGGGATCACAGAGCCCAAGGTTTGCACAAGGAAATTTCTGGGAGGAATTCTTGTTGGGAGCAGAATCAGCAGCACAAATTCTACTGTGATCCCTTCTTTTTCCTGAATGAAACTCAATGCCAGGAGGAACTGGAGGTGAATTTAAATGCAGATATACCTCAGAGTGCCCTCCCAGCAGCAGGGCTGCTTTTAGAACAATAGCACGAGGTTGTGTTTGATTGCTGAAATGGAATTTAATAACAAAATCCTCAGCTGCTCTGCGGAGGAGCCGAATCCAGAGCATTCAGCACATTCCTGCCATGGATGTGTGCAGCTCCACCTTGGGCCAAAATACACACAAATCAGTAGGGCAAGATTTTATTTGTGCAACATCACTGCCTCGGGAGTGTTGGCCAAAGGAGCAGAGCTTCGATGTGTCTGGAATAAATCTGGAGGTGTCTAAGTGAAATGAATCCTGGTAGGCAGCACTAATTCCCCAACCAGAGCAGTGACATCACCTCAGGAGCAGAAAACACACTGCTGGCTGCAGAAAAGCTGAAATTCAATTTTTTCAGCAGAATGTGGGCAGTCTGATACCTGGGATTTCCTGCTTTGCTCAAAGTGTGATGTGTGAAGATACAGCTGAGGAAAGCTGAACAAGCACACAATGCCTGGGTTGGGTTTTTTAGGGGATCATAATTCTCCTAAAAGTGCATTTCCCCCTCCTTTTAAAGGCAAACAAAACCTTGCACAAATGGAAGAACAATGAAAAGCACCATAACCCTGTGAGCCCAATACCACCTATGCTTTGGAGTTGTTCTGGAGTCAAAGCTGTTTGTGGTCAATTAACAAGCCACACAATCTAATTGAGGGTTTAAAAAACAAAAAAATCTCCTGCAGATTTTGAGTTCCTGGCAGCAAAATTCCACTCTTCCTGTTTTCCAAAAGATAGCCCTGATTTTGTTTTGTGCCTAAATGAACTGATGACTCAGCAGGCATTTCCAGCTCCATCACTAATATTGGGGCATTTCCATTTTCAGTTTCTGTCTGGAACTGAATGAAAGGTGAACAACAAAAAGAGACTTGAAAATGACTAAAAAAGCTCTGTGCAAATGCACTCACTCCCAGCCTGCAGTGCTGAGCACTTTGCTGTTTGGGCAGGAGTTAATGGTGTCAATCCCATAGAAATCTCTAAAATCCCACAAAAACAAGAGAACACTTACCTCCACTGAGGATAATGACAGCTATAAATATTGCCAGGTCACTGTCATCTAATTCCAGTGCATTGAACTTCACAGCAAACTCAAACTTGGGCTCCATAAAGTCACAAAAAGGTTTCCTCAGGCTCTTCAGGAACTCTCGCGTCATGAACCCTTGTCCATCGGATATGAGCACCCCATCTTTATTCATCAGGGAGGCCAGCAGGGTGTAGATGATCTCGTGGACCCCGTATTTGAGCAGAGTCACTTGGTCGTTGAGGTCGAGGCTGACGAAGCCGGGGATGTTCTTGGCGAACTCGGTGATCTCCTGCACGGCCTCCACGGAGCGGAACTGGCAGCGCTGGAAGATGCGGATGGCCACCTCCTTGTTCTCCTCCTGCAGGGGGGACACGTGCTTGCACTTGATCTGGTCTTCCCCCATCATCAAAGAGTTCATGTCATAAATAACAAAGGGCTGGAAACAAAGGGAAATTCCAGTTACTCCCAAATGTCCTCCCTGAGAGCGCGGATTCCTGAGGAGCCCCGAGAGAGCTCAGCAGCAACCCCTCAGACAGCTCTGAGGAACCCATCAAGGTTCCCAAAGAGTTAAATTGGCCTGAGGAACCTAAAGAGTTCCCCAAATAGTTCAATTGTCCTGAGGAACCTATGAAGGGCTCCCCAAATTGTCCTGAGGAACCCATGAAGCGTTCCCAAAGAGTTTAATTGTCCTGTGGAACCTAAAGGGCTCCCCAAATTGGTAAATTGTCCTGAGAAAACCAAAGGGTTTCCCAAAGAGTTAAATTGTCCTGAGGACCTAAAGGGCTCCCCAACTTACATTGTCCTGAGGAACCTGTCAAGAGTTTCCAAATAGTTAAATAGTCCTGAGAAACCTGAAGGGTTCCCTAAAAGTTAAATTGTCCTGAGGAACCCATCAGGGGTTCACCAAAGAGTTAAATTGTCCTGAGGAACCTAAAGGGCTCCCCAAATAGTTAAATTGTCCTGAGGAACCCATCAGGGGTTTCCAAATAGTTAAATTGTCCTGAGAAACATAACAAGGGTTCCCCAAATAGTTAAATTGTCCTGAGGAACCTAAAGGGTTCCCCAAATAGTTCTTGTCCTCAGGAACCTATCAGGGGCTCCCCAAATTGTCCTGAGGAACCCATCAAGGGTTCCCCAAATAGCTCAATTGTACTGAGGAACCCATCAGGGGTTCCCTAAATACTTAAATTGTCCTGAGGAATCCATCAAGGCTTCCTCAAATAGTTAAATTGTCCTGAGGAACCTAAAGGGTTCCCTAAACAGTTAAATTGTCCCGAGGAATTCATCAGGGGCTCCCCAAATAGTTACATTGTCCTGAAAAACCTATCAAGGGCTCCCCAAATAGTTAAATTGACCTGAGGAACCTAAATGGTTGCCCAAATAGGTAAATTGTCCTGTAAAACCTATCAAGGGTTCCCTAAATAGGTGAATTGTCCTGAGAAACCTGTCGAGGGTTTCCAAAGAGTTAAATTGTCCTGAGGCACCAGAAGTTCCCCAATAGTTAAATTGTCCTGAGGAACCTGTCAAGGGTTCCCCAAAGAGTTTAATTGTCATGAGGAACCCATCAAGGGCTCCCCAAATAGCTAAATTGTCCTGAAGAACCTTTCAAGGGTTTCCCAAAGAGTTAAATTGTCCTGAAAAACCTATCAAGGGCTTCCCAAATTGTCCTGAGGAATCCATCAAGGGTTCCTCAAGTAGTTAAATTGTCTTGAGGAACCTAAAGGGTTTCCCAAATAGTTAAATTATCCTGAAGGACCTAAGGAGTTTCCCAAAGAGTTAAATTGTCCTGAGAAACCTAAAGGGTTCCCCAAATTGTCCTGAGGAACCTGTCAAGGGCTCCCCAAAGAGTTAAATTGTCCTGAGAAACCTTTCAAGGGTTCCCCAAATAGTTAAATTGTCCTAAACCTATGAAAACAAATATCACAATGTTAAAATGATTTACAGAAAGGCCAAGTAAAGGGGGGGAAGGAGCACTATTTTAAAATACCCAGAGTTTTGCCTTTTCCTTTGTTTGTTTGCTTTTTGTTTGATAGAATTTTCTGTAATTCCAGAATTGAAAGTTTGGAATGTTAAACAAAAGGTTAAAATGATACTTGTACCAGAATTATAACAGCTTCTATAAAAGAAAATCTAATGAGTGGAAAGAAACCTTTTTTTTTTGTAGAAAGACAGAGAAAATTCTCATTTTGATTCCTTTATTTACTCTCATGTTCCTTTCATGTTCTATCCTAGGAAACGCTGCAAGTAATATCAACTTTATGGTATTGATTAACTGATAAATGTAACCTTTTGCTGTTAACTCCTGTAAAAATAACAACATTAGGATATGTTTAAACCCACTCAGCTTGTCTTTGGGAAAGCAAAAACAAATACCATGCTGCAAACCACAATTCAGAACACAAAAATGAGACTGACTGCGAAATAAACTCAACTGGAACAAATCAATTTTGAAAGCAGCTTAGCAAAAGTGGTGCCAGAATATTTGCATTAGGATCTGGAAACAATCTCTTCTAGAATATGCAAAAGAAGTTCCTGGGTTTAAAGAAGTGGTTATGTGAGGATTTCTCAAATTCATTTGAAGAATCTTTTCCTCAAGAAGATTAATGACTAATAGTTCATTGCTGCACTGAACAAATCTCACTGCTAGGAATAGGTTTGTTAACATACTTGATTAATTAATTAAAATACAAGGGATTATACTCCAGCAATCAGACGAAAGAAATAATTTTTTAAATGGAAGATTGTTTATGATTGCAGATTGTAATAGAGATGCTGATTCTCATGGTTTTATGTTTACAGCTCCAGACCACGACATTCCAGGAGGGATTCAATTATTTTCCCACTTGTACTGAGGATTTTCAGTGTGAAACTGAAACAACAAACACCCTGCACTGAGAAAAGCCAGGAGAGCAGGAATTGTTCAGGTAATGACATTTTGGCAGCAGCAAAGCCATTAAATACATATCTGCACATATGGAATAGTGAGGAACAGGAGTGCAGCAGATGCTTCCAAAATGCATATTTTGGTTCTAGTGGGCAATTTTTTCTTGTTCTTTCTAGTGGGAGCACCAAGTACAAGAAAAAGTCATTGTTAGTCCATGCCCACGTGCTTTAGAAAGCTGATATTACACCACTGGCCTATCCATGATAGAGGAAAATCAAGACAGAGTTTAAAATAGCCAAAGATTTTTTAAAAATAAGGATTCAGATGAACTTGGGAGTAGAATCTTCTGTCAACTGAGCTCTGTGTACCCCAGGAGATGATGAATAACTCACTCTAGTTTTGCTACACTCACTTGCCAATCCAAACATTTAAAATTAATTCAGATCATGCAGCTACTAAAAAATAACATGAATTTAAACTATGCCCATAGTAGACAGTTTGGTGCTCCAAGTACCAAATCCATTGATAAAAACATGAAAGTTGGAACCATTAAATCCTGAGTGTCACTCTTGCACAGGTATCTTCAAGAAAGACTTGAAATTTGGCAGCACTGAAAAGCTGAATTCTGTCTATTATTACTGTTTCTAATGAGCCAAAGTTTAAAAGCTCCCAAGAAAAAAAGAAGAATTAATTGATACAATTATACATTTACTGGGTGAGAACTGCAGTGGTGGAACTTTCAGGCACGAGCAGGTTGCACATCAGTTTCTGCAGAATAAATAAACTTTGCTAATTCAAACTTTATGCTGAAAAGTTACTCACATTGTTAGTGCACACCACATCTTTTATGTGAGGGGTCAACCAATTTCTGGACAACAATAAAATTATTATTTTAATTGCCTTTAAGGAAAAGAAAAAATACGTTTTTGGAGCCTGAAGTACCTCTGAGTTCTTTGCTGTCTTTGAAATCATTAAGAAAAATAAAATACACTCTCTGTTGTAATCCTGACAATAAAATTTCTGCCAATGATTCTAGAAAATACATCAAGCTAAGAGTTATAAGTTGGGAAAAACTATTTTGTTCTTTAGGTATTAAAATACTGTTACCAACATGATCAGATATTATTTATGCTCCTCTCACTGATACAGAAGATTATTATGAATTGCAAATGAACTTTCCAAGGCAATCCATAAACCCACTTATGACTATTCCTTACTTTTCCAAGATTTTCCTGCTCATTCTTCTAAAATTCCAACTTGCACCAACACAGGGCACTGATGTGACCTGAGCTAACCCAGAGAAAAGCAGGAATTCATCAGAGCTTCATAAGAACGAGCATCACATAAGAATGTGCTGGGGCTGGAATCATTTGCCATTTAGGAAAAGGGATATTCCTCAGGGAACAGCAATTCCTGACAGCTGGAGAGCCACCTTCAACAGATAGTGTGGGAGATAACCTCTGGGCAAGGAGAGGGAAAACGGGAAGAGAAGATCAGGGAATACAAAAAGGTTAAGGTGACCTTCAAATTCTTGTCCTGGTTTCAAGTATTTTATTAGGTGAACTTGGAGTTTTTTCAAATAATGTTTACTTATCCTATCTAAAAACATTTCCTGTGTTTCAGAGACAGCTTGAAATGTGGAACTGCCAGCAGCAAAGTGGGGTTTTTTGGTGGTTTTTTTGTTTTAGTCTCGGTGTTTTGTATTTGGGGTTTTTTTAAGAGCTGCGTTGTCAGCTCGGCGAATCATTTACTCGGAAAAAAGGAAGAAGCAGAAAGAAGAGGGAACTGACTGATTTGTCTGTGGTCTTTCCTGTCAGGATGGCCCGTGCCTTGGCTTTGGTCAGAGGGAAGGATTTGATGTAGGAGTCGTAGAGGTGCTTGGCCAGCGCGCGCAGGTCGGCGGACTCGGGGTTCAGCTGCTCGATGTCGCTGGAGATCTCGGCCAGCAGCTTCTCCTTCTCTGCCTGCGGCATCCGCCCGAACCTGATGGCTGAGAGCACCACAAGAGTTACAAAAACCCACCCTCGAGGGGCTTCCCTGCTGCCTTTGCACCTCAAGAAGCACATTGGAGTTTTGGTGCCTTTCGGTGCTGGAGTTTGTGCTGAACGGGGTTAGGCAAGCAAGGAAAGAGAATTTTCTGCGTTTAGGCAAAACAGCTGGAGAGCTTTGAAGAAATGTAAACAAACAAATCATCTCTGTGCCCATTATCATACCTTGCTTAGAAATGCAAACCCCCTGGTTCTACCTCAAATCTATGTAAAATGCAAAGAATATTTAAGATATTAAATTCTGTTGGCTCAGGGTGGGAACCAGCATTGAGCCTTGTATTGTTCTGGGCAAATCACCACATGGATCTGAGGTTCTTCATTTGTTTAGAAACAAAACCCTCACATGCCTTGCAGGAAGGAATTCCTAAAGAGTTCAGCCGAATTGAACAGCAAGTGCTCTAAATTGTTAACATCAGGATGAAGGAATGGGGAAGGGAGGCTGTACAGGGAATAAAAAGCTGGAAAAGGCTGAGTTGTTCATGACACCTCTATGGATGTGCAGTATTGAAAAAGCAGGGAATGGTTCTACCTCATCAGATGAGCTCAAAATTGCTCAGACCTCCTCTGCACCTCCTACTTTTCCATCATGTACTTCCTAACCAAGATTATTTATCCATGTGGGGACTGACTGCAGAATGTTTCGAATGAGCCATCAAAATCAAGCCTGATTTATCACATGATATTGCAGTAAACAGAATTTAGTTTGTTTTATGGAAACAAAACAGAACCAAAGAGCATCCAAACAAGAGACGGAAGGAAGAAATCCAGCTTTGCATTTTGGCCCTAGGGGGAAATAGAAATATTATGAATATTTTTTCAGTGATTAGTGTGTTCCTTGGACATAGGAAAAGTGCTGCTAAGATCATATAGAGATGATTTTACAGGGGATGTTTATTTTGGAAACAAGCAGCCACTTTTCTGTGTTTGCTGCAATGTGTTGATGGGCAAACAGGACATTTTTTTCCAAGAATAAATAATTATGCCAGAACACATCCCCCCTCTCCATTTTTCCTATATTATGTTTATTGATCAGCTGTCTGATTCATGGCTGTAGAAACAAAGTTGTTTATTTTTATGACTGAATTCCTCTTTCAGCAACCTGGGAGTGAGACCTGCTGGATATTTCAGAATTACTTGGGTGTCCTTGATATTAAATTATACTGCACACCAGCAGGAAATGATTCTGTTGTGAGCCTGCTCCTGAGAGCTGAGGTTTGCAAAAGCAGATTCATAATCTGGAATCCCACAGGCAGAAGACTCCATTCCATCAAAAGAAAAGGTGTTCAGGACTCAAATGCATTTTAAATGCAACATTTCATTATAAAGTATATTTTAAATGTAACAATTTGTTAACAACAAGGAGGGTTGTGAATCAAGAATTCCTATTTTACAATTTCATAGACACAGGATTGTTAACAACAAGGAGGGTTGTGAATCAAGAATTCTTATTTTACAATTTCATAGACATAGGATTTATTTTTCCATAGAATAAATTTTTCTAAATATATTTGGTATATATTTTATTGGTGAGATATCATATGCTGCAGATTCTGTTCAATATTTGTTAGCATTGCAGGCAAAATCTGGGGCAGAACCAATTTTGTGGGACCAGCCTAGCAGTTTCCTTTGGTAAAAATCCTTTTCAGGGGGCTGAGACAAAACCCAGGGAGAGCTCGGGCAGTGAGAGTTTGAAGGGAGAAATTGGGAAAGGAGGATTTTGGATGGGAGGAGAAGGAGGGGCTGATGATGATGATGCCACTGCCAAAGGTCAGGCTGGGAAAGGAGAGCCTGGGGAGGGATCAGCAGGGCTGGGAAAAGCCTGGAAAGCTCTGGAACCTTGGCTGGCTTAGAGGATTCTCTCCCAGCTTCTCTCCCAGCAACCCCAGACTCTGCAGGTCTGGGCAGGAGCCTGCAGCTGGAGGGTGAATTTCCCTCTTTCCTTGGGCAGCTCCTCCTTTTCCTTGAATTCCAGCATTTCCCAAATGTCAGGAGCACAAAGCCAACCCTGCACACAGTCAGTCCCTCGTGCTGCATCCTGTCCTTTCTGGGGAAGAACTACAATATTCATCCTCAGCCCAGATGTTACCTCTTGGAGAATTAAATGTAAAAAAAGATGGTTGTTTAAAGACTCTTCTGTAGGGCACTGCTCTTCTGATGGTCTGGATTATTTCAGGGCATAAAGGAGACCCCAAGAAGCCCATAAATGCAGTTTGTTACATTAGGAAACACAAGGTAAAGCCAGGCTGGGTACCTGTCTGATTTTGGTGGAGATGTGCCCAGATTGAGCAATCCTGATGACAAAGACATTGCCATGTGTGCTTTTTTCCCATTCCAGTAGCTGAGCCAATACCAGCAGCACTTTTTACAGAATAGAACAAGATAAATGACATTTCAACACAAAAAGAACCAAGCTGCTGCTCAGTGGCACTTGAGAACCCAGTCTGCACCACTCAGGGTTAAGGCCAGAGCTGCACTGTGGCTAGAGGAGGAAAGGAAAACAATATTCCAGCCATGAGAACACCACTGTCTTCTTTAACCTTTAGCCAAGTGCTATGGAGCATTTCTACTGAAAAAATGTGGCTGTAGCTGCTGAGTGTCTCCTTGCAGTCCCCCTCCTGTCCTGATCCTTTTGCAATCACACATCCACACATGACTGGAACCCTCAGGCACAAATAACCCACATTCTGCCTCAAAGCATTTAAAATTCTGGTAATTTCCCTGCCCAAGAGGGTGAGGAGGAATCTGGAGGTGCAGCATTAAAATGTGTCTCAGTGTCATTGATGAAACCCCCTGGTTCTACTTCCAATCTACACAAAATGTAAAGAATATTTAAGATAATAAAGTTCTGTTAGCTATGGGTAGGAACCTGGGTAGGAACACATCCAGTGTTGAATTTCTTTAAGTTTCTGGGTCCCCAAAGGTGAAATTCAGCTTTTTTTTGGATAAATTAGTTTATAAATTATGAAGGAATAAGGGTGTTTAGTGCAAGGCAATGTAACCAGAGTGGGCAAAATAAAAAAGGCAAGTGTAGAAAGCAATGTTTGAATAAATAACACTGAGTCCTTGTTGGGAGAACTCCTGGCTGGAGCAAAGGAAAATGTTCCTTGGAGCCCTGGGGCAAATGGCTTTGCCCTTTTCCTGCCTCCCCTGAATTCTACAACCTTTTGGTGCCACAGCTTCTGCCTGGGCAGTGGCTGAAGAGGGAAAAAAGCAGATAAAATGTGAATTTTAAAGCTGTTCTAGATGCTGTAAGGCAGAGGATGGTCTGGGCCATTCCTTGCTGATGGAGCTGCCCATGGATCCCACGGACACCACTGGGAGCTGTGCTGCCAGGCCAGGGGAGAATTTGGCATGTACTCTAAAAATAATAATAAAATATCCTAAATTACTATAAAAATTACTTTAAAAATACCCACAGTAGCATTTCAAAATTAGATTTATTTTTAAGTGTTACTGTTGCATCCCAGGAATTTGAAAACCATATTTTCTATTAGCAAAACATTTCCCAGACCAATTTACATTCAGTGCATGTATTAACTTTGCAAACCACAATCCAGCTTCCCTCTTGGGGACAGCACACTCATTTTTTATATTGAAAATAATGAAAGTCCTAAAAAAACCACAGAGAAATTATTTTCCCAGTCATGTTTGCAATTCTTTACCCTTAGAATTACATAAGTCTCTATGTTATGACATTTAATTCCTGTTTTTACTCAGCTTTGCCAAAGCAAGGCAACAAAGAATCTTCATTATGTCCTCCTGCCCAAACATTCATAAGAATTTCCACATGAATTGCTCTGGTAAATTTAAAGTTCAGAGGGATTTTCTCCTAGAGCAGGATTGGGATATTCTTCCTGCTATTACTTAAGGTAAAGAAGGCAACCACAGATGGGGGTGCCCTAGGAAGGAGGAGGATGGGGATTTTAAAACTGTACAATTCACCAAAATGAATATTTTCATTTCAATTTGTTGTGTCTCAGTATGAGAAGAGCTAACTCAGTGATGCCAACAGCCCTTGGGAAGTGACCTGTGCAGCAAATTCAAGTTGCTGTTATTCACAAGGTTCAGATTCTCTAATCCATATTTCCTAATAAAGTCTTTGACTTCCAGGAAAGGCATCTGGAGCTCCAGCAGGCTAAAGGGTCTGGTCAGAAGATGAGACAGGGAAAAATGGCAATTACACAAGGGGTATGCTCAGGAGGAACTCCCAGTGAGCAGGAATGATGGAGACTAAAACCAACTCATGTTACACTGTGTGTTAAAGCAAGGAAAGCAAATCTCCACCTATCTGATTTTGATGTGAAAGCAATTTTAAATCAGAAAGAGGCTGTTATTCACAAGGCTTCAGATTCTCTAATCCATGTTTCCTAATCAAGTTTTTGATTTCCAGGTAAGGCATCTGGAGCTCCAGCAGGCTAAAGGGTCTGGTCAGAAGATGAGACAGGGAAAAATAGCAATTACACAAGGGGTATGCTCAGGAGGAACTCCCAGTGAGCAGGAATGATGGGGAGTAAAACCAACTCATGTTACACTGTGTGTTAAAGCAAGGAAAGCAAATCTCCACCTATCTGATTTTGATGTGAAAGCAATTTTAAATCAGAGAGAGGCTGTCATTCACAAGGCTTCAGATTCTCTAATCCATGTTTCCTAATAAAGTTCTTGATTTCCAGGTAAGGCATCTGGAGCTCCAGCAGGAAAAGGGGTCTGGTCAGAAGATGAGACAGGGAAAAACAGCAATTACACAAGGGGCATACTCAGGAGGAACTCCCAGTGAGCAGGAATGATGGAGAGTAAAACCAACTCATGTTACACTGTGTGTTAAAGCAAGGAAAGCAAATCTCCACCTATCTGATTTTGATGTGAAAGCAATTTTAAATCATGGAGAGGCTCCTAAATCAGGGCAATCTCTCTCTAAACTGAAGGTGTGTGAATTCCAGCAGCACTTTCAGGAGCTGTTATGTCCCGTGCTCTTTTCCAGAGTGCCCACCACTCACCATTGTGTGACATGCCAACAGCCAGGCACTTCTGGAACCTGCAGTACTGACATTTGTTCCTGCTCTTCTTGTGGATGCGGCAGTTCAGGTCACATCTGTCATAAATCAGCTTCAACCGGATGGTCCTGCGGAAAAAACCCTGCAGGGACAGAAACAGGGAGAGGATGGAACAGGGAAACAGGGAAAAACCCTGCAGGGACAGAAACAGGGAGAGCATGGAACAGGGAAACAGGGAAAAACCCTGCAGGGACAGAAACAGGGAGAGGATGGAACAGGGAAACAGGGAAAAACCCTGCAGGGACAGAAACAGGGAGAGGATGGAACAGGGAAACGGGAAAAAACCCTGCAGGGACAGAAACAGGGAGAGCATGGAACAGGGAAACAGGGAAAAAACCCTGCAGGGACAGAAACAGGGAGAGGATGGAACAGGGAAACAGGGAAAAACTCTGCAGGGACAGAAACAGGGAAAGGATGGAACAGGGAAACGAGAAAAACCCTGCAGGGACAGAAACAGGGAGAGGATGTAACAGGGAAATGGGGAAAAACCCTGCAGGGACAGAAACAGGGAAAAATATGGGACAAGGAACCAGGGAAAAGGATGGAACCAGGAAACAGGGAAAGGGATAGAACCAGAAAAACAGGGAAAAGAATGGGACCAGGGAACAGGGAAAAAACCCTGCAGGGACAAGAAACAGGGAAAGGATGGGACCAGGGAAATAGGGAAAAAAACCCTGCAGGGAGAGGGACACAGGGAAAAGGATGGGACAGGAAAACAGAGAAAAGGATGGAACAGGGAAATAGGGAAAAGGATGGAACCAGGGAAAAGGAAGGGACCAGGAAACAGGGAGAAGAATGGAACAGGGAAATAGGGAAAAGGATGGGAGCAGGGAAACTGGGAAAAAAACCCTGCAGGGACAGGGAAACAGGGAAAAGGATGAGACCAGGAACCAGGGAAAAGGATGGGACCAGGGAAACAGGGAAAAGGATGGAACAGGGAAATAGGGAATAGGATGGGACCAGGGAACAGGGAAAGGATGAGACCAGGAACCAGGGAAAAGGATGGGACCAGGGAACAGGGAAAGGATGAGACCAGGAACCAGGGAAAAGGGTGGAACAGGGAAAAGGATGGGACTAGGAAGCAGGAAAAGGGATGGAACCAGGAAAACAGGGAAAAGGATGGGACCAGGAAACAGGGAAAAAACCCTGCAGGGACAGGAAACAGGGAAAAGGATGGGACCAGGAAAAGAGGGAAAGGGATGGAACCAGGAAAACAGGGAAAAGGATGGGACCGGGGAGCCTCCAGGGCATCCTGGCCCTGCTCCACCCACCCAGGACATCTGAGAGATGGATTTCCAAAGGCAGCACAGCTCCTGTCACCATCCTCTCTGCTCCTGTTCATCCTCTGTTCTGTTGTTTCCAAGCCCATTCAACAGAAGGATAAAATTCCCAAAAAGCTGGAGAAGCTTTAGGGGATCAGTGGGGTTTAAAGGACATTAGGGATGGCATTTAAGGGCACAACTCCAAAGGAAGCAAAGCTCTGTTTGTCCCACTGCTTGTGGGAAAATTGTTACAAACCAAAAGGGACATTTTCAAAATATAAAGTTCACTATCAGTGTAGAAAACTTGTTGAAAACAACAACAAACCAAGAATTCTGCCAACAGCAGTTCAATTTCTGGTAAATTAAAATGGTTTCTATTTATCTTTCTACAGTTTAAAGATGTTTTTTGGATCAGTCATAATTAATTAATACAGATTATCCAGAGTTATCTCCCTTTTTTTCCTTGTAAAAATTATTTTTTCCTCACAGGGAATAATAACAGTACAAGCATGATGCCAACTTTTATTTATATAATTAACTGTAATTTAAGTAATGTACTTTCTACTTATTGCTTTATGTGTGCTCCTAATTCACTGCTAAGAATTTTATTTAAGCTCTGGGTGGGTTCTTTCCTTTTAGTTATTTTCCTCAAGATACTGAACGTGGAAAAGATGGGAATTTCACATTAAACATTATTTTTTTTAATTAAATGAAACCTTAATAATTTAATTCTCTGACATTTCTTCCCTCATTCTTGAGGACTACAATTTTTACACCATTCATTTGTCCTTTACATGTTATAAACACTAAATACCACTGACACAAAAAAATCACTGGGGTTTTAAAGCAGCAAGCACATTCCTCAATACCATCAAACTTCTCTGTAGTCATCTAAAATGTGCAAAATGGGTAAAAAAAGCTCGAATTAATCAGAATAACAGAGCCTGAATTTTAGTTGTTTAGAGCTTTGGAGTTGGGCATGAGTTTGGTGCATTCTAAGAATTCAGATTTTCTGTGCATGACACCCAAGGAAGGGAATGGAATATGCTTGCATGATTGAAAGAAGGGGAGGAAAAACACACAAAATATTTGAAAAATTTGTAGAGATCAATACAATCAGGAAGAATAAAACAGGCTTTGAAAAAACAAACAAGGTCTTAAAAAAACCAAAGTTTAAAGAAACAAGGTTTAAAGAAACAAGGTTTAAAGAAACAAGGTTTAAAGAAACTCGTGCTTATTAACCCGTAAGTTACACGCAGGAAAATTGACGCAAAGACCGAAAACTTTTTTCTTTAAGAAAAAGCAGCAAGGTGAGATTTTGCCAAGTGATTACTGAGATGAACACAGATCAGATGTCAGTCCAGGAGGTTTTGGGGCTCACCTTGCAGCCCTCGCAGGCGTGCACGCCGTAGTGGAAGCCGGAGGCTTTGTCGCCGCACACGCGGCACTCGATGGCCATCAGCGAGTTGGACGCCTCCTCGTGAGCTTTGTTGTACAGCTGCACCTTCTCTGAGAAATAGGGGGGGGATGGAGGCTCCAGCTTGATGGCACCTGTGCACAGGGGAGAGGGGAGTGGTAAATTCCAGCTGAATTCATGCAGGGAGTGATGCCTTGGGAAGGCTGAGCTAGAGCAGAGGCTGGGTAGAGTTGCAGAATAAAGCAGGGATTTATTCAAAGGATTTCCTCCCATGGATCCACTTTGGGCAGCACAAAAGCCCAGCCAGGGCTGCACCCAAGATGAACCAAAATGGTCCCAAAATGGTCCCATGAACCAAAATGGTCCCAAAATGGTCCCATGAACCAAAAATGATCCCAAAATGGTCCCAAAGTGCACGACAGGGCACGGGGTCTGTCCCTGGGATCAGTTCTGCTCCATTTGCACCTTGCAGTTCATTGTCCCATCCCAGCTTTAGCCCAGGCAGTCCCACCCTGCTTGTTTTTCTCTCTCCAGCCCACGCTGTTTGTGCTCCTGGGCTGAGATTTGGATAATTTGTCCTTGGTCCCCAGCTGGAGCAGGAATTGTTTTGTGTCCCTGCTCTGTGCACAGAGCTCTCCATTCCCTCATGTGAACCCAGACCCACACACTACAGCAGCACAGAATGTGTAAAATAGAAAAATTAAACCTGAGGCAGCAGAAGCAGTGAGGAACAAGGACAAAACATCCCAGGGATGCTGGGCTGGGATGGCCAGGTCTGCTCCACAGCAAGGCCAGCAGCAGAGCAGGGCTGCAGAAGGAGCTGGAGCTGCATTGCAGGGGCTGCAGAAGCTGGAAGGGGCAGGTTCTGCTGGACAAAGGGTGGTACAGATCCAGCTTGCAGCTCTGCACTGTGCAAGGGTTTCAAGGTGGATATTAAAAATTAATGGATGGAGAACTCTTCCTTTACTCAGTCTCCACCTGGTTTAATCCTTCAAGGTACTGGCAACTCCTACAGGGAGATGGGCTGGAGTGTCTAATCTAGATTAAAACATAGTCAAGTGTCTAATAGAGCTATATATTCAACAATATATTATTCAATAATGTTATTGCATATACTAATATTCTATACTATTATATAATATATAGTATATTATTTTAATAATATTATATCATCTACGATATCATATAATACACATTATTAGAATAAATATAATATAATATATATAATATATATTATATTGTATTATAATACAAAATACTATATATATTATTATGTTATGCAATAATATATCATTCATATATATATAATAAAATAATATCAGATATTTCCAGAAATTTAGCTCTCTCCTGGGGAAAACTGTTCAACTTCGGGTGCAGTTTAGAGATAAATTTTCTCTTCTGAAAGTTTCTAATTAGGAGAGCAATTTCTAATATTGAATGGTCCCAAACAAGTAAATATGATGTTTTTAAATCAATCATCACTGGGGTCATGGAAGAGAACTGTGAGATTTGAAAGTTAGATTACATCAGGGGTGATGTAACAAAGTATTAAAGAAGAATTAGAAGAGTATTAAGAAAGAAGATTATTAAAGGAGAGTATTAAAGAGAATTATTCATCTTAAAGGAAGGTGAATATTTTAATTTTTCTGGATTGGCTACACTTAACAAACTAGAAAGATTTATTCCTATATAAACTGGGAAGAAATTATCTAAGTAAAGATGAGGGGGATTTATGTCATCTACACTCTGCTGCACTATTTAATAGTACTTGGCATTGAAGTGCTATGAATACTTCTAATTAAACAAAAGAAAAAGAAATGACTGGTGGAAAATGTCCATTCATTTATTACAGCAGTAGTGCAGAGACACACAGCTCCTGCTTCTCTGTACCACCCAAATTAAACACCACAATTCCCCCAGCAAGAATTCCCTGAAAGAATTCTTGTACAGGTCACTACAAATAAAAGTGAGGTCAGATTTAAGCAGAAGTGGATCCTCAAGAAAACCCTCACATTCCTACTCTGAGCAGGAAAGCAGTGACAATTTATTCAGGAATAGGTCATTTCCTTTCTTAAAAGGAGGACTGAGTGTAATTTTTCAGTGTGAATTGTGGGAGAGCAGCACATTTCACAGCAGGTAAACCATCCAGGAGCTGTGATGGAGCTGGAGCAATGCTGTGCCTCAGATGCAGCCAATATTTCTACTCCATCCCTTTCTGAGGCTGTTTGGAATTGAAAAGCTGCACAGATTCATAATTCAGATTATGCTCAACATTCAGGGAGTTTGTTCTGCACTGTGTGCCCTGAGTTCAAAGGAAAAGCTGCACACGAGGTGCAGGAGCAGGAGACAACAGAGGGGCTCATGTGTCCACTAAAATGTCATTTTGGACAATTTATGACACCTCTCCTAAGCTCCAGCTGCTGCTCTGGCAGGGTGAAGGTCTGCTTGAGCATTTTCCCTTTTCTCTCTGCCCTCAAGAACATCTCTGCTGACACAGGAGAGCTGAATTCCAAATCCCTTTGCTGCTAGCACACGTTCCAGGGGATGAAGGAAACACGGACACGAGGGAAACGCTCCAAAAAAAGGCAGAGCTTACTTTGGCAATCCTGGAGCTTGATATCATATTTATAATCCAGGCCTGACTGGTCAGCTCTGGCAAGGGGGAGATCTTCATAGTGAGGGGAGGAAATGCTGGAGAAGTCAACGGTGGTGAAGGGCTTGATGTCAAAGGAATGTGTGTGATCATCCATGGCCGACAGATCCACGGGGCTGATTCCAAAATTCAGGGGCCAAAACGGCATTTCTGTGTCAACCATTGTCATCCCTGCAAACACCAACAAGAAAATGACATTTTAGGATGGTTATCTCCAATCTGTTCTGCCCAAGAAAATGACATTTTAGGATGGTTATCTCCAATCTGTTCTGCCCAAGAAAATGACATTTTAGGATGGTTATCTCCAATCCATTCTGCCCAAGAAAATGACATTTTAGGATGGTTATCTCCAATCTGTTCTGCCCAAGAAAATGACATTTTAGGATGGTTATCTCCAATCTGTTCTGCCCAAGAAAATGACATTTTAGGATGGTTATCTCCAATCTGTTCTGCCCCAAGCTGAGCTCCAAGTGTCCCACGTTCACAGCCTTGAGATGAACACTTTACTGCATCTCTCCATAGCATGCATATCAACAAAATTAGAAGTCTTCCACAAATAATCCTCATTTTTGCAAATTCCAAGCACCATTCTTCCCAAGTGCCTGAAAATCTCAAGGGTTTTTATATTAAGAAAAAAACCCAAAGTAGCTGGTATTAAATAGTGGTGGTTTTCCTCCAAATAACCAGAAGTATTTGAAAACTGTGCTCCTTCAAGTTTGCCAAAAAGTTTAATCCCAGTCTTGAACCCAAGGATCAAGGAAATGTAAGTTAGGACTTTTCAAATTCCATATATATTTATGCAAACCTTGGAAGCAGAAAACAAATAAGAAACTTCTATCTGCAAAAATCTTCTGCAAGTTGAGTGAATTTAGTTTGAGATAAGAAATATTTTTCCAAGTCCTCTTTTGACAAATAGCTGAACCAAAGTCCTTGATTTAGATATACTTCAACAATGAAAAAGTTTGTAAGTTACAGCAAATGAACCAAAATCCTTGATTTAGACAGATTTCAACTCTGAAAAAGTCTGTAAGTTACAGCAAGTGCAAAGGCTATTTTATAACCAGTGTCTGTGTTTAATTTTCCACTATTTATAAAAAGAACATTCTACCCTAAAAATAGAAGAGATGTTACAGAACTAAAATAGCTTGGTCACTTTGGCTGTTTAATTTGGACTTTAAACCCAATCAAGTGAGTGGCCTTTAACCTCCAGATAACAGAAACTTTGATTTGATCTGCTTTGGATCAAAACTACTCTGTCACACAGCCAGAAGTGCTGTTGCAAAATAAAGATATTGGAACAGGGTGCTCCAGAGTTTGGAGCTCACCTGTTCTTGACAGGTAATGAAGCTGTGCCTGCCCTCCCATCAGCTCTGCTGAATGCCAGTGCCCACAAACGGTGGCACTTTGCCTTCCCTCAGGAATGGCATCAGAATTCCTCCCACTTTTAGGACTCCCAGCACAATCCTGAAGTTGTTCTGCCTTGACCTTGACAAGGGATCTTCTAAATTCTCAAATTTGAGGGGAGAGATTCTCACTGCAGTGGGAACAACCTTGATCTTGACAAGGGATCTTCTAAATTCTCAAATTTGAGGGGAGAGATTCTCACTGCAGTGGGAACAACCTTGATCTTGACAAGGCATCTTCTAAATTCTCAAATTTGAGGGGAGAGATTCTCACTGCAGTGGGAACAAAGAGGGGCTGCAGCACCCCAGCCACCCCCAGTCCCACTGGATGGAATATCAGGGATGTTATCCTTAATGAAAAGAGGGAAACAACGGGGTGTAAAATTGCCACAAATCCCTGAGGAAAATCCATGGCAGCTCGTCAGGGAACCTTGGTGTTGGGTGTTATCTCCCAAATGGCCAAGTTTCAAGTGCAGGGCTCAAACCATGAGCTCTGCCCAGGGAATGGTGACATTCCCAAGGCTGCCAGAGCTCCAGGAGCCCCCAGGGATGCCCAGGGTGGGATTGTTGGGGTGACCAGGAGCTGCACTGGATGATCCTTGGGGGTCCCTTCAGCTCAGGAGATTCTCTGTTTTGATGACATTTTCTGTGAGCACAAAGTGAAATCCCTGGCCACGAGCACTGGGAGATGTCTTTCCAAAACAGATTTCCCAATGAAACAATAAACCAGGACAGACTCCTTCTTAAGAGCCCATTTCTTGCAACGGCCAGACTCAGCTTTAAAAAATACAGAAACCAAGAGACATTTTAAATTGGTTTGTATTCCTTTAGACAAGAGACACCAAGGGTTATTGCTTTCTGCTGCAGCTCTGCCTCAAGGGTGAAGGATGGCTACAGGCACGGCCCAGGGTCACCCCAGGAACTCTTAGGTTGCTGTGTGGACAAGGAAAACCAAATTCTCAAGAGGCAGGAGACCCACAGCATCAGCTGCCCCTGCACAGACACCTCCCTGCTCTCCCTGCCCCTCCTGGAGAGGTCCAGCACCTGCTGAAAGCCAAGGACAAGCTGGGGCTGCTCTCTGAGGAGAGGTGAACTCAACCACCTGCCCCTGGTGCCACTGGAAAATGAACAGTTTAATGCACTCCCCATCAAACCTCTGAAAAGCATCCTCACAACCTGGAGACCTCAGCACTTTGTCTTTTCAAGGTAAAAAGCTCCAGTTTCAAACCCCTGTGGGCTGAACAGAATTTGGAGCTGAGCTGGGTTTCACTTCTCTCAGCCCATGGCTGGGATGTTCTGGAGAAGGCCATGATGTGTCACATGAGTAATTCTGTGACACTCCTGCATCATTACAACCCAGAGAGTGCAGGAATTTCCCTGCTACAGATATCTCACAGCTTAGACAAACTCAGATAAGCAGGTGAGTCCAGAGGTCTGGCTTGGCACACACAAGCTCCAAAATCTAAGGGCTTGTAGTAATTCCTTATCAGAAATCTCATTTCCCAGTCAGCACAGCCAAATCATTTCAGTAAAGTCGACCAAAAAATGCCAGAGTGGTTTTGTGGTAAAAGTATCTCTAGCCTAGAAGTGTGATGGTTTAGATTTTTGTTATATTTTAGAAGGAACAAAATAAAATTAAATAATTAACGAGTAACCTGTTGGTTTAAGCATCACTGAATAGAAGGGATTTGGCTTTGTGCTTTTGCCCTGCCAGTTGTTTTTATCTCTGTGTGTGTCCAAATCACACACATGCTCTGTGTGCTGAGAACTGAGGAAACACAAATGCCAAGATCACCCTGAAGAGAAAACCAGGGAATTGTGGCTGCACCTGTCAGCCACTGCAGGGCACTGAGTAATTCTGCTTTATCCTGCTCCTCTTTCTGCTGCAAGGTAATAAAATCTTTACAAATCTTTAGTCTAAAGCCTCTAAACTCACCCTTGCAGAGGTTAACATCCCATGACTCTCAAGATCCCACAGTAATATTGTTCACAAGCATTTCTGAATGATGGGAATTACCAGGTTTGCTCAGGTTTTGGGTATAAAACACAAAGCACCTTGTTACAGTTTTAAAGTTCCAATCTTCACATATTCTTTAAGCAAATTATGGGTATCTTGTTCAATTTAACAACATTTTCTATGACAATAGAAACAATGAGTTTTTATTTTCAGATGAATTTATATTAGAGGTACTCAAATGAAGGAAATATCTGTCATGCTATTTTTATTCTTGCATTGTTGAAAACCAAAATGTGAAGACTGTTCCTATGTTTAATGCTTATTTTACAAATACTTCTATTTTGCATGTATCTTTACTTGATTTTTGCTGGGTACTTTTTATTTTCCTCCCCAGGGAAGAAGAATGACAACATTTCCCTCTGGAAAATCAACTAATTGTAGTCTTCCATGGCTTTAAAAGACCCCAAACCCAACAAACCAAGATTAAAAAATCCAATGGACAGACTAGAGAATGCTTTTATAACTCACAGCTGCTTTGTGACATCCAGGTAATGGATCTGTAAGTATTTCTCTGATTTAGAAGATTCTCATGTGCAAAAACCTTCTCAGCCAGCAAGAGGCTGTGCAGAACAGCAGCAGAGATGTTATTTGGGAAGTCAGATGGAGGAGCTTGGACATTAAATCCTCCAAAAGAGCAGGAGTGAAAGAGATAATGCTGCAGAGATAACATTTAATTCTGAGATATGGGGCTTGCTGAGTGCCAGGGGAATGACAACATTTCCCTCTGGGAAAGAGCAAATCAACTGATTGTAGTCTTCCATGGCTTTAAAAGACCCAAAAACCAACAGACCAAGATTAAAAATCCAATGGACAAGTCCAACAAACAGACTAGAGAATGCTTTTATAACTCACAGCTGCTTTGGGACGTCCAGGTAATGGATCTGTAAGTACTTATCTGATTTAGAAGATTCTCATGTACAAAACCCTTCTCAGCCAGCAAGAGGCTGTGCAGAACAGCAGCAGAGATGTTATTTGGGAAGTCAGATGGAGGAGATTGGACATTAAATCCTCCAAAAGAGCAGGAGTGAAAGAGATAATGCTGCTGAGATAACATTTAATTCTGAGTGCCTTCACCCTGTGTAATTCCTGTGGAGCTGCTCAGGGTCATGTTGAAGGCACTGAGCTCACCTGGCACAGCCAGCCCTGGTCATTCTGCTGCTGATGTGCAGAAATCTCATCCCATCATCACCTCATCCCCTGACTGATCTGCTCTCCAGCTCCTCAGACAGTTATTCCCTGCTAGGAGAACATAAAATGGAACAGAGGAGATTGCCATGGTATGAAAAACATCCTGGATCACGAGCTGCTCCTTACCATAAACACTACCTGTGCTCAGGTAACCTGAAGGGCCTGTTGTGCTGCATTCTGGACACTCTCTTTCCAGACAAAACTACCAAAATATGACCCTACAGGTATTTAATGAAGCAACCAGAACATCCCAGCTGACGGGAGTTACAGAAAATAAGAAGACAAGAATAAATGGGTAAAGCCTCTCAGCTGTATTAACATCAAGGAAGGTATAATGGCACGACATGGGCAGGAAGAAATATGGAAAAATTAATATGTGAACTAAATAATGATGTTTCTATATAAGAAATACTGATTTATGGGTCTGAAATACTCATGGGCTGGTAGGTCAGATTTAAAAGGAAAAGCACTTCAAAATCATGGGATTTTCAAAATCTGTGGGTTTTTCTTAATGAAGACAAATTTCGTGGAATAGATTGGATTTCCTCTCATGTATAAATGTGTCAGAGTTTGTCATGTAAACTCGTGTACAGGTCCTACAGAAATTAATGGGACTTTTCCCAATTAATTTATTAAGGCAGCTCAGATTCTCTGTGAAATAATCTCTACACAAGTTGGTTAAGATCACAAAATCATCCTCAGCTTTTAGGAAAGTTTTAGAGATGGTGAAGGGGCAGCTTATACCCCATAGATCCAATTTATGGATCTATTTGGAAGAATAACAACACATTTTATGTGAGCCTTGCAGAACCCCATTTCCCCTAGGCTATGGCACCACAGGCACTGGTTTGAAGAGCTGCAGGGATCTCTCAGAGGAGCAGAAGGGAAAAGAAAGGGAGCAGAAAGTCTCGTGGTGCCCCTCTGCATTCCCTCCCCATAGCTGAGTCCTGTCGTTGCCTCTGACACACAAATTGTGTATGGCAATGCTGGAGCAGCTCAATGCTGCATTTATCAGTGCTGCCCTCAGCTCCCAGAGGTGAGGGACTGGGAACTTCAGGTTATTGAGGGAAAATCTCCTCTTCCTGCATTTGATTTTTCCTGGCCAACCCCCTCGGATTCTTGCCTCAGTTCTCTGCTTTTCCAGTGAGAGAACTTTACCTTCCCTCCCTGCCCTCATTCCCTATAGAACATCTCTCCTCTCAGCTGCTGTGGGATTACTCCACAGATTCTGAATATTCCTGTTTATTTCAGAGTACAGTGGAGCTCTAAGCTTTAAATCTTTAGGAGACACCTTCCTCAATAATGAAAATTATATATTTTTCACTAATAGCAAGTGCCACTATAATGAACTTTATCTAATAGACAACGTTTGTATCAAGCAGAGATAATTTTGTTTTGGATTCCCCAAACTCTGTGAATTTTTTTAATTAATTTATTTTTTTTTTTTGTGTCCCAAACGATGACTCAAAGCTGTTGCCCTTTGCTGTTTCACACATTCCCGATTTTCCCCCATTTCCCGGCACAGAACCCGAACCTCTCCGTGTCCTGTTGCTGCAGAGTCAGCAGAGGGAGCACAACGTAACTAAAAAAAACAAAACCTCTTTCCAAGAACTCCGCTGGCACAGCCAGTGATGCTCCTAAACAAACAAACAAGCACGGAAAGGGTGGAGAAAGTGCCTCGGTGGCTGATGCCCCCAATTCTGAGTTTGACAAAATCAGTGATTTGCCAACTGCAGCAGGAAAAGCAAAGGAACAACAACAACAACAACAAAACCCTATAAAGCCTTGTTTAAAAAAAAAGCCACTACAGAATTTTTTACTATTTAAAAGGAGAGATAGAAAGATTTTTTAAAAATTTTTTTTGCTTGTTTTTATCCACACACACGCTCAAAGCATTGTTAGAATGGAACAAAAATGTTTCAATGATGTGATGATGAACAAACACACGGAACAGCAATATTGGTAGGATTAAAATATTATCCAAACCACTCATTCCCCAAAGAAATCACACATTAGAAACCACTATGGATGTGGGAAAAGGGTCCAGGCTGCTGAGAGGACTGAGTGCTGTTAAATTTGGGATTGGAAATTCAAAGGGTTTCCCCCCTGCACCCAGCCCAGAGCCAGGCACCCTCCTGGGGCAGCACTGCCTCAGCAGAGCTGGGAATTTCCTTTTCAAGCATGAATTTATCAAACACACTCACAGGAATGAAAACTGACCTCACTAGGGGACAGAAGAAGCAAATTTAAATGGGTTTGTTTCAAATAACGAAATGCAAATGAAAGTTCCCCGGACCTTAATTTAACTGTGAAAACAAAGAAAATAGTCAGAGTCTCTAGAAAATGTTGGGTGTCAAAACAGCTCCATAATAAAAAGTAACTTAGTGAAAAAATGAGTTCACAAATGACCAATAATGGCATTTTTTGACATAGATGACTTTAAAAGCATTGCTGACTCCAAGAACATGAAATGACATTTTCCTCTCCATTCCTCAGGTCCAGCTCTGAAGCCATCTAAAAAATGGCCCCAAAAATTGACATTTCCACCTAAAAACCCCCAGAAGAAGCCACCCAGAGAATACACTTTGGAAAGAAGGGAATAAACACTCTGTGTTTGTAATCAGTAAAACCAGAGGAGGGTTCTGGAGCTCTGTGAGCCCAGGGCACTCCTCAAGGGTTAATCACTGAGTAGGAGGGGCAGGAGCTGAGGAAAGAAAGGCTCCTCTCCCACCCCCTGCCCAACCTGCAGAACCAGCACAGGGCCCAGACTCTGAGAGCAAAAGGAAAAGCAGAGACCTGGGGTGAGAGAATGTTCAAGGTGTGCAAACAAACCCAGAAACACCTGCAAACCCTGCTGGGGATGCTCACTGCTGCCCATCTCCCCTCTGACCAGGGCTGGATGGTCCAGAAAACAAAAACACTGCTGAGGATGCTCAATTCTGCCCCATATCCCCTCTGAACAGGGCTGGAAGGCTCAGAAAACAAATCAAACATTGCTGGGGATGCTCAATTCTGTCCCGTGTCCCAGTCTGACCACTGCTGGATGGTCTAGTGACAAAAATGCTGCTGGGGATGCTCAATTCTGCCCCATCTCCCAGTCTGACCAGGGCTGGGAGGCTCAGAGAACAAGCAAACAAACACTGCTGGGGATGCTCATTGCTGCCCCATCTCCCAGTCTGAGCAGTGCTGAGAGGCTCAAAAAACAAAAAAATTGCTGGGGATGCTCAATTCTGCCCCATGTCCCATCTGAGCAGGTCTGGGAGATTTAGAAAACGAACAAACACTGCTGGGGATGCTCAATTCTGCCCCATCTCCCCTCTGACCAGGGCTGGGAGGCTCAGAATACAAATCAAACGTTGTTGGGGATGCTCAGTTCTGCCCCATCTCTCAGTCTGAGCAGTGCTGGGAGTCTCAGAAAACAAACAAACACTGCTGGGGATGCTCAATTCTGCCCCATCTCTCAGTCTGAGCAGTGCTGGATGTTCCAGAAAACATCAACATTGCTGGAGATGCTCAATTCGGCCCCATCTCTCAGTCTGAGCAGTGCTGGGAGGCTCAGAGAACAGAAACACTGCTGGGGATGCTCAGTTCTGCCCCATCTCCCAGTTTGACCAGGTCTGGGAGGCTTAGAAAATTAACAAATACTGCTGAGGATGCTCATTGCTGCCCCATCTCCCAGTCTGAGCAGTGCTGGATGGTCCAGAAATCAAACATTGCTGGGGATGCTCAATTCTGCCCCATCTCCCCTCTGACCAGGGCTGGGAGGCTCAGAAAACAAACAAATCAAACATTGCTGGGGATGCTCAATTCTGCCCCATCTCTCAGTCTGAGCAGTGCTGGATGTTCCAGAAAACATCAACATTGCTGAGGATGCTCATTGCTGCCCCATCTCTCAGTCTGACGAGTGCTGGATGGTCCAGAAAACAAACAAACACTACTGGGGATGCTCATCCCTGCCCCATTTCCCAGTCTGACCACTGCTAGATGATCCAAAAAACAAAAACACTGCTGTGGATGCTCATCCCTGCCCCATCTCCATCTGACCACTGCTGGATGATCCAAAAAACAAAAACATTGCTGTGGATGCTCAATTCTGATCCATCTCCCAGTCTGACCAGTGCTGGACGGTCCAAAAAACAAAAACATTGCTGGGGATGCTCAATTCTGCCCCATCTCTCAGTCTGACCAGTGCTGGATGATCCAAAAAACAGAAACACTGCTGTGGATGCTCATCCCTGCCCCATCTCCATCTGACCACTGCTGGATGGTCCAAAAACCAAAAACACTGCTGGAGATGCTCATCCCTGCCCCATCTCCCAGTGTAAGCACTGCTAGATAATCAAAAAAAACCAAAAACATTGCTGTGGATGCTCAATTCTGCCCCATCTCCCAGTCTGACCAGTGCTGGATGGTCCAAAACACAAAAGCACTGCTGGGGATGCTCAATTCTGCCCCATCTCCCAGTCTGACCAGTGCTGGGAGCCTCAGAAATCCCAGTGGTTCAAGGGCTGCAGAGCCCTGTGGCAGCCACATCCTTCAAAAAGGCAAATAAGAGGTAAAAGGGGAGGTAATCCATTCATCCTCTCAGCAAGGCTGCACAGTAAAACTCCAGGAGAAACTGTATAAATCCAAACACTTGGAAAGGCCAAAAGAAAGCAACTCATAAATCAGTGGGAAATGTATTTTATTCCTATAGCTGAATTATAACTACAAGCTGTGCTCACTAAAAGCACAGTCCATAAAATTTACCACAATGTTTAAGAGGCAGTTGTTAATAGAAACAAGGAAGAAAAGCCCATTCAGGGAATAATAGAGCTGTTTAGTGTTAAATAAATTTTCTATTCCATGGAATTCACACCAAATGGCCTGGGTTACTTGGAATAGCAGCATTTTATACCCTTGCAGCAACATAAACCCTTGTAAATATAATTGCAAATGAGAAACAAGTTCAACAATGCCACAGGCTACTCAGATATGCTACAAAATTTCCCATCCTATTTTAATTTGTTAATGTAGGGCTTGTTGCATTCTGATACTGGATAGAGAGCCACAAAACTTCAGGTTATTCCAGGGTGTGAAAGAAACTGATTGCAAGGCTGTGCTCAAGGAGCTTCAATAGAAATTGAGAATATTGGACAATGGGAAATTTCTGTACAAGAAATTATGATTTATGCATCTGAAAACTTACAGGCAGCTCAGATTTAAAAGGAAAAGCACTTCAAAATCATGGAGAATTTAACTACAAATTCCTGGAAGTGTCAGACTTGGGCTCCTGGTGGTAAAATCTGACTACAAGAGAAAGAAAATGTTCTACTGCAGTCACAGCAGTGGCAGAACAGGGAGATGAGGAGATGATTTCTGTTAAATCAGATTCAAAGTCTGTGGGAAAGGATCCTCCAACTGTTCTTAGAAATCCCTGAGCAGAGAAACTGCTGTGCTCAAGGAGCTTCAATAGAAATTGAGAATATTGGACAATGGGAAATTTTTGTATAAGAAATTATGATTTATGCATCTGAAAACTCACAGGCAGCTCAGATTTAAAAGGAAAAGCACTTCAAAATCATGGAGAATTTAGCTACAAATTCCTGGAAGTGACAGAGTTGGGTTCCTGGTAAAATCTGACTACAAGAGAAATAAAATGTTCTACTGCAGTCACAGCAGTGGCAGAACAGGGAGATGAGGAGACAATTTCTGTTAAATCAGATTCAACGTCTGTGGGAAAGGATCCTCCAACTGTTCTTAGAAATCCCTGAGCAGAGAAACTGCTGTGCTCAAGGAGCTTCAATAGAAATTGAGAATATTGGACAATGGGAAATTTTTGTATAAGAAATTATGATTTGTGGATCTGAAAACTCAAAGGCACCTCAGATTTAAGAGGAAAAGCACTTCAAAATCATGGAGAATTTAACTACAAATTCCTGGAAGTGTCAGACTTGGGCTCCTGGTGGTAAAATCTGACTACAAGAGAAAGAAAATGTTCTACTGCAGTCAGAGCAGTGGCAGAACAGGGAGATGAGGAGATGATTTCTGTTAAATCAGATTCAATGTTTGTGGGGAAGGATCCTCCAACTGTTCTTAGAAATCCCTGAGCAGAGAAGCTGCACTTTCCTAGTTCCAGTCATGCTTTGTGAGGCACCATGTGTGATTCTGAAGAAAGGCTTCTCTTCCAAAGCCTCTTGTTTGAAAATGTCTTCAAAATCTCTCCCACTCTTCAAAATAGAGATGATTATTTATTTTTCTTTATGGAAAAAATTATATTAAACTTCCAGAAGCATAAAAATCTGAAAAATAAGGTATTATCTGGTTGGTAATATAAAATCAGAATAAACCTCTGTAGGATTCCGAGGGGCAAAGACCATAAATTGGCATTTACCAATGTGAAATGTGGCTCCTGTTGGTTTTGAGGGATTGGAGGAAAGCAGGAACAAGCAGCACGTCCCTGCCTTGTGCTGGCAGTATTGTAAAAGTGGCTCATTATATAAAATGTGGGCGTTGCTCTCTATGAATCATTGTGATTTAAAATAGGATCCTGATAGACAGGCAATGAATCACTTTGGATTTTGTAATCAGCAAGGGCTGACTGCTCGGGAGAGCCCTTTGCCCCCTTTGGCAAGCAGGGAGGGAAGGTCTGCTCCAGCCCTGGAGGTGCCTCCCCAGGCTGAAGGAAGTCATGGATTCTAAAATATCCCCAAAAATGCTGTGTGGGACACAAGATAGCAGGGCTTTGTCAGCTGGAACAGCAGCACACAATTCAATTGATAAGAGTGGTAACATTCTCAGGCCTGTGCTTGGCTCCAAGGCTCTACATACTTTAATAATTGGCATTTATTTCTACTGGGCAGGCTTCGTATTGCTGGCTCTAGCAAAAGTTTTACCAGCTACAAGGAATTAATAGAATTGCCAAAATATCATATTTGACATGAAAAGTATTTGAAGAGCAAGTGACCCATCCAGAAGGTTTCATCTGCACGAGTTGTGACTGTGCTTTCAGGAGTCAAGTGTGCTTTGAATTCAACAGAAAGTTTTCCAGCTTTGACAGAAATTCAGTGTTTGGCTCAAAATTGAGCAAAACGCTCATTTTGAATATTTCATTGGTGCTAATGGCATCCAAACACCTGCCTGAAGTTAAACACTTCTAAAACCTCAGGTTTTGGCTAAGAAAAGACTTGTTTGGCCAAGATACATCATTAAATTACATCTCCTACACACAGATAAATCAATGTGTGCTGTAACACACATCCATCAGAAATGAGGGGCTCATAAAATGCTCAATTCCTGTGTAAAACACCTGTTGCATGGGCAAGGCTGTGCCCAGAGTGAATAAAACAAACTCCCAGCACCAGAGTCCAGGGGCACTGTCAGCAGCAGCCTGCTGGGGTTCCAACAGGGAACAGCTCTGTCTGCAGCCTTCAAAAGCAGCACAAAACCATTCCTGGAGTTTATCCTGTGCTCACACATGGTGTGTTGTATGAAAATGTGATTTTCCAGGATTTCAGGTGGTGTGGCAGAGCACAAAGCTGTGTGAGCACACAGCTATTGACAGGACAATCTGCTGCTCCAGTGCTTATCTGCTTTCATTAGGGCATTATCAACATGTCTCTTAATGCAGATTAATATTTTAATAACAGACTCCATTCTCTGGAAATGGTGCTTGGCCAATAATTAACAGCTGAGGGATCAATTTGGCATGGAATTTTAAATGGTTGTAGCCCATTATGGAATTCAGAACACAAAGTCTGCATTTGTTTTTGAAATGTTAATAACTTTGATAGTCCATGTTACGTGCACCATATCCAGTTAATCTTCTTCTTTTAAAACTCTGTAAATGTGATGAATCTGATAATAACCCTGAAGAATTTTTGTAATTTTAATACTGAACTGACCATATCAAGTTTTCTCAATCCACGTTGTAGTAATAGGGAATTTAGGGATGCAGAATTCTGTTGGGAAGAAGCCTGGGATTATTTTCTGTCCTCAGCCTCTGTCATGTCAGTGCTTTTTAATGTTCACAAGACAGTAAACTTCAGTATTGTTTCCAAGAGATGAGCTAATAAGGCACACAACTGGACTGGGGTGAAATACACTCATTAATATCCTCAATGCAGTTCCCTGCCATGGCAGAAATACTGAATACTCCCACAGGAAGAGGAGGAGGAGGAGGAGGAGGAGGAGGAGGAGGAGGAGGAGGAGGAGGAGGAGGAGGAGGAGGAGGAGGAGGAGGAGGAGGAGGAGGAGGAGGAAAAAAATGCCACATGAATTTAAACTCATTCCTTGAATTAAATCCCACTTGTAAAGTTTTTCCTGGACGTTAAACACACTGCAATTAATCCATAAAAATGCATCTCTCTGATTGGGATGAGTTGTTTCCATCACATTCTCATCTTCCCAACACTAAAAATGCAAAATTATTTGAATACAGCAAGACTGGAGGGAGGGCCCATGTGATTGGACTGAGTGCTGGGTTTTGGCAAAATATTTCATCTGTTGGACAATCACCAAGTTGTAAAAGTGAAAAAGCACCATGTTGCAAAACTCATTCATGAACGTAAACATGCTGAGCATTTCTGCATTAAACACTGGGAGCTCAGAGAAACAGCAAATCCACTTTCCTACACAGAATTCTGTAGAATTTCTGTACATCCAGTGTCAAATAATGCTCTGTGTGCCTCTGCAGCCTCTGGGATGGCACAATAATTCCAACACACCAAATCCTGAGAAAGAAGATAAATGACACCAAAGAGGGCTGAGCATTCACCACTCTCCTCTTTTTGCTGTCCCCAAATTCCTCATCTCACACACAAATCACAAACTATATGCTACAATTTTGCCCACAGACTCTGGGAAATTTGATAACTGGATTGGTTTGTTTTAATTTATTTGGGATCATCAGATTTTTCTTTTTCTACACATTTATTGAAGGGTATTTTCATTTGGGGCTGCAATTCTTCAAGCACACTTTCCTAAGCTTGGAGGGGAAGCAGAGGTGACATCCCAACATTATTCTGACAAGATCAACTAAAAAGGACCCCTAAAATTGACTATATCCAACAGCAGGCTTTCTACCCTACACTGAGTAGGGTTAAATAATATAATAATAAACACACATAATAAAAAATGTAATAATTCATCACAATTAAATAATGTAATAATAAACACGCATGAACTTTTGCACACCTGTCATCTGTTGCACAAACGGATCCCTTTCATCTTTTAAATTAGAAAAAAAAAATAAAATTACCCTTCTCAACTGTACCAACTGCAAAGCATCCAACCTGCTCAGCCACTTTCCAGCAGCAGAGCAATCCCTTGTCACCTGACTCCTGTACTTTTGACCCTCCAAAAATTTCCCAGCTGAAGCATGTTGACATGTTTTCACATGTGATGCCAGAGTGATTGCTCTCAATCGAGCTGGATGCTTATCACAGGGTGAGATCGATGCTCTTTGCCTCCTGTGTGCTCCCTCTTGCTCAGCTGTCATTTTTCCAGGCAGCTTTTCAGGCTCTCCTGAAGTCAAGGTGGCTTCAGGCTGGGAGGGTGAGCTGCTCTGCCTGCAATTGCAACACTCTGAGGAGCATTTCATGAGCACCAGGAAATTATGTGCAGTTCTGTGGAAAGGGCTAACAGCAGGCCTGTTAGCTAAAGCAGCGAGAAGAAGTTGAGAAGTAAGAAGAAGGTGATAAAGAGCTCTCTCTAAAGCTGTAACCAAAGAGATTGAGAGAAGAAAAATAAGAATACCTTGCAGCTAGATAAAGCAATGTTAAAAAAATAAGTAGAGTCACTATAACTTTAACCAATAGCATTATGTTGATTTATTGTAGCCAATAGATCAAGTAAAAAAAGTATCAACAATTGAAAAATATATAAAAGTTAACCATGTTAGAAAATAAAGTTGTTACCAACTAAGACTACTTATAATCTCTGCTTTATGTCGTAACCGCCTCAACAACGACACAGTTCTGCTCCACATTTAAGTCACCTTCAATAGTTTTCAGTCTTCTACTAGACTACAAGGTTCAGGAGAATCTTCTCCATTCTTTTTTTTAGGGCTCCACATTTATATTACCTTCAACAGTTTTCAGTCTTCCACTAGACTACAAGGTTCAAGAGAATCTTCTCCATTCTTTTTTTTAGGGCTCCACATTTAAGTTACCTTCAATAATTTTCAGTCTTCTACTAGACTACAAGGTTCAGGAGAATCTTCTCCATTCTTTCTTTTAGGGCTCCACATTTATATTACCTTCAACAGTTTTCAGTCTTCTACTGGACTCCAAGGTTCAAGAGAATCTTCTCCATTCTTTTTTTTAGGGGTGGTCAGTATGAAATAGAATATTAAGTAATGTTGTGCTCAGTGTTTTATTCCAGAAAAAAAATAGGTGGGGAATTTCTGAAGGAAGTTAAGCATTGAGAATTGGTATTAGAAATATTCATTTTAAAGCCTGTGTTTGACTAAATGATAGCAAACTGGGAGAAAGAATGCTAAAGCATCCACTGTAAAAACTGGGAATTAAGTTAGCACCAAACAACCTCCTTTTTTTATTTCTAACTTTCAGCAAGAGAGGAATTTCATTAGGATTTTTCTGGTTTACATACTTCAGAAAAGCTTTGTGCAAACTGGTACCTGAAAGTATAGTAACTACTGAGCAGCAGAAAAAAACCCCAAATACCCTTAGATCCAGCACCCAGGATCTGAGTTACTCTGAAATAATGATACCAGACAGTCCCAGAACAGAACTGCTTCATCTTGAGCTCTAAACGACATAATTATAATTAATATTATAATATTAACACTATAATAATTTATAATATTGGTTGATATTGTAAGTTTATAGCCAACAGCTTCCCTACCAAACTCCAAGTAGTCCTGGATATCACTTTAAACATTGGGCAAATCAAATTATTTTCAGTGATGTGATTTTCCTTCTGAAATTGATAAACTCAACCCCCTTTACCACTCAAAAAGAAAATACCACAATCCATGGCTCGGACAGGGGATTATCAGCTCACTTTAGGTGATAATTAAAGAAGGGGACTGAATTCTCCTGCCACTTCCCCTCACAGTTTTCTGAGAAAAGGTCCCCTGCAACACAGCCCAGAACTGATGGAAATATTGAATTCTTTTCCAAATGTAGTTTTCAAGGGAAAAAACCCCCAAGACACAATTTCTCTTCAGAACACAGAGGGAACTTACTGAAAACACAGTGGGGAAGTGCTGTCTGAACCTGAACTAAGAGATGAATATTCCCCCTGCAGCCCTTTTATAACAATAAAAAAGACAAAATATTTGTGGGGAAAGAACAAGATTTCATCTTTTATTTAATTTCAAAATCGTTAATGCACTTCAAAAAGAACTTAGATATAACCTACATAATGATACATTAATGGGAAATTCTGACTTAGCTACAGTTTCAAAAACCTGCTGCATTTTCTAATAAAGTATCTGGCATAGGTGAGATTTTATAATGTGTCTGAAAAGTAAAAGGAAGAAATTTCTTTGATCTTATTTTCTGTTGAGTTATTCTTCCTCTGTGTTATTAATATCCTAAGAATATCTCTGGTGTGATTTGTTCCTACTTTTGTCAACCTGTCTATTTGGAAGTAAAATTTTTCCAATATCCCCATGGGGAAAGGAAGGAAGGAAGGAAGGAAGGAAGGAAGGAAGGAAGGAAGGAAGGAAGGAAGGAAGGAAGGAAGGAAGGAAGGAAGGAAGGAAGGAAGGAAGGAAGGAAGGAAGGAAGGAAGGAAGGAAGGAAGGAAGGAAGGAAGGAAGGAAGGAAGGAAGGAAGGAAGGAAGGAAGGAAGGAAGGAAGGAAGGAAGGAAGGAAGGAAGGAAGGAAGGAAGGAAGGAAGGAAGGAAGGAAGGAAGGAAGGAAGGAAGGAAGGAAGGAAGGAAGGAAGGAAGGAAGGAAGGAAGGAAGGAAGGAAGGAAGGAAGGAAGGAAGGAAGGAAGGAAGGAAGGAAGGAAGGAAGGAAGGAAGGAGGGAAGGAGGGAAGGAGGGAAGGAAGGAGGGAAGGAAGGAAGGAAGGAAGGAAGATTTTCACCTGCCAAGGTGTGGAAAATGATTCCACACTCGTGAGCTGCCTGTCACTCCTGCGAGTGTCCCTCATCCCCAAAGCAGGCGCTGTTTGTATTAATATTTGTTTAAATATGTGTTTAAATTAATAAAATAAATATCTATGAATAATTTATTTCTTTTAAAATAAAGAAATATAAACTAATATCTCAAATAAATATCTGTGCCTGCCAATAATCAGAATTCCACAGCTTTTGCTACTGTTCTTTGCCTCTGCGCTAAACCAAACATTTTAAAAACTGTGTGTGATGTGATTCTTAATTCTGGCGAGCTTTGACCCACAGAGTCAGCAGGTGGCAAGTGCCACCCCCGGGGCCCCTGCCACTGTCCCAGTCACTGTTTAAGGAGATGGGAACTGGCCTTGCTATTTTTGAGATGTCCAAGAGCTCCAGTGACATCACTCGAGGACACCGACGGAAAGCGGAGGATGCGCGGCTGAGAGCGGCTCAGGAGAAAGCTATTTCTGGCCAATTTCACAATTCTGCTATTTTTAACAGCTGCTACTAACTAGTCATTTTTGGAGATGTGTTTTCAGCTGGAAAGAATCTAGCAGGGCTTGAGTGGAGCAGTAAAGCCCCTGCAGTTTGTATTTTACACACAAGTCTCATGGAGAGAGTGGCAATCTCAGCGTGCCCCAGCACCTCTGCTCCCATGGGTTTGGAATCCTCTGGAACTCTGAATTTGAGATGACAGCTCACAGAGATCCCAGCCCATGGAAACTCACCTGCTGTCATTAAAAACCTCAGCTGCCATCCTGTCTTTGACAGCATTTGCTGCTTTCACTTGAGGAGAAAAGTGTATAATCAAGTTTGAACAGTGTTTCAAAAAGATTAATAATTATAGGGTTATGCAACATTAACAATAGTGGTACCAGCAAAGCAGCTGTGTTAAATTTTAACAGCATTAGAAAGAGGGGAAGAAAGAGATTGAGAAAATTTCAGTTCCCTTCTCTGTCATGTGTTCTTGTCATCGTCTTGGTTTTTGCTATATTTAAATTGCTGTAGGAATTTCTTCTGCAAGGAACCTAAGAGGGCAGCTAACAGCAAATCCTTCAGTTTCATACTGTGTTAAATATAAGGATATGCCCCAATTCAAGCCAAAAATGTAGTTTCTAGAAACTAGAAAACTAAAAACTAGAGTTACAATTTACTATGATTGATAACATTGATAGCTAATTTCTTGCCTTTTTTCTTCTTCTACTGAAAAATATATAAACTTCCTGAGAAGTGCTGTTTTGAATAATTGTGTGTAAGTATATTTCTTTAATCTAAATACATGTGCCATTCTCACACACAAACCACAAATCACACACTGCAATTTTGCCCCCAGACTCTGGGATATTTGATAACTGGATTGGTTTCTTTTTAAATCAGCAATTTATCTTCAGTTGGGCCAGAATACCAACAGTTAACTTTGCAATAAATGATTACTGTCATAACCCCATTTTTCTTTTTAGAAGATTCCTTTTCTAGGCAAGCAAGTTTGGTGTGAGGAACTAAAAGTGATTTCTGTGACTTTCTGTAACCCCTGGAGCAGGCGTGTGAACAGCCAAACATGTGGCTCTGCTGGGGACTGAGGGTGAGCTCCTGGCACATTTTCTGCTCTCAGTTTTCTTTAGTTGCCAAACCAAGCTCAGTAGTTAAAAATTTCTCTGTGCCAATGGTGGATCTCTTTAATGATCCAGCTGTGTTTAAAGAGAATTATGTTAAAATACTCTTGAGAATATCACCAAGAAGCAAATTGTGAAGGGACACGGTTTCACCCAGTGAGGAGGAGTGTAACAGAGCCCTGGATGTCAGGGTGAGGCTCTGCTGATGCAGAACTGGCCTGGAACTTTGGGATCAGCTGCAGTCCCTGAGATCAGAAGGGGTCTCCAGTGCTCCCCACACCCTTCCTGCCCTTGCTAACAAAGTGACAACATCTCCTTTAAACCTCACCCCTGCTCTCTGAACCACCTGAGCAGGGATTCTGCAGCAGCTCTGGTGACTCCTCACCAGCAGTGACTGCTGTAGAGGGACATGACCAGCTTGGAAATAAGCACAACCATGATCTAATTCCATTCCACCCACCCAAACTGCCAGGGCTTGTGAATGCAGAGCCTGGTGGATCTCTCACCTTCCCCTTCTGCTAATCCAGCAGCACAAATTAGGCTAAACAGCAGGGCATTTGTGAAGCAGCCAGGTGTTCACTGGGCTCCAAGCAGAGCTGGGCTCATGGCACACCTTCCCAAAACAGGGGATGGGCTGCTGAAAGCTCTGTGGGGTGATGTGCAGAACTAACACAACCAGAAATTGGTCTAATTCTGATTTCTGAACTGCTTCTGGTGTCATCAGCTACTGGGCTTGGTTCACTTCAGAATTATGGATTATTTTTTACAGCTTTCTCTGCATATGGCCACTGAGTCACACGAGACAGTTTGCAGACAAACATTGGCTCCTTTGAACCTGCCTGTGAAACTTCCACCAGTGCACTCCATTTACCTTTTGCAGGGTAGCAATGGCAGCATCTGTTTGGAACAGGAGTGCTGGGCCTCCTGCTCAATATCTGACCAGAACAACCCAAAATCTCCATCCAGAGCATGCAGGTCCCACAGAGCTCCTCCTTCCTCAGCCAACCTGAGGGAATCACTGCTCCAAAATCTGAGACTGGGGGAAAAGTGCAAACTATTGATCCTGCCATCTCATTAACACATTGAGTGAGCAATAAAAAGCTTCCACCCGAGATCTCCATCTCAATGGAAGCAGAGAAAGTTGCCAATCCCACTGTGTTTGTCAGCTCCCCTGGATTATCAATGGGCCCCGTGCTGTGAATCACATCTTGGATCCTGCCAGTTGTGTCTTGCTTTTACTATTTGTTCTGGGATGTAAAAACCACTATTGTAAGCAGTTCAAAAATACACGCTGGAAAATTGTTAATGCCCTAGTCATACAATGTCATTTTGAAGCTCCCTGGGAATTTAGATTTGCACAGCTTATTAGGATATGACCTTTCCCTTGATTTTTTTTATTTTAAGATCAAGTTAAGATGAAATTTCCCCAGTGGGAGTTGCTGTGTTTCCTTCACAGATAAGGAAAAGAGCAATGGCAGCTCTGCATAGAGACAAATTCAAGCACTCCTGCAGCATGGACAGCCCTGGGGGCTTCACAGACATCCAGTGCATTCCTAGAGGCTGAGAGGGAGTTAACCAAAAACCCCCCAGCATTTTAACAAAGGTATTTCCCTGAATCTTTCACCTTTTTAAAATTTTTTTTCTTTTTTTCAGCGTCATCTGAGAGTAAACTGTGAGGAGTTTGGAGGCCTGTGAGTTTGCATGCAGAGCAGCAGGGCAGCACTGGGTTTGTGGAACACATTCCTATTCCTGTGTGGAGTATCTGCCTCTACAGAACTGCTTTTTCCTCTTCACAATAGAGATTCTGTCTCACAAATCCACACATTTCCCTGGGATTTCATGAACCTGATCTAAAAGCAGGAGGTTGTAAAATTAATTCTCAATATTAGTGCTATGGGCTGATTAGCAGCTAGCAATCACAGTGGTTACATACTTATTATATATTATGTATAATAAACATTTTTAATAGTTTAAGACAGGGGTACTCCAACACTTCTTAGCTTTTCTCTGTGTCAATGAAACCAACAAAGACAATAACTCGAAATTAGTTAAATAACTAGAAATGGAATGATTTTGCTTATATTTTAAAATTTTTCAAACGCTCAAGATGGTAAAAGCAAACAACTGTTAATAAGTTCTTATTTAGGAGAGAATATTTTTCTCCCTAAAATTAAAACCCATTGGCCAATAAAGAGACAACCAAAAAGAAGTGTCAACAGAAAAAGAAGTACATGTTTTGCTTTTTTGGATATTCAGGGTGAAAGCTTTATGCATTGAACCTTTGCTAGGCAAACAACATTTTTTTGTCAGTTATATGGATGCCAAAAGAAGAAAAGGAAGCGATGATGAAAGAAAGTGAATTACTTTTTGTTACTTTTACTATTTTTGTTACTCTTACTTCTTGTATAACCGGCTGGATTAATTGCTTGGGGTGGGCATAAAACGTTCGTGCAAGGATGGCCCCGTGAAAGGGAGGGTTGGGAGGTCACGGCAATGGCAGAACCAACAAAACCCCACAAAGACTCAAAGGAGCCTCAGCCCAGCCCCGCCACCTTTACGAGTTTCCGTGTCTGCAGCCCTGGAAGGCTCAGAGGAGCTCTCTGCACCTCCCTGCCCCAGCTGGAGCAGGGGGATCTCCCCAGCAGGGAAATTTGCATTTCCAGCAGCCCTTCCTCCTTGCAGGACAGACACGGGTTCACCGCTCCCGCAGCGGGGAGCAGACGGCCTTGCCATGGTGTCAGCTCTAGGCAGGGCTTAATCTGCCATTGATCCCGGCCTAATCTGCCTCTCCTGGGCAAGTCCAAAGTCATTATCTGCATCAGCAGCCCAGGAGCTCTGTGACACTCGTGTGTCCAACAAGGGAGCAAACAAATCCCCGCCGATAGCGTTCACTGCCTGTCGCTGGGGTCACAGCCCGAGCTGTGCTGCCAACAACCCAGCGCCACTCCAGAAAAATAATAATAATAATAATAATTACAATTCAGCAGGAAAAAGGGCCAGCTGAACAGCCCACGTTCCAGGAAGGAATGTCATGGATAACATCACTGCAGCAGTGTTTGAGCAGTGACTCAACACTCTGGGGTATCTTTTTTACGGTGGTGACACAGGGCTGGTGCAGATGCACAGTGCAGGCACTAAAAGTTTATTTACAGAGGGCAGGACTGAACATTTCATGTGAGCACATTCAGGCCATGATAAAGAGCTTTGTCTCCCATTAGTAATTTAAAGGATTGTGATTTGCTACTCCCAACACACCTATAATTGAATTCCTCAGTCATAAAATCACTGGTGCCAAACAAGTCCTGATATCTTTTATCAAGCCTCTTTTTTCTTGTCATTTGTTAACATATTTCTTATGGAGCTTTTCTTCTTTTTATAGATACATTTGCTTTAGTTATAAATTAACCCTGGAATTTACTCTCCCAGAGGCCACAAACTGCTTTTTTACTCTCTTGGAAAAGTTTCAGGCTCTATGAATTGATGATTTGACACAATTTTTGAATAACAGCTCGTGGTTTGGACACAGAGGAAGAAAATTCAAAAGATGGACAAAGCAGTTGAGACTAAAGTGGAAATGTTCAGATGCTTTTCTGAGCCTCCTGCTCTGGAAGCCATGATTGATTTAGCAAAAGGGAAATGTTTCCCTGAGGGATTTTGGTGTTTCCAGTTCCCTGCAGTGAAATACTCAGCTCCAGCCTCATTCTGCAGTGAGGAACGTGTAGGAAATCCCAGATTTCAGTGGCTGCAGAAGCCACCCAGCACATCCCAAAGGTATGCAGAACACTTCAGATTCTGGAATGCATCCTAAAACACCAATATTTGTTTAACAGATTGATTCATATAATGCCCATTAAAAAATAACGTTTCAGTTGACAATGTCATTGTAAAGAAAATAAGCTTATAATATTCACTCCTATTGTGTCTTTGTTGGGCTCTTTCTCCTCATCCTGAGGGCTTTGGAAACTCGTGGATTTTTCAGCCAGAACTGACTAAAAATGTAGAGGAGTTTGAACAAAGAGGGCTGAAATCATTGTTGGTGTCACCATGGGAAGAGCAACAGTTTGAGCTCAACTATTAAAAAAATTAAATCCAAATGAAGAATTCCAAAATGAACAATTCCAAAAATCCAAATGAAGAATTCCAAAATGAACAATTCCAAAAATCCAAATGAAGAATTCCAAAATGAAGAATTCCAGAAATCCAAATGAAGAATTAAAAAAAAAATTACCATAGGAAACAAAGGGAATTGGTTCTAATGCTGAAAGAACTCTTTGGATAAGGGCAGAGCCACACTTTTAAACATATTTTTTAATAATTCCCACATTATTCCCTTTATTTCTCCTTCTGTGTTACTCTTAGTCCTGTTACAAACCATTGAGGTTGGAAAATTTTGATTTGATATTATCACACCAGACATTATTGATTAAACCCATTTTTATGGTGTAATTTCCACTTCAGCTCAGGTAAACACAAAATTTTTGATTTGATATTCACACACCAGATATCCATTCTTATGGTTTAATTCCCATTTTAGCTGAAGTAAATATGAAAATTTTGATTTGATATTACCACACCAGATATTATTGATTAAACCCATTTTTATGGTGTAATTTCCACTTCAGCTCAGGTAAACACAAAAATTTTGATTTGACATTCACACACCAGATATCCATTTTTTATGGTTTAGTTCCCATTTTAGCTCAGGTAAATACAAAAATTTTGATTTGATATTCACACACCAGATATCCATTTTTATGGCTTAATTCCAATTTTAGCTCAGGTAGATACAAAAAGTTTGATTTGATATTCACACACCAGATATCCATTTTTATGGCTTAATTCCCATATTAAAATTATGAATTTCCCTCTAATACCCAACCAGAATCCCCCTCTTTCAGTTTAGTGGGTTAAAAAAATGACAAGTTTTGTTTTTAAAAAATTCCTTTAAAAGTTCCTCTTTAGTTAAGAATAACAAAAGGTTTTGAGGAGTGCTGGGGTGTTTTTCCTATAGAAATAAATGCTTTTCATATATAAATAAATGTTTCCCCATTTAAGACAATGTCCTTACAAATCAAACCAGAGCTTCCTCCTCCCTGTGCAGTTTCTGAGGTTGCCAGTCAATTATTTGAAGTTAAAATATTGAAATTTTCTCCTAAATCTCTGCTTTGAGTCTCTGAATTGCCCAATTTTTATTATGAAGTCAATGTCTCATTCTTTTGAAACATCTTGTAGCTTTTTCTGTATTTCTTCTTGAATGCTTCACCTGTTTAATTACCCATACAAGGTTCTTGACATTTCTTTTTTAGTCTCAACAAAACACGATAATTTCAGCTCCTTAAATTCAATCAATGATCACAGAGCTGAAAGAATTGAACACTTCAAATATTTATCAAACAGGCAAAAATGAAATTTAAAACAGTGCCAACACTGTCAAATATTCCAAACATTACTCTCAAATTTTCAGCTGTTAAAACACACATTCATCTTTTAGATCTTGCACTTCTGTGTGCAATGCTTTCTATTTAATGAGCCCAAAATCCAAATTCCATGGTGGATTTGCTGACACAATGTCCCCTGCTGTCCCTTGCAATGCCACTGAGGGCAGGGGATGGTGAGCTGAGCTTAGGCTGCCCTGGAGGACCAGGAGAGGAATTAAAGCCAGGCCTAACCCCTCTCACACCTTGTGCACACATTTCAGAGCTTTGTTTGCCCTCTGCGCTTTCACTGCAGCCAGGAGGAATTTTCAGAGCAAACAGTTTGTAATATATTCTTTACAGGTGAGTTAAATGTTGTCTCTGGCTCTTGGAACAGACAGTAGGACAATAAAAAACTCAAATTATTTTTTCAGAGCACTGACTGTATCATACAGGAGTATTGCACTAAGATCTGCTCAGGCCAGATGAATAAATAGAATAAATTTTTTGTATTTAGCTAAGCTAAAATGGAAAATAAAACATAAAAATGGATATCTGGGGTGTTAATATCAAATCAAAATTTTCCAAATTTAATGGTTTGTAACAGGACTAAGAGTAACACAGAAGGAGAAATAAAGGGAATAATGTGGGAATTATTGTAGCTGTTAAAAAGTGTGGCTCTGCCCTAACCCAAAGAGTTCTTTCAGCATTAGAACCAATTCCCTTTGTTTCCTATGGGTATTTTTTTTGAATTCTTCATTTGGATTTTTTGATTTATATTTTTTTACAAGTTGAGCTCAAATTATTGCTCTTTATTCACGTCACAAACTCCTGTAACTTGTTTCACCAGGGGTGAGAAAAGAAATTGGAGTAATTAAAAAATTCTGGGCTTTATTTCTTTTCTTTATTTACATGGCAGCCAAATGAACAGGCAGCACAGGCTAAAATGACCTGCAGAGATTTTTCTTTTCATGAAACTCCAACCTCGACTTTACCAAACACACAAATTGTGTCTTGGGTGCCACAAGCCCTTTTGGAAAGATCTCCACATTAAAAATCACTCCTCCTTTCGAGCTAAAAATCTAGGAATAGAACTTGAGCACAGCTCATTTTGCTCTGAGGGCAGGAAGAAACTGAAGAAGAAATGCTGGCCAGCTCTGGGAGGTGTTTCAGCTGATCCCATGTCATGAACTGAAGGGCAGCAGGGCCCATGGACCATTTGCAAGAGCCAAATTTCCAATTTCCTAAAGGGAAAGTCTGCTAAAGGGACAGGCATGGCCAGAGTGGGAGCCCTGTGCCCACATTCAGCACTCTCTGATTTACTGTGAGTCCAAGCCTTTGGTGAGACTGGGGAACATCACTGCTTTGGGGTTTTGTTTGCTTTAACTCAAATGTTATTTAATTGAATTTTAAAATTTTTAATTATTTAATTATTAATTATATAAAAATTGAATTCTTTAATTTTTTTCCTACCTGTACCCCCAGTTCTGTGGGGGTTCTCAGCACTCTGGAGCTTCAGCCCCAGTGGGAACATGAACAGGGCTCTCCTGAATCCCACCAGAGATGCTTTTCTCTTGTACACCACTTTACTGAGCACTGATAAAGGCACTGACCTCTTTATCCCAAATTTGCAGTTCATTTCAGTGAAATATCTGTGCAGAAACCCCTGCAGAGATGGGAAACTCTAAAATACAAGTTCAGTTCTTGATAATGATCAAATTCCTGGAGCTGCCATCCAACAGAGGCATTTAGCCATCCTTCTTCATGTCTCAGAAAAACACAGCAGATATTTTGGTGCTTCAGGACTCCACAATACAGGAATGGCAATGCTTGCCATTCCAAACTGGAAATCACTTTGAAGTATTCATATTTATAATTATTCCTATTATTCTTATTATTCCTATTCTTCATATTCTTCTTCTTCTCCTTCTTCTTCTTCTTCTTCTTCTTCTTCTTCTTCTTCTTCTTCTTCTTCTTCTTCTTCTTCTTCTTCTTCTTCCTACTACTATTATTATTATTCCACAGTGTAAGAATGGCAATATTGCAGCAAATTGGAAATCAGTTTTAAGTATTCATACTTATAATTATTCCTATTATTCTTATTATTCTTATTATTCATCTTCTTCTTCTTCTTCTTCCTCTCCTTCCTCTTCTTCTTGTCCTCTTCCTCTTCCTCTTCTTCCTCTCCTTCCTCTCCTTCCTCTTCTTCCTCTTCTTCCTCTCCTTCCTCTTCTTCTTGTCTTCTTCTTCCTACTACTACTATTATTATTCCACAGTGTAAGAATGGCAATATTGCAGCAAATTGGAAATCAGTTTTAAGTATTCATATTTATAATGATTCCTACTCTTCTTCTTCTTCTTCTTCTTCTTCTTCTTCTTCTTCTTCTTCTTCTTCTTCTTCTTCTTCTTCCTACTACTATTACTATTGTTATTATTCCACAATGTAAGAATGGCAATATTGCAGCAAATTGGAAATCAGTTTTAAGTATTCCTATTTATAATTATTCATATTATTCTTAATATTCACATTATTATTATTGTTGTTGTTGTTGATACTATATCTCCTACTCTGGGAATAATGAATTACATAGTGGCACCTCAAAATCACCCCCAGCTTTTAGGATAATCCACATTCTCCATGGATATAGAGGAAAACTCCCTTTTCACCACATTTGCTGCTCAGCACCAAAGGAAATAAGGAAATCTGGTTTGAAGAATGGCATTTAGAAGATGAAGGGAGGAAAATCTTATGGGCTCTGTCAGTATCTCATCCCACTGCCACCCTCCCTTCTGCAGCATACTTCCCAATTTTTTCTCTGATTTAATTTCAGGAATTCTTACTCAGAGGATGTTTTCCTCTGTTGAAATGACACCCTGGAAGCAGACAGCAGTGCTATTTAGCACTTAGCCTACATTGTCTTTATTTCATTTATTTCATTTCCATATTCATAGCTGAATGAGTGCTCCATCACTCTGGCTGTTTTGAACTCCAGAGAATCCCTTTATTTCACAGAGTCACTGCCAGCTATAATTACAACATTCATCAGCCTTTCCTGGAGTAATTGTCAGGAAAGTGGCAACCATGCCTGCATCAATGCCTTCCTCCTCCTTGCTTTTTCCTGCCTGCCTTCCAGGACAATTAAAGGCTCTCTCTACTTTCTCTTCCTTTGTTCACCTCAGCCCTTTTCCTCCCTTTATTCCTCCCTTCAAAACTTTGGGGAGGAAATGGAGAGATGGTCCTGCTGTTTTCACACTTAGCAGTTTGCTGTGGGTTTGTTTTTTTTAAATTCAAAAAAAATCTAAAAATTTTTAATTTTTTTTTAAAAATTCCAATTAAAATTCTGCCATTCCGTGGAGATGCCCAGTCCAGCTCTTTCACCAGTGCCAACACAAGAGTCACTCTCATGTCTAAGGGTCAAGCTGGAGCAGAAACTCCAAATTGCCACATGGTTTGTGCCTTCCTGTTCCTGGGGAGGGGAGGAGACAGGAACCTGCTGCCCAGCCTGCGTCAGAGGCAGGCTCAGCACAGAAAACTGGGCTAGGGATGAGTTATTGTTATTCTGAACTCACCTCCAGTGCAGCAAGGCTCCCTGCCTGCCCTGCTGTCCCCAGTGACAGGAAAGCTGTCACTTGTTGTTAGCAGATCACACAGTTCCTGTTCTCTGAGGAGAAGTAAGTAAGGCTAGATTTAAAAAACAGAGCAAACTTGGGCAGAAAAAGAACAATGAGCAAGGATGCCAAAATCCAGCAAGGACCACGTTATGGCATTGTCAGCATATCTTAAACCAAGAAAAGCTGAAAATCTCATAAGAGACCAGAGAGAAGAATTCAAAATCAAGAAGGTTCCAACAATAAACTTCAGGCTTTGAGAAAGAAATTCAAACATTTGTATTTTTTTAGAGAATTCCCCCGTTTTTTAATACTTTTCATTGGCAAAAATAAAAAGGGCTACATAAATACAGAAATCCAGCAGGCATGGCTAATCTGCCCACTGCCTTCCTTTGAAATTTCCTTTAATGAATGAATTAATTACCTTCCTTTCCTGATATTCACTGTGGACAGCTTCTCCCCATTTTCCCAACTCCCTGCTCTGCTGGGCCTCCCAAGTCCCACACTGGCCTTCGATCCCTGCCCCAATCCACCACTGCAATTAATCTAATCACACTGCACACCAGTAGTCTCCATTAAGATTAAAGATAATCTTGCTATTTCACAAGATTAAAAAAGCCAGAGCCAATCTTAACATCACACATTACCCCACCTATTCTGCATAAATTCTGTTTTATGCATATCAGAACAGAGGAAGGGCACTGGTGATATTGTTATCTTTTCAAAGCAGAATTGAGAAAATACAGAGCAGTTTTCTGGGCTTTTGTCTGATCTCTCACCTACTCGAAATTGGCACCAAAATGAAGAATGGCAAGAAGTGCACATGACTTCCACATCCTCAGGGTTACATCACAAGGATGAAGCAGCAGATTGTGTACAGCTCACAGTGCACAGCACAGCTGCTGTGCTGTGTGCAACTCTTCCCTTGCATAAAAAATGCCCTTCTCAACAAAACTGTGACTCATGAAAAAATTGACAGATACCAAGGAAAACAGAGATAGGCTCATTTCATAATGGGACCTGCTGCTGTGGACTCTGACATTCCCCTGCTAAGTGGGTTTTTTATATAAATGAAACATGTGGATCTTGAATATTCTATTTTTGGATTGCGATTTTCTTTGCCAAATTTTTTTTTCATTAAGATGTCTACAAGAAAATATCCCTGCTGTAGGAAAAGGGGGTTCTTGGTGCTGAAGGGTTTCCCAGCACTTCAAGCACTGTCAAGAATTCCTGCCCACGCCAGCTGTGCTGTAATCACTATTTCTTAATAAATCAGTAATCCTGATCTAAGAAAATAATTCCTCAAATGTCATTACCTGTGTCAGAATGCAGCTTGCATAACCTGATGTGTTACCCTGTCTGAAAAGCTGGAGCAGTGCAAGGATTTCAGGTGTGGGTTTATCCAAGGCCTTGCATCCCTGCTGAAAGCCAGACACACTAAAGCAGATTTTGGGGACACAAATTTCCTGCTGAACTTGGCCACACGAGGCTCAGGCAACAAAATCTGGGCAGTGCCCAAAGGAAGCTGAGCAAGGAACCCTCTTGAGTTTCCTGTTCATCATGGCCTAATGTTCTGTGGCACAAAAACAATTCCCCAGCTTGAGACAACTGGCGAGCTCACATCACAAATAATGCACCAAAAGCTGGCAAAGCAGGGCTGGAATTTGCTTCCAATAGCATTTATTAAATATAGTAATAATACTAATAACAGCAACAACAATAATAACCCAAAGAAGCAAGGTAGGAACAACTTATTGAGCTTCCATCAGATTTCAAAAAAATTATTTTGTCTCGCCTTGCTAATGAAAAATACATTGAAGCTGTTGGTAAAAACCCTGAGCCTTTCAATGGAATTCTTGAATATTTGCTTTTTCCCTGTTTTAAATTTAAGACCTGAAACTTTTGTAGCACCAGTTTGGAGAATTGTTTTCTGCAGTCAAATGAACAATTCCTATTTAGATGAGATCTTTACTAAAGAATCCACTCCAGGCCAATTCAGCAATTCTGGCAATAATGTAAATGCAAAAACATCTAAACCAAATGCAGGAAAAGAAACCTTTGAAATGGTGCTTATTTCTTCCAGAGAGCTGATTTAATGTGAAATCCTTTTGTTTTAAATAAGGCTTAAAGTTTCATCTTGTTTATCATCTCAAACCAGCTTCAGCAACAGCTGGAAATTCTGAAAGTGAAAGCACATTTGCAGAACTTTTGTTTCCACATTCTCTAATCCTGTTCTAGGAAAAAAATCAAAAAGTCTGCACCTCCATATGAGTACCCCCCAAATATCCACCCATTTGTAAAACTCAATTTATATTGCCAATATCATGGGATATTTAAAAGAAATAAAACACTTGCCTGTTTTTCTTAGTATTCCCAATAATTTCAAACCTCAAACACGTTATCACGCCCTGATGTACAAACAAGGCATCCCAGAAATGCAGTTTAAGTGCAAATGTTGGCATCTGGGAGTGACAACAGGCAAGAAAAACAGTGAAAGCTTTGCAGAACTTTAGTGACTCCATGAAATAAATCCATCCCTTATCACTGGTTAACTTCAGGGGGACTGCAATATTCACCATTAATTCAGTGTAAGAATCTTGTTTTAGACATAATAACTGCTAGAAAGCAAATAAATATTATATTTTTTTTTCTAATCCTGAAGAGAACGAGACCCTCTGCTTCAGCCTCTTCAAAATTTCTCCCTGAATAAGTTTAGAGAATACAGATAAACTCTGAGTAAATAAAACAACCTTTTGCCCTCATGTACTTCTGTACTTGCTTATCTATAGATTTCTCTGGGTGTAACTGAAAATAAAATTTGGGTTTCTTGTTTTTTTTTACATTCATAGGTAGGATTCAAAATCAATCTAGCAATGTACCACATAATAACATGCTTCCATGAAGCTTAAAAACTGAGATTCAGCATAAAACACTGCAGCTGAAATACTGAAATACCACTGTAGGGAACAGCAACTCCAAGGAAAACACATTCGAGATGGGAGGATAAACTCCCAGTTTTATTTACTGTAGACATAAAAAGTCAGGACCTAAACCTATCATGAGGAAATATGTACATTATGAAAGGCAGTAAATAGAAGTGGCTGCATTTTTCCACAAGCCCCCATATTAGATAGCACCACAAAGCACCAGGTCCAGGTAGTAAAACCTGTTTTTCTGACCACCCCTTCTAGAAGATCTTGGTGTGAGTGTTAAAGCCTGTAATTAACATTTTTCTTTCCATAGTTCCTTTTTTTGGTGGAACAATCAGAGTGCTTTGGTAGGCTGACATGTCTCTCACAGCAATATTCAAATCCTCCCCCAGCACAGGGAGGGAAAATGTTCCTCAGTCTGTTTGTACACAGATGGCACCTGAGTTCAAAGCCTCTCAAACTTCAGAATTGCTGCTCCACGGCCACAAATACTAACAGCAGTTACACAACCTCTCAGTTCAATAAATCTAAACAAACACACAAGTACTATGGACTTCTCATGCAATATTATAACATAAAAAATCCCATTTTATGCAACGCGCTGTAATCAAGTATTGTGTAAAAAGTTTAAGACGAGATCATAATTCTGGGCAGGACTGCTCTGTGCAAATATGAAATTCTCTGCAGAGTAAATGCTGAAACTTGGAGGGAAACACGAGATGTAAGAGGAAAACTTCCACTGCTCTGCCTTATCCTATAAATATTCCATACAGCTGAAAGTATGACAGATGCAGATTACATATTTTGGATTTTATACACACAGGTGAGTTAGAGGAGTTGGAGCTGCTGGTCTATAAAAAAATTCTGGGATTCTGGCAAAGGGGAATCTAAAAAATGTCCCAATCTGATCTGTAAATGCAGAATCTCTGAGGGAAACACGAGATGTAAGAGGAAAACGTCCACTGCTCTGCCTTATCCTATAAATATTCCATACAGTTGAAAGTGTGACTGATACAAATCACTTATTTTGGATTTTATACACACAGGTGAGTTAGAGGAATTGAAGCTGGAAATCTATAAAAAATTCTGGGATTCTGGCAACAGGGAATCTAAAAAATGTCCCAATCTGATCTGTAAATGCTGAATCTTGGAGGGAAACACGGGATGCAATAAGAAAACTTCCACTGCTCTGCCTTATCCTATAAATATTCCATACAGCTGAAAGTATGACTGATGCAGATCACATATTTTGGATTTTATACACACAGGTGAGTTAGAGGAGTTGGAGCTGGAGGTCTATAAAAAATTCTGGAATTCTGGCAAAGGGGAATCTAAAAAATGTCCCAATCTGATCTGTAAATGCTGAATCTCAGAGGGAAACACGAGATGTAAGAAGAAAACTTCCACTGCTCTGCCTTATCCTATAAATATTCCATACAGCTGAAAGTGTGACTGATGCAGATTACATATTTTGGATTTTATACACACAGGTGAGTTAGAGGAATTGGAGCTGCTGGTCTATAAAAAATTCTGGGATTCTGGCAACAGGGAATCTAAAAAATGTCCCAATCTGATCTGTAAATGCTGAAACTCAGAGGGAAACACGAGATGCAATAAGAAAACTTCCACTGCTCTGCCTTATCCTATAAATATTCCATACAGCTGAAAGTGTGACTGATGCAAATCACATATTTTGGATTTTATACACACAGGTGAGTTAGAGGAGTTGGAGCTGGAGATCTATAAAAAATTCTGGAATTCTGGCAAAGGGGAATCTAAAAAATGTCCCAATCTGATCTGTGATAAAGAAGAAAGACATCAATCCCCATGGAGCTCATGAAATCCCAGCAGCCCGTAAAGCAGCACGAAGCAGACTATTTTACAATGGCATAATAATAGCTGGGAGAAGACCAAAAGTAGAATCCATGCCTAATTTGAAGTTTAGAATAAACTAACACCAACTGCAATGTCTTCACCAAAATGTTGGCGTTTCATGTGGAGCTGAAATATGTTAAGAAATTGATCACATAAAAGGCAGATGAATATATTCCTCCTGTTACACTGACATTTCTCACAAGTTTTAGAGCAAAATATGTAGGACTTAAGCTATAATACATACTCATGGTTATTTAATTTCAGGCATTCAGTCTCACAGGGCAAGCAGTAATTCTTTAGAGCCGGAGCCTCAATTTTGAGCAGGCTGAACCCACAGCCACGCAGGAATCCAGCAGTAATTGCAAGGGAGCAAACTGCACAGAGGATAAACTTTTATCACTGCAAACCTGATCCTTCTGAGACAGCACATCCACCACTGACCTCAAGGAAGCTGGGATTTGGATCTATTTTTTGGGTTCTATGCATCTCCCACGAAACTCAGAAGTTCCTTTGTTGGCGTGGAGTGCTCTGTGTGTATTTTCTGTTGGGATATTACCTAATATTTATTATCCTGCATTATCAGAAATTACACAGAGCCTTTCAGCACCGCTGAGATTAGCAGGAAGCCATTCCTAACACAGGGTTAATCCCTTCCCTGCACACACACATCCCCTATAAGCATGTCCAGAACCCCACAGGGATGTTGACCCCACGCAGGGCTGGACGCACATCCCCAGAGCTGCGGCAGCTTTGTGTTTTGTAAACTGCTAATTATCAACCAGCAGAGTAGACTTTGGGATTCAGAGACTTGAATTCATAGACTTTGTCCTGAATGTGCAGCCTGCATGGCATGGAGGAGATCTGCTTAGTCATGAGGAAAGGGGGTGGCTTGTGCAAGTCCACAGAGCATCTCCTGCTAGTCCATTCCAGAAATTCCCAGCCCGGCTCTGGAGCTGCTTCCCTCTCCTCCCCTGTCCAAGGGGGATATTCCCCTGTCTCCAGGGAAAGCTTAAAAACTGCCAGCTAAAGAAAAGAGGATGCTGCTTGGAAGTAGAGGTGTTTTTTTGCTGCAAATTTGGAGATTTATTACACAAATTCCTAACTTTTTCTGTCATAATTCTGATTGGAATCTATTACCATTGTCAGCATCATTTACTCTTGCAAGCACAAATGTACACACTGGAATTTGAAATTTCATTTTTTGCCTCAGTCTCACTCCTGCATTGTTTCTCCATTGCAAATGGGGAATTGTTTGCATTCTCACATCCCAGATCACACAGTATTGAGGACAGGGGCAATTATTCAATTATTTCATTTGAGTAAGAAGATGGCCCCAGTCTTGACTAGGCTGCTTGGTGCTACTGCAACACAGGTAATTAAAAATATCTATATAGTTCATGTATCACGAATTTTAATTGGGGAATGATGTCATTGTTTAGTTCAGTTCTATAGAGTGCTTTATGAGAGGGCAAACAGGCCAAATAATATAATGGAAGGTGTGGGTGGAGTGGGAGAAAAATGTGAACATCATCAAATTGACTTCAGTTCTGCGAAAGTTTCCGGATAGGAAGACTGCAGGATAGGCCTTGCTTCACTTTTTTTTTTCCCCCCTCTAAATTTAAAGAGCAAAACTCCACGACAGATTTATTATAATTTGCCCTGCAGTGTGAGAAGAGCTGACAACTTTGTAGCAGGAGGAAGAGGGAAGCGCATGCTGCAGCAGAAGAGCTGATGCTGAAGTAGAAACTTAATGTTTCCTATGGTTGCCACATTTATTTTCTCCTTCCTATTTCCTTATACCTGCAAGACCTGGGAGTATCCCAAGCCCACTCAGCACAGGGCTGAGTACCAGGGTGATAATTTGCTTAGCACCAGCATTTTCTGCATTGTCCCTGGTACCTGAGAGCAGCACCACTGGAAAAAGGTGAACTACCCTACATTTCAAACAAAGCACAACTGGAAAAGCTCCCTGGGCTCTTCCCTTTGTGGAAAATAAAAAGTGGAAGGGGGAAGAGACAAAAGAAATAGAAAAGGTTTATTATTTAATGAAGGAATCAATTGATGTTTCGTTTCCTGAGAATCCCAAGACAAATCTTACGGCTTTTTCATTTTTCATCCTGCCTTGGAAAAGCCTCCACAGGGAAAAAGACAGGGGGAAGGAGATTTTTCCCCAAGTAAATGGAGTCCTTTAAATTGTAAATCAACTCCTTTAACTTGTCCTGTTATTGGGAACCCCCAAGTTCTGTCTGTGACGTGAGGAGTAGGACTGAGTACATCAATGTTCTCTTGCTTTGGATTGTTTCTGACTCTTCCTCTTGTTATTCACAACAAGTGACCTGACACACAAAGAACATTTGGCAGAAAGCACCTGAAAACCAGATCCTGCTGTTAGAAAACTAGACACCATTATGGAAATAAAGAGTGAAATAATGAACACGTATCACCTAATATCATGCTGGACTTAACAAAGCTATCAGTGATTAAAAAATGAAATCAGTAGCAATAACTAATGGAAAGTGTTGTACCCATGACTTCAAAAGGCTCATGGAGAATTTGTAATTGTAGGATGATTCCTCTTGAGTAACTGCACTGGAAACTTTTACTGCATGACAGAGAAGGACATGGCAACAATCCTCGTGGAGGAGCTTGTAAAAGAAGCTCAGATTCTGAATATCAAACACACACAATTAGTGATTCACAATTAGGCTACCAAAAAGGGCAAGGAAAGATCTTCAACTCCACTCTGAGCAGATTACATTAAAAAAATACCTGAAGAGGGCCTCTCCAATCAAGGTGAAAAAAAGTATTAATTTCACTTTTCATGATTTCATCCGGCTTTGTACAAGACAAAGTTTTCATTCCGCTTTTACATTTTTCTTGTTTGTACAATAAAATCGTTTTAGAAATTCATTTTATTAGCCATTGCTATAAGGAGGAAATTACACTAAAAGTAATTGAAACAGTGCCTAAATTTATTTTATTGACTTAGAAATGGACTCATGGTTATTTAAAAAAGTCCACAAGAGTCAGATTCAGAAGCACTGTTGATAAGGAGTGCATTTATCAGTCCCACAAGGAAGGTTAAAAGGCATAGCTTCGATATCCTTCAATTAAATTCCAATATTTCACCGCCTCCATTTCAGATTCCTTACATGGAACACAAATTTATATCAGGAAAAATATTGCTTGTATATTCCGTATTATAATGGATGTTTCATTGGATGCTGGGGTTAAATACATTGCATTATCCAGGAATTTGCCATTTCTAAGAAACACAGACCATCTTAAGGCTGTTTAGAAGTACAGAATCTCTGAACCACTACAAGTTACTGAGATATTTTACAAAACTGATGCCTAACAGCATTCAAATTCAAAAGCTGTCCGTGTAAAAATGCCTTTATATTATATTTCTGATTGGTTATCACTCAAAGTCAGTGCCAACTATTTTTTTCAGCTCTCTCTCCCCTTGACAAGCCCATGCTTATATTGTGCCACATGCCTTAACACACTGCTAGGAGTGATTTCTTGTAATCTCATAATTAAATCTCTCAGCAATTTTTGCAGCAATTTTTCTTTTTTTTGTGACAGCCAAAGTGAATAATGATGTCAAGCACATCACTTGATGCACACAATTCTGATATTAACGAGAGCACACCATGAGAAACTTCTTTTCAAAGGAGAGTACTCAGTATCATATGTCACAATTGCTTGGTGTACACTGGGAATTTTTGGTTAACTAGTAACAAATCATAGTAACCTTTTAAAAGGTAAATTACTTATTAAATGATAGGCTAATTGCTACAGAAAATAGATATTTTAAAATGGAACATGGTACCAGTGTTCTACAGCAAAAGCTTGTTCACAGACGGGGCAGCAAGTCACAAATCCAACTCAAACCCCTGGTTATTTCAAGGAGAATTAAAACTGATCCATCTGATTCATAGGAACCTAAACTCCACGGGACATCCAGAAATTGATAATTCCCTGAGCTTTTGATCACAATAAATACCAGCCTTACATCACTGATATTAATAACGCATCCCTGTTAAGTCAGCATAGTATTGTCGTGTGTACGCAGGGCCACAAAGTTACAACACCACAGGAACTTGCACTCTCTAGCTGCAGAATCCCCTGGGGAGAAATGACACCAGGAAGATTACAAAACGCTCCTGCGAACCTGAGGCATGCCATCAAGACACAATATATTTCAACATAGCATCTAGTTGTTGCAGGCTGTGAGAGGCTCCCCGACTTTCTGCGATTGGGAAATTGAAGGAAAAAAAAAAAAAAAAAGAGGAACGAGGTGTTCATTCATTCCGAGAGCAGCCAGGTGAGCCCGAGCAGTGCCCTGGCGGTGCTTCCCCCACGGGCGGCAGGGATGGAGGGCGCGCTGTGGATCCATCCATCCATCCCTCCATCCATCCCTCCATCCCTCCATCCATCCCTCCATCCATCCATCCATCCATCCTGCCCATCACCGCCTCACCTCAGCGGGGCGGCCCCGAGCATCCCCCGCTGCCGGCCGGGCCGGACCCGCTGCTGCAGCACCATGGACACAGCGCCCGGGCAGCCCCGGCCGGAGCGCCGGGAGCGCACCTGGAGCGCGGCCGGGGCGCTCCGGGCACCGCATCCCGCCCGGGCTCCGCCAGCGCTCCGCTCTGCCCGCTCCGCGGGGCCCGGCCCGCCCGGCCCGGCCGGCACACCGAGCATCCCCGGCGGCCCCGGGCTCCGCGTCCTGCCCGCCCCGAGCCCCCGCAGCCCCCGCGGCCCCCCGCGGCCCCCGGCGGCCCTGCCCGCAGCAGCCCGCGGTGCCCGCGGTGCCCTCACAGCCCGCGGCTCCCTCAGCCCCGCGCTGCCCCCGCCGTCCCCTCACCTCGGGGCCGGTCCCCGCAGCCGCACGGAGCTGGCGCTGTCAGTTCTCAGCGGGAGAAGCCGTTCCCTTCCAGCGGGATAAACTCCCCGCTCGGCCCGGCCTCCCGGGCAGGGCCCGCCTCCCCCCGGCGCCGCCTCCGCCGGCCCACGGCGAGCGGGGCTGGCAGCGAGCGGGGCCGGGCCGGGAGCGGGCCGGGCTGGGCACGGAACGCGGACAGGGACGGGGATGGGGACCGGGGGCGGCCGCGGGGATGGCGAAGAAGAGCGGGATGGGAGAGGCAGCGGGCAGTGAGGAGGAGGAGGCGGCTCCTTCCTCGCTGTCCCCTCGGGCCGTCCCGCAGCCCGGCCCGGCCCGGCCCGCACAGCGCAATCGGCCGCGTGGAGCCGAGGGCAGAGCGCGGCCCCGCAGCGCAGCTGGAGTTTGATCTCTGCTCCCTGTAATCTCCCGTAACTGAAAATTCACTTTTTCCGCCTGCCGGCTGCTTTCTCTTTTGCCTTGCCATGCTGCAGCCGGCTCCGCTCTGCGCTGCGCGGTTTGCTTTGGCTGGGTCGCCTCACGCCGGGCTGTGTCCTGCTGTGACAGGAGTAAAGGCTTTTCTGACAAGGTTCTTAGCAGTAACGGAGGTAAAGCAAATTCTTTTCACTTTTTTTTTTCCTCTTTTTTTTTTTTTTTTTTTTTTTTTTTTCCTTGAGATTATCTCTGGGCGCTCTTCCCCCCCTGCCAGGAATGCAGAGCCGAGCGGTATAGGCTGTGCTCGGTACCTCTCTCCAGAGGCAGCAAGCCCCAACAAGCCTGTCACCTCCTCTATCTCAGCCTCTGAGGCTTTGAAAAAGAAGTTAGATGTGGAAAAAAAGGCATAAGATCAACAGGCTTTAGAGAGTCATCCTGGAACTCGAGGTGCCCCGGGATACAACAGTTTATCTTGAAAAACTCCTGATCCCTTGGACATCACTGCGAGGTTGAGAGGATCCCAAATTTGCCTCATTATGTCTCTTAGTCATCAAGAGTTTTGAAAGAGAGCCCACATTTGCTTTATTATTTGTATACTGAAGGCAATTTATAGATTAGGGTTGAACACGTCAAAATACCTGGACTACCTACAGATACTAACTTTGCCTCCAGCCTTTTGTTTATGAGAACAATCTCTCTGTCTGCAGAGGCTTGAAGCCTTGTGTTAATTTTTATGAGAATTATCTGTCTATTTGTATAGGCTTGAGGTGTTACCTCTGCCTTGACAGATCAAGGATTTTTTTTTTTTTCAATTCCCGCTTTTTCCCTTTCATCTGAATTTTTTTAGCCTTGGAAATGTGGAAATATTTTTTTTAAGTGGTTCTTTTTTATTGTTGGGGTTGGGTATTTTAAAATTTATTTTAACATACTGCAGTAATAACCTATTCCAGTAATACCCTGGCTCAGGAATTAGAAGCCAGGTCCTGAAAACAAGTAAAACAAACCCTCAGAATTACCATGGATGAACAAAGAGGCAAATGTGGGTAAAACAATCTTAACAAAGAGATTTTAAATGCCTCGGTTATTAATATTTCTACCACTTTACAGCAGTAGCTGAGGTAGAGTTTCAATAGAAAGTTTAAAGGAGAAAGATCTGAGCTGGACCCTCACAGAATTCTGATTTATCCCTGGTGAGAGCAGAACTGCTGCTCTGCTGCTGGACAATTCCCATTTAATTGAAGTGTCTGCTAAAAGGGGATCCCTCCCCAAAATCAAGGTTTTCACCTGCAAACTCTTTCAAACTCCCTGCGACTGGAGGCATTCCAAGAATTGCAGGTATTGGTAACATCCAGGGGGGACTGGGCAGTCCTGCTTTGAGCCCAGGCTTTTAATAAAGGCAGAAATACAAAGCACAGTTTGGATTTTAATGAAATGGCACGGGTGAGACAGATAATCTCTGTCAGTCCAGAGAAATCAGCCAAACACAGCTTTCACAGAAATATTACTGACACATCTCACTTTCTGTCCTAAGCATTATTTTCTTTAGCAAGTTCATCTTTTGAAGAGAACTCAGTAAAAATAAAGCAAAAACAGAATGATAACTTTTGTAGAAATTACTTCGATTTTGTAAATATGCATTTTAGCAGATTGAGATAGGAAAGGAAAAGATCACTTAGTCTGATTTCCTGCTTAACATGGATTTTTAGGTAGGATTTGATATCCTATTAAATGTTACTTTTGGACAGCTAATCTTAATTTGAAGAATGAAGAGATGAAGAGCCCATACATTTTCTCTGGTAATTAAAAGTATGCCTTATTTATAATTTGAATTAATCTCTTTATTTATTTTTTTTACCTTAACAAAGAGTGTGTTTTTGTAGAAAAACTCAGTCATTTCTGTATTGGTAAAGAAATAAAACAGGCTACAAATGTATTATCTGTTCTGTAATCAACTTGCTTTATACAGTCCTGAAATGGTCATAATAAAGACATTTATCAGTTTCTGGTAAGTTTTTGTTTGCATTGTTTGGCTGTGCAGTTTTTGATGATCCAGACTTTCTCCCCTGCTTATCTGAGAGGATTCCTGAGTTTGGCTGGGAGCTCTCTGAGAGTTGTGAAACAAGAATGAAATGTCAGGCTCAGGCCTTGCTGAGCCATGGGCAGCTCTCCCCAAAGTTCAAAGACAAGCAGAAAAGACTCTCTCAGCATCAGTTCTGGTTTTAAAATGAGAAGATAATTTGCCTTCCACAAGGTCAATTATACTCTGCTTTTTTATTGGGTGTAAAAGCATTAGTTAATTCTTTTCATGTGAAAGAATTGCATTTTAAACTCACTTTAATCAGCCCGTTTTTCTTGGTGAGTCTTTTTGAAGCATTTATTGCATCTGAAAAAAATATTATTTCTGCTTGCAGTTATTACTGAATGACTGTACATTATGTGTTTCAATTATTCAGAAAATTTGAAGTCGATTAAATAGAATCATATGGCAAAAATTGTTCTCACTGAGATGAGAAACTGAAATGAGGGCTTTGTGGAATCTCCAGATGGACCAGGGTGTTAGCAATGACAAAATAACCTCCCCTGAGTGGTTTCATTTCTCTTTTCCATCTTGGTGAAGGAATTTCTGTGCAACAATTCCTGAGGAATTCCAGGTAGGCATTTATGGTTAGAAAAACTAATTTATTGGAGGTGATGCTGTGATTTTGACAATTTTTTTGACCATGCTGGCAACCTTGCAAGGATTTCTACCCCTTCCCATCTCTGCAAAAACACAAATTCCATATTTTATTGACTTTTTATGTTTCCCCTGGGTTTGTGCTCAGTCTCTGGGTGCATTACTCAAGTTTAAAATCCCCCCTCACGCAGTGTGTCCCATCCTGGTGCTCTGGGATGGAATGGAGAAGCAGCCAAACTTTTAACATCTAGAGGGCAATCTCCTGCTCTGAGAGTGCAGCCAGAAATCTGACAGCCTGAGCAGCAAGCCCTGATTGTGCAAATTTCATTGCTTTAAAGGAATGGAGTTTAAATAGTTAAAAATGTCCTGTATTGCTGCCTTTTTTAAAAAGTCACCCCGTGTTCTGTCTCTTGGGTAATGCAATATTTTAATTCATATATCTGGTGTCCTTTTCTTGATAAAAAGCATATCTTATTTGCCTCAGCATATCTCACTCTGTCTTAACTGGCAGTTTTTGCTCTGGGAAGGCATGTTTTAAAAAGCAAGTCATAATATCCCAGCACACTCCTATCTGCAGCTTGCACACTCTTTTCTTGGAGGGAATTCCACGTTTCAGCTGCTATCAGTGGCATTTTACACAGATCCAGGGCAGGAGCTGGGGTGGAAAGTGCATTCCTTGGGCAGAGGAGAGGGCTGGGTGGGTTTGTGCTGGGATGAGCAGCAGGGAGAGAAGCAGGCACGGTGCAGATTTTGCACAGATAACTGCAGAGCGGGTCAAAACAAGAACCCCTTCAAAATGAGCCTCCTCTGCCTGAACTGCCAGGCTTGGATAAAAGAGTAAAATCCAAGCCATGCCTGCTTTAAATTCACTAAAGTCAAGATCACACCAGCCTGCCTAGCTCTAATTTTAATGGGTTTTTTTCTCACCTTCAGTCTCTCCCCAGCTCTTCTCTGATTTTATTTTGGAGGGAATAACTTTCTGTCTAGGACAGCCTGGCTCTCCTCTAGTGGGATATGATATTGCTGTTCCAGTCCCATTCTGATTAAATGGGCCCAATTGCACATCACAGACAGCTGGCAGCCAAAAGGAAATATAGGAATAAGGAGCTTAAGCACAAACTGATGTGTCAGATGTGTTAATCCATCCTCAACTCGTTTCTGAAGGAATCCTTTTAAAGCAACCAAAAAGTCCTTTTGAGCCTCATTTAAACCCAGTTTATCCAATTTCTCAGCTGATTGAGCTGAGACAGATTTATGAATGTAAGTTAACTTCAGAAATGCAGATTTCTACAATGATACATGCTCAGACATCTGCAATGAGGAGCTGATGCAACCAGGGCTCAGGGTTGTGCTAATGTGAGATGGGAAGGAGGTGGCTGGGTTGTGGTTAAAGCATGGGACTGAGCTGCTGAGAGGTCTTGCTTCTATTCCTGGTTGTGTCACTGACTTCCTGTGGGTCACTGGAGTCACTGAGCTCTGTCTCATTTCACTCATTTATAAAAAAGAAATGATATTGCATTGCTAAAGCACTGCGAGACAAGTCACTGCTGTCTGGACCATTGTGAGAAAATTTGTGTCAGCAGATCACAACCATATTCCTCAAGGAACTCCTTTTGGAAAATTTGCTGTCTTATACAGCAATTCAATGATTGCAGTAAAGACTAAAACCTCAAAAATACAATTTTAGTTTAAAAATGTCTCAAAAACTTTGCTTCCAGGTTCCCATTAAACATTTGTTCATGAAAAGGATTGTGTTTTCCTTGTGAGAGTAGGAGGAAGGTACCCACTCCCTCATAATGGTGAAAAAATAATTAATCCTCCCTACCATTGTTTCTTTTAGAGGACTGCTCATTTTACTCATATACAAAACAGAAATAATATTGCATTGCTAAAGCACTGTGAGCCAAGTCATTGCTGGCTACATAATTGTTTCATGCTCATAATTGATGTCTAATTGTATCAGTAGATCACAACTATATTCCTAAAGTTATAGGAATATATCTAGTTATAAAGCTATATTCCTAAATTTATAGGAATTTGTGTATAATTGTATCAGTAGATCACAACTATATTCCTAAAGTTATAGGAATATATCCAGTTATAAATCTATATTCCTAAATTTATAGGAATATATATAATTATAAAGCTATATTCCTAAATTTCTAGGAATGTATATAGTTAGAAAGCTATATTCCTGTATGTATAGATCTATATCTAGTTATAAAGCTATCTTCCTAAATTTATAAGAATATATCTAGTAATAAAACTATATTCCTAAAGCTATAGGAATATACCTAGTTAGAAAGCTATATTCCTAAATTTATATGAATATATATAGTTATAAAGCTATATTCCTAAATTATATGAATATATATAGTTTATAAAGCTATATTCCTATATTTATAGGAATATATATATAGTTATAAGCTATATTCCTAAATTTATAGAAATATATATAGTCATAAAGCTATATTCCTATATGTATAGATATATATCTATTTATAACGGTATATTCCTAAATTTATAAGAACACATCTAGTAATAAAGCTATATTCACAAATTTTTAGTAATATATATCTAGTTATAAAGCTATATTCCTAAATTTATAGGAACATATCTAGTAATGAAGCTCTATTCACAAATTTTTAGTAATATATATCTAGTTATAAAGCTATATTCCTAAAGTAAGTAATTTGGATAATTTTCTGTCTCACACAGCAAGTCAATGATTGCAGTAAAGACTAAAAACCCTAAAGTACAAACTTTTACTCAAAATACCTGGAGAACTTTGCCTCCAGATTGCAATCAGCCGTTTGCTCACGAGGAGGAGGATTGTGTTTTCCTTTCACAGTATGAGAAAGGTACTCGCTCCCTCATAATTGTGAAAAAATCATTAATCCCCCCCCTCCCATTGTTTCTTTTGGAGGACTGCTTGAAGATCTCTTGGTACTTCCATTTCCTATAACCTTTGTCCTGCTTTATAGTTTTTATACATTGTTGTGATGGAGTTCATTTCAAGCACTATTTTTAAACCCCCTGCTTTTGACATATTTCCCCCAAATCTCCAGGGGGCTGGGATGGATGCAGGAAATGCTGCCTGCCCATGAAATGCTGATGATGCTGCAGGGCAGCAGCTCCCACTGCAGCTCCTAAATCCCAGGGAAATCCTGCAATGGGAGCATCTCCTCCTCCTCCTGAGGAGCAGTTCTCAGCCCTCCTGTCATGGATCCCTCATTCCTATCACCACCATTTTTATTTCTACTGCAAAGAGCTTCTAAACCAAGGAAATCAGGGTCTCTTCCAAATGTCCTGTGAGTCAGGTTTATTGATTAAATGCTTCAAGACATTTTGGAATTATTTAGGGTGGATATAGACTGGAAGAGAATTAGATGACTTTCAGATTATCCTACAGATTTAATGATGTTTGCTGAAATTCTTAATTAGTCTTTACAGTGAATGGGTTGCATGGCTTTCGAAAAAAAGACCAAAGATTGAATCGAGCAGTTTCTTGATTGTCTTTGTAATAATATACATTATTATGACCCTAAACATCCTAAAACAATGTCATTTTAGTCCTGACAGTTGTGAAAGGATCACAATCAAATGTGAGCATCCTTTTCTTACAGCTCACAAATTGTACTGCAGAGGCTTCTGTACCACAGGTGTTGTGACCTGACAAAATAAACACCAAACTCTGCCTTCTGATTTCATCCAGGCAGGAGTGGGAGACCCAGACAAAACCCAGTGAAAAATCACCCCAATATTTATCCTATTTATCCTTTCCCAGGGTTATTTTGTGTAAAATCCACACAGATGCTGAACCCAAAGGCCTTAGATGAGATTTTGAAAAGTGTAATAAATATCTCCTTACTCTGTGAATAAACCTTCATCATAAAATGTGCAGGGAATTCTGCTGGGCAGAGAAACAGTGACTTTAATCCTTAATCGAATTATGCTTTGTAGAAGTACAAGAAAACAAAATCTGGCCAGGCAAAGCAGCTTGAAATAGGTGTTACATGAAAGGCATCATGTTCCAGCCATGCAAATTGCTCTCCTGCTTTGTCTGCTCCCCTTCTCAACTGACTCTTGGTAGTCTTTCAAATAAGTCATTATTTTCATTTAAGATCTGAAGACTCCTTAAAAATAAAGTTAATAACTGGTTGTTAGGCTGTGCTGAGCATTAGAGGATGCCAGGTAACCTGAGCAGTGAATCAGGGGCTATTTTGGGGAGAAAAATATTACAATAATTTTCAGGAAATAACCTTTTTGTTCCAAAACAGCTGTCATTGAACACTATTATATCTACAACAATTAAAATTATCTTTGGTAACTTTTAGTATTTGGCACTGCTCCATCATTGTTCAGTTAAATATTTTTCAAGTGTTTTAGGACTTCTGCCCACTGTGTGCCTGAAACCCTTCATCATCACTGGGAGAAGCTCCTGGGTTTGTCATGTTTTGCTCTCTCAGGATATTTGACAATTTCTGTGGAGGTTTTTTTTTTTGCCATTCTATAGCAGCAGCCCTTCTGCTGACTCAACCTGAGCTCTATAGAATTTGCCTTTTCATGTCAAGGGTTGAATGCCAAAAAGAAAAAAATTTAAAATGAAAAAAAAAAGTGCTAGCTAACATATAAAGTGAATTAGGAAGCATGTGCAAACATCCTGGTGAATTTAAATAGCTGGTTAGCTGGTTGGATCAGAAATGGAGGAAAAATAACACTGGGTCAGGAACAACACACAAAGCAGCCAGAAACCTGGTATTTCTAATTTAGGATATAAATACTCCCTGCTGAAAATTTCTTTGTTACAAGATGCAATTGATTGCATAAAGGCAGGTCTAGAGTAGAGGGTAGTGTTGGTTGATGGCTTTAATATGTTTTCAAACCCCAATTAAAATATTTCCACATTGCTGGGATTTTTTTTCCCCTCAGATTGTAACTAGCTGATAGTGCAAATAACATTTTAAAATGTTTTTCAGAATGAAATTGGAGCTATTTTTATTGTAATAGCATTGTAATTGCTCTCTGTGGCTCTGAGTCCTCACTATTAGCAGAGGAGAGCTGAGAGAGCTCTTCAAAAAGTCTTTTATACACATGTGAGGTATGGTAATTTTTTATTAATAGCTCATTTGCATACTCTGGCATGTTTAGTTTTATTTGCATAAGTTAATATAGAAGCATCCCTTCCAATATAGAGCAGATGTCACCAAACTCACTTTTCCTACAGAAGGTTTTTCTCTGTGAACTTCATTAAGAGTATTTTCTTCCCCTGTGGTTGTGTGAGCAAAACAATGAAATTCTGGGGATTTACAGAGGACCTTGTGCTGATTTCTGCATTAGAGTTTTATATAAAGCAATAAATAATAAAATTCAGTGCACCATGGAGTAGAACCTGGCAACCCACTGCTGTTCAGTGAGCCACAGTAATTTAATATCAATTCCCTGCTTTTATTTGAGAATTGTGGAGATTGGGCCTGGCCATTGTTCTGTGCTCCAGCAGCTGATGCCTGCAGCCAAACCTGGGGAAGAAAAGTGCAAAAAATAGGGGTAGAATGGTAGGACAGAAAATTGGATTCTAGTGGCAAATTCTCATGGCACATTGTAATTTATTGTGCCTTTGATTATTTAATTTATTTATTTTCCTGCTCAAATATGCTTAGCAACAAACTATCCACTTGTAAAAACTTTTTGTGTTGAGTGGAGTTTGGCCCTTTGCTGAGTTTTTTCTTTAAATAGACTTGTAGGTAACTCAATTTCTGTCATCAATCACTGACAAGCTGATTTTTTAAAGGGTAAAATACAGATAATAAAGTGTATCAGAAATCAAGATTCTCTTATCACAACCCCTCTCCTCAGAGTGTGGCAGTTCCAATCACGTCACAGTAGAAATCACTTTTTTGTTAACAGCTGCTTTTCCATAATTTTGGGGTTTTTTTTCAAGAACAATTTACACCTGCTTCCAGAGAGCAAAACATCATTTTAAATATGAGTAAAAAACCAATGTACACCTTTTCCTTCCAGCCAGAGCACAGGAGTTTCAGCTCACTGGGGTAGTTCTCACTTTAATTCCTCGAAATAGAGGGGTCACTACTGAGAGCAGGGGGAAGCTACAACAGGAAAGGAAAGAATTTGGGGGGAAAAATGGCTTTTTGTGTACTGAGGCTTGGGCAGCTTTGCTCTACAAGGACATCTTGGCAGGCAGGATGAAACAACAAGGATTGATAAAGGAATTTAAAAAGCATAACAAGAAATGCCCAAGCAGTGAGCAGCAGAATTTCAGGTTTTCTATCCCATGCTGTAACACTGAGCAGGAGTAGTGCAGGATTTTAACTTCCATTGAGATCAGGAGAACAAAAGAGATACCAAAATTGCCTTTGTCTGTAGATATACATCCAGAAATTTGCTAGAAATTGGGGAAAAAAGTTATTGGTTTTAAGAATTCATCCTTTAATAACTGAGTTATTAAACCTGCTGATCTTAGCTCAGGAGAAGGAAAATTCTTGGGCTCACTGCTGTCACCTGTGGCAGCAGCCTCCTTCCATTCTGTGTTCTCTGGTTCCTGTTTACTCATCCTGCAGCTCCAGGCTGGTTTTGGCTGGAGTTTTATTCATAAAACTATATTCACACTCATTCATATTCATAGTCATTTATTCATTTTTAATTTAATTGATTTTGTTATGTTGTTGGAAATTTCAGCTCCATTGATATTTTACCTCAGCTGTTTCTGTTTTGTAATATTCTTATTTTAACTTGTGTGATGTGATCTCTGATGGTCTGATCCATTTACCAGCTCAGGTTTTTAAATGGTCTCAAACTTTACTTTAAATTAATGTTTGTATTTTTGAGAAACAGTTTCTATAAAAGTATCCAGTTTTTTTTTTTTTAATAGACAGCATTAAAACTTATTTCCCAGAGACATTTATTCGGTTCTCTAATACTCTGAAACCATTTAAATTGAGATAATAAATAATGATTTCTGGTAGCCAGGTGAGAATAGGAATGTGCACAGGCTGCTCTGAGATTTGTGGGTATGGCAGCAAATCCACTTGTTAAATTCCCCTCTTTACATCTTTTAAAACCATTATCTAAATACTTTGTGCTTCTCCAATACCTGCTCAAGTCATTTATAAGACAATATTTGATAATTATTCCCTCACATGTCTAAACCCTGGTTTATAGATGTTTTTTTCTGGAGGTTGTTGGCTTCCAGCTACACTTTTCCTTCCCACTTTCCCACAGCTCTGCTTTTCCAGGAGCCAATTATCTGTTCCCCTTGAGCTTAAATAACAACCACTGAGCTGTGCTGGAGCTCTCCTGAACGGCCATTTCAATAAATTATAAACCTTCCCCGCACTCATTTCAAATTCAAATGTGTGACTCAAAGATAGAGAGCTGCCCTGGACTTAAGCCAGGCTTAAAATCCCTTTTAAGTGAGACAGGACTACAAAATTGTGTGGGGATCTTTGATTTTCTCAACCATCACCTTTTACCTGTTGGGTTTCAGCTGTAGGAACATCAGCATCCCCCAGGATTTTAAAAAATCCTCTTTTTAGCCTTTGTTTCTACACAAACCAGGTAGAAGAAATACTTCCTTACTCTAGAAATTTATGCTCATTATGTAGGGCACAGCAATAACAACAAAAATCCCAAACACCAAACCAAAGCTGAAGTAAGAGGCAGACTAATGATCAAAAAGTCTTTCAAAGGCTTTAGACTGATTTGCATAATGAGAACATTAGGAAAAGCCAAAGTTAATTGAAGAAGGCTTGACTTCAGAACTCTTAAATTTGAAATCAGCCTTGGTAAAACCCAGAGTTTCTGAGTCCTGGAGACACCATGGATGTGCTGCCGTTTGCCTGAGCTGAGGGAAATAAATCTTCTCAAATTCTGGAATTTATTCCCTGCCTGACATGGTGCATCCTGTGCCCAAAATTCCATTTCTCCTGCCAAGCAACTGACCAGTCTAACAAATGAAATTTCTAAATGAAATTCCCCTGATAGAGGAAAAATTCCCCTAAAAAATGAGGGTAGGAGAAGATTTGGTTGTCACCTTCCGACCTGCCATGTCTCAGAAAGCCAGGCTGCAGGTGGGCAAAGCTGCATTTTGGAGAGGACCTTCCCAAAACATATTTCCAGATTTATTTCCTCATAAACCTGCTGCACCTGAGGCCATTCAATCAGGCCTTTTGCAGAAAGAGCTTTCTCAGTTATTAATATTCAGTTCAGTTTTTAAATTTCTTTTTTTTAATATTTTTCTTGTTGTTGTTTATCCTCCAGTGCTAAAATTTCTAAATCTTTCTTGAGCTTTCTAAAAAGAGCTGCACTTCTGTCGTGGGGGCTCTGTCAGCTCTGCTGGGAGTAGAAAAGCTGGAATTAGTGAGAAAATGTTGATGAGGAACACAGCCCTGAATTACCCCTACATGCAACCTCAGCTGAGTGGCTCTCATTGGTGGTTTAGGGGCAGAAATGTTAAAATTAAAATCTGCTCAGTTGTGAACAAGATCCTTGGAGAGATAGATAAATGGCCCTGCCAATAATTTCAGCTCCTGGAGCAGCTGTTAATTAGCTGGGGGTAATTTTTAAAGCATTGCCATAGCCCAAGTTTCCAGAATGTTTTCTGCTCAAAGCAGAATTTGGGAAATTCCTTTTTGCCAGGAGCTGGAATATAAGAAAATAGAGACATTTCCATCAATTATTGGGGGTTTTTTTTGTTGTTTTTTTTAGCTCCTAAAATCAGCAAGGTTATTTGACCTTTTTCAGGGATTTTCCTTAAAGGACAGAGCTGAAGGATATAAAGCTGGATTTGGAATGCTACAGAAGTTTCTCTCAGCAAAGCTCGTCTGTTATTTCTGTCAATTTTTAAAATATCTTTGTGCATCATTACTTGTCCCCCAATGCCACACATGGTGACACGTGTCTGCTGTCACTGCTGTGGAATATTTGATATTCATGGGTGATTGTGGGGCAGGGACTGCAGGAATTAAGGCTTCAGCTCATTTCTGGCAGAGAGATGAGCAGAATTTAAACTCTTGCTCCTTTTCTCAGAAGTGTGGGCAGGCTCTGAGGGGGTTCTTTGCCCCAGCTCTCTGTTTTGGTGGATGATCTGCAGCCCACCATGGAAAACAGACATTCCTGAACTGAAAATAACAAATGGAATGTTGTTTTCTGCAGCTTTGATTTCCCAAGTCTGAAAAACCTTTTCAGACACCTGTGCAACTAAAACTGCCTGGATGAAATCTGGTGTGCAGACAGAAAAATCCATTCCTGCTGAAACCCAAACCCCTTCTTTTGTACAGAAGAAAAATTCCCTTCAAGAATGGGACTGTGAATCAGCTTTTTCTTGGAGTCCAGCACAATTCCTTCCTGAGGATGAGGAAGGTGCCAGAAGGTGGCAAAAAACCCATGAAGTGACAGAAAGCAGTGAAGTTCTCAGAGATGCTCTGTCACTCTTGTTTTGCTCAGGGTTAATTTGTGTCTGGAAACGAGCCTCACCTTGTGGGCATCTCCTCCCTGACTCCTCCTTTCTCTCTCCCTGATAACTTTCAATATTCCTGTGTTGGTGAAGAGTTAATCTGAGAAAAGGCCCTGGAATTTCTGCACAGAACCTCTCAGATGATCAGAAGGGTTTGCTTGGTGCAGGGCTCTGTTTTGGGCAAGCAGCTTCTCTAGCTTTGGTTTCCACCAATTCAAAAAATCCAATTGGCAGTGACACGAGAAGTGATGAAATGTCAATAAAACAGGTGATGGTTTCTGAATTAATTAGCAATTTAAATGGCTTCTACATTGCAGAGGCCACTGGAGGGCTGTTGGTACACCTGAGGGTATTTGAGAGGGTGTGGAAGAAGGAAAAGCAATTTCCCGCTTTGGTGTGGCCTGGGGACAGCAGGATGTGAGGTTGACCCCAGGAGGTGAAGATCACTCGATGGGATCAAATCAGATCAAACCTTGCTGTTCCAGCTACCCCCCGATATCTTTATTGATTGATGTGGCTGAGGGTTGAGGATTGGTAGCACCCAGCAGTTAATTTCCTTCATCCAGAGTTCGTTTCATCCGTTCTTTCCTCTGTGTGAACAATTTCTGAGCAGTAAAATCCATTAGATATACATTTTATCTACATTAATTTTATCATCACATTTCCTACACATTACATTATCATCACATTTCCTATAATTCATTTATCATCACATTTCTACACATTAAATTTATCATCACATTTCCTTCATTCCTTTCTAAAGCTCAAGAACATCTCTATGCCCGTAGCAAATGTGCACAAGAACACTTGGCTTCAGGCGCTGTCCACAGTATTTTTATGTTATTTATTTATATTATTTATTATTTTCAATGTATGTATTTATAAATGGTCAATAATTAAAAAATATAAAATTAAAAATTCAATTTATTTTATATTTTTCAATTTTATTTATTATGAAGGTAATAAATATTTCAATAAATAAAAAATAGAAAAGAATTCCATTTATTTTTATTACTTTTCAGGGTATTTATTATAAAAGAATACTTTAATAAATATAAATAAATATTAAATAAGATAATTCCATTTATTTTTTTATTTTTCAATTTATTCATTATAAAGTAATAATTCAAATAAATAGAAAATATATAAAATAATTCAATTTTTTAAAATTATTTTTCAATTTATTTATTAATAATAATAAATACTTCAATAACTACCAATAAATATAAAATGAAATAATTATATTTCTTGTTTTTAAAAAAATTATTTATTATAAAGTAATAAATACTTCAATAAATAGAAGTAAATATTAAATTAAGATAATGGTTTTTTATTTTTCAATTTATTTTTATAAAATAATAAATAATTAAATAAATTAAATAAATCTAAAATGAAAAAATTCCATTAATTTTGTTATTTTTCATTTTGTTTATTACAAAATACTTCAATAAATAAAAATGATATAAAATGAAATAATTCAATTTCTTTTGTTATTTTTCAGTTTGTTATAAAATAATAAATATTTCCAATAAATAAAAATAAATATAAATAAGATAATTAACTCCATTTTTTTCATTTTTCAATGTATTTATTATAAAATAATAAGCACTTCAAAAATACAAAATGAATAATTGCCATTTATTTGATTACTTTTTATTGATTTCATGATAAATATTTATTCCATTCAGGTACGCAATACAACTCCTGCATTACAGCTCAATTCTGTGTAACTCTGTGTAATATCCCATCTCCCTAAGCACCCAATTCACCCTTTTCTGCTCCTTATAGCGCCTCTATAAATAAGAAAAGTGAAGCACCCAATTCACCCTCCTTATCTGCTCCTCTATAAAATAGAAAATATTTATAAATAAAAGTAATAAATAGAAAATATTTTATAAATATTTTATAAAATAAAATAATAAAATAGAAAATATTTTATTTATAAAATAATAAAATATAAAATATTTTATAAATAAAATAATGAAATATAAAATATTTTATAAATAAAATAATAAAATAGAAACTATTTTATTTAAAATAATAAAATATAAAATATTTCATAATAAAATAGTGAAATATAAAATATTTTAGAAGAAAATAATAAAATATAAAATATTTTATTTATAAAATAATAAAATATAAAATATTTTATTTATTAAATAATAAAATATAAAATATTTTATAAATAAAATAATGAAATAGAAATATTTTATTTATAAAATAATAAAATAGAAAATATTTCATAATAAAATAATGAAATATAAAATATTTTATAAATAAAATAATAAAATATAAAATATTTTATTTATAAAATAATAAAATATAAGAGATGCCAGGCTGCCATCCCCCCCTGGGCCGCTCCCTCGCTCCAGCCCCAGCCCCGGCCGGACCCCGCTGGCTGCGGGGCTGCACACCGGGAACGCGCTGACACGCAGGGAGCTGCAGCCCCTGTCTGCAATCCAGATCCGCTCTTCCTCCCTCCGCTGCTGCGAAGGAAATTTTCCCACATCCTGGCGCTGTGGTGCGCGGGCTGGCCGCCGGCGCTGCCACCTTTGTCCCCCTGCAGAGGGAACGCGCTCCGGGACGGAGGGGCCGGGCCATCCCCGCAATGGGGCAGCGGTCACATCCCCTGCTGGCTCCTGCTCGCAGCCTTGGATCCTGTTCTTGCATCCTGGGGCTGGAAGTTCTGTTTACCGCAGTGCTCACAATAGCCCCGGAGAACGAGGACTCCCAGAACACAATAGTGAACCTCCCCAGGAGCTGCCAAGAGGGAAAAAAAATCCATTTCCTTCCCTGGCACTGCTGGGATGTAGGTAAGGCTGTGCACAGCCAGAGGGGCACAACAACACTTCTGGGCTGCCACCGAGGTTCACTCGAGAAATGGCTTTTGTTCTTGGGCGATGGGGGTCTAGAATGACTTTTGTTGTTTGAGGGGGTTCTATAAGAGAAGAAAGAAAATGGAATGCAAACGTTTTAAGGAGAAAGGAAACCATGGGTATCTCAATTGTCAACCTGCCCTGCAGGTAGCAAGAAATGCCATTTAAATAGGGTGCCTACAGAAAACATGTGGAGGTCTAGAATGACTTTTCTTGTTTGACGAGGTTCTATAAAGAGATATGAAGAAGGATGGAAAGGCAAAGATTTAAGGAGGAAGGAAACTGTGGGCACCTCAAATCTCAACCTGCTCTGCAGGTAGCAAGAAATGCCATTATTTAAAATAGAGGTGCCCTATGGAAAATGTGGACCATAAGGGAGTCTAGAACAACTTTTCTTGTTCAAGGAAGTTCTATAAAGAGAAATGAAGAAGGATGGAAAGCGAAGATCTAAGGAGGAAGGAAACCATGGGCACCTCAATTCTCAACCTGCTCTGCAAGTAGCAAGAAATGTCATATAAAATAGTGTGCCTACAGAAAACATGGACCATAAGGGGGTCTAGAATGACTTTTCTTGTTCGAGGAGGTTCTATAAAGAGAAGAAAGAAAAATGGAACACAAACATTTAAGGAGGAAGGAACCATGGGCACCTCAATTCTCAACCTGCTCTGCAAGTAGCAAGAAATGCCATATAAAATAGAGTGCCTACAGAAAACATGGACAATGTGGGGGTCTAGAATGACTTTTCTTGTTTGAGGGGGTTCTATAAAGAGAAGAAAGAAAAATGGAATGCAAACGTTTAAGGAGAAAGGAAACCATGGGCATCTCAATTGTCAACCTGCCCTGCAGGTAGCAAGGAATGCCATATAAAATAGTGTGCCCATGGAAAACATGGACCATAAGGGAGTCTAGAATGACTTTTCTTGTTCGAGGAAGTTCTATAAAGAGAAATAAAGAAGGATGGAAAGCAAAGATTTGAGGAGGAAGGAAACCATGGGCACCTCAATTCTCAACCTGCTCTGCAGGTAGCAAGAAATGCCATATAAAATAGTGTGCCTACAGAAAACATGGACCATAAGGGGGTCTAGAATGACTTTTCTTGTTTGAGGAGGTTCTATAAAGAGAAGAAAGAAAAATGGAATGCAAACGTTTAAGGAGAAAGGAAACCATCGGCATCTCAATTGTCAACCTGCCCTGCAGGTAGCAAGAAATGCCATTTAAAATAGAGGGTGCCCTATGGAAAATATGGACCATAAGGGGGTCTAGAATGACTTTTCTTGTTCAAGGAGGTTCTATAAAGAGAAATAAAGAAGGATGGAAAGAACATATTTAAGGAGAAAGGAAACCATGGGCACCTCAATTGTCAACCTGCCCTGCAGGTAGCAAGAAATGCCATTATTTAAAATAGAGGGTGCCCTGAGTGCCTATGGGAGTGAGGGGGTCTGGAATGACTTTTCTTGTTCCAGGACAATGAGGGGGTCTAGAATGAGGGGGTCTAGAATGACTTTTCTTGTTTGAGGAGGTTCTATAAAGAGAAGAAAGAAAAATGGAACACAAACATTTAAGGAGAAAGGAAACTGTGGGCACCACAGTTGTCAACCTGCCCTGCAGGTAGCGAGAAATGCCATATAAAATAGAGTGCCCATGGAAAACATGAGGGCATCTTCCTTGTAGCCAGAGTATGTCTGGAAAACAGACATTCCTGAACTGAAAATAACAAATAAAAATGTAATTTTCTGCAGCTTTGGTTCCCAAGTTATAATATATTATATTACAAATATACTAGGAATATATGAATAATTATGAATATATGAATTATGAAATATCAGTAGCAGAAATTCTAACATGATCGGGAATACCCATGGGACGTTTCTGGAAGTGTGAAACAGCCAAGAGAATTAACCAGAATGTACAGGACTGCTCCTGCAGGGTTCTGCTGGTTCTTCTGCTTCCCAAAAATGCTTTCCTTGCATGGGAGAAGGACACAGGGGCTGAGGTGAGAAGCAAGGATGATATCCGTGGTATTTTCCCCTCCTTTTCCCTGGAGAGCAAGGAAGGAATAGCACAGACACCACTGAGGCTGGGCCTGCAGAAAACTCCTTTGAGGAGCAGCACACAAAGATCAAAGTGCTGAAGGACTTGGTTTGTGCTGAAAGGGAGAGTGAACAGGAAAGGGCTGGAGGGATAAGATGGAAACATTTTACCTCAACATTTCACATTTACATTTTACATTACATATCTTACATTTTATTTTAACATTTTTATCAACTGGGACCTTCACACCCTTTCCTACTTCACTGGGAATGGGTGTGGGGGTCCCAGTTGTTGGTTTTTCTGGGTCTGGACTGAAGGCACTTGAGACAGTAATTCAGACTCAAGTGTTTATTATTTCTTATCAGTAGAACAGTCTCATTACTGTGAGTTTGGCAGCTTTTCATTAGAATACACAAAATGGCAACAATCTCTTGGTACAAGGACTTTCAAGACTAAACTATCCAATTAAGAACTGACACCTAGATTATTTTCCCTTTTAACCCAATAACTGATCCCAAAGAGCCTGCAATGTGGACTTTTCTGCCCAATTACAAAATGCCACCCAAACCCATGAAGAAGGAGGAAGAAGAAGCATAGAGAAGAAACCCAGGATGACACCCTGTGCCCTCCATCTTGCTTTCATCCACAACATACTAAAAACTCCAAAACTAAATTCCGCACCAAGTGATATAACTACACTACTCTCTATAATCTATTTCACACTTTTGTGGATACTAGTTTACCTTAAAGTCTAGGAAACTTTCTCCATGAATGAGGGTCAAAATCAGAGCTTCCCTGGGGGTCAGGGCACCCCAAAGCAGACAGAGAAATAATCCCAATGCTCTGGGTTTGCACAAAAGTGAAACAGAGGAGCCACACAAACGAGAAAGAAACAGAAAGAGAAAACAGATGAGTAGAGGAACTCCATCTTCTGGATTCTGTCATTCGAGTTCTCTGTGTCTGGTACAGATTTAGCAGGATGGGTGTTGATTTTGAGTCAGGTCACAAACGGAGAGCTGTGCTCTCACAGCTTGGGCAGCAGCCTGAGTGTGGCTGTTCTGCAGGCATGAGGCCTTTTCTGGGTTTTTTTTTTCAATTATAGTGTTAGTTTGTTCATCTTCAGCAGCATTTACAACAGAATTAGTCAGAGACATGTTTTTTAAATTAAGCTTCAGTCGAAGAACAAATGGATGTAAATAACAGGAAAACGTGTTTCGTGAAACTCTGAGAAGTTCAGTAAAGCTGAACTTAAAAATCCTGCAGGCCCAGTGACACCCCCTATAGAAACCCCATTTTTTTCCCATCTCAATTTCAAGCAGGACTGCTCGAAATTCCCAGAGCCTTTGGAACAGCGGAGGGCTGTGCCTTCCCCACTTCGAGATCCTTCCACAACTTCACCTCCTCTCCCCAGAAGTCCCAATCTGGCTGTTCCAGCCGCCGCACCGCGGGCGCTGGGGACGGTGGCAGCAGCAGCAGAGCCCAGGTGAGGGGCACGGGGCCAGCGTGGGGCAGGTGTGCCCTGCTGGGCTCGGGGGGACCCTGGCAGGCTGCGTGGCCAGCTGCAGCATTGCTCTGGGGAAGGGGAGGATGAGAGAGCGAGCGTGGGCGGAACACGGGAACTGTCTCTGGTTGGCTGGGGCTGCGCTCCGAGTGGAAATGTGCTGACTTTTGTATGTGTGTGATAAATGTGTTTTAAGAATAGCACTGATTTCTTAATCCAGTTTTGCAAGTACAAACAATTACGATGCCTTGTAAAAGAGCTGCTTGGATCCCCCAGTCCCAATGTAACAAAGATCAAACTGCCTTGCAGCTCCTGCTGGTCGCTCTGGCTCCTGCTGGAGGGAGGAGGAGGGCAAGGAATGCCAGAGCTCAAAAGTCAAATATTGGTGTCTTAATTTTTTTATATGAAAACACTCGAAATGGATCCTGCTTTTTTATTCTTGTAAGCACTGGTGGCTTTAAACACAGTTGCTGGTTTGTTCTGCAAATTCCATTTGAGTTTTCTGCCACCCCAGAGTGTGTGGAAGTACAAAAGGCAAGGGGGTTTGAGCTCTTCAGGACAGAGCAAACCAATTCTCCATTAACACATCCTTCATTACTGATTGGATTATGCTCCTTTCAACACATGTGGAAGACAAAAATATTTCACTGTGATATGGACGCAGCTGTAGTTTAGTTTTAGGAAGAAAAGGAAAACACACGATGATGTTTCAGCTCTATTTGCCCCAAAGAACCTAAATGTGGATATTCTTATTTATTTATTTATTTATTTATTTAGTTAGTTAGTTAGTTAGTTAGTTAGTGAGTTAGTTATTGGATAATATTTTGTTAAAACACAAAGTGTGCACTGCTGAGGCACTCACAGCTCAAGCCCAGCCCATGGTGAGCAGAGCTGCAGTGGCATTTGAGAGCACACAGACAGTAAATCAGCACAGCGTGTCACTGCTGCCAGGAACGTTCCTGTGTGTGGATGGATAATCCCAGGCCTGCTCTGAGCTGTCTTGCACTCCAGGGTTGAGTTATTTGAGTTATTCCCTGAACACACAGCTTGGTGCTGAAGGTGTTAATCCTTTCAAAGCAGAGATTACAGAATCTATGGACAAAACTGTGGGGGAAAACCTCTACAAATGGGGTTTGTTTCTTTCAGCTGGGATGCTCCAGAGCTCTGAGTTTTACTGCAGTTGTAACTTTCCTTAGGTAGCGTGGCCAAGATCCGTTTCAGAGCCCATGGGTGGAAAAAACCCCAATCCCTGTTTCTCTTTTCTGCTCCCTCGTTTCCCTTCCATCTCCCTGTTGTGAACAGGGGGAATTGGCACTGAGGTGCACTTGGGTCAGGGCCGGAGGAACAGCCCCAAAAACCTCCTTCCTGCAGCTGCAATAAAGAAAGTGAAATGTGGTGAGTGCCTGTACTCAGCCAAAGAACCGAACGTGGAATTTTTAATTGGATGGGTGTGGTTTTTCTTTTTTCATTAGAGTTCTACCTAAGGTTTTCCCTTTACAGAAGGCTTTAAAAGTAATGCAATCATTTTCAAAAGGAATTTGTTATCAGAGGTAAGACACGGTGCATGATTTGGCAATATTTTTGTAGGTCACTCAGTTATTTGTAGCCTTCTCTCTCTCTGTTACTTATTATTTCCTCTTTTCATATGACTTTTTTACATGGAAGTTTCCAAGCTAAGGCTGCCCAATCTGAGTCTTAACAAAAGAGGAAAAATGAGGAAATGATTAATTGTGCTTGAATTTGATAATTCTTTCAGTTTTAATAGCACTGGAGCTCTTAGCACTGAGTGAGTTTGGAACAAGCACCAGCAGGAGTTTGTTGCTGTGGGACACTGGGACAACCTGGGATGGTCCCGTGGCTCTGGGCAGAGGGATTGGAGGGATGGGGGGGCGGGATGGGGGTGGGATGGGGGTGGGATGGGGTGGGATATGGGGTAGGATGGGGATGGGATGGGGTGGGATGGGATGAGATGGAGGCGGGATGTGGTGTAGGATGGGGGTGGGATGTGGGGGTGGGATGAGGAGCTGGATGTGGAGTGGGATGCTGAGGAATTTGGGGGCTGGGGGCGGGACAGGGTGTGGAGCTGGGCACAGGGCAGGATGAGGGGTGGGATGAGGAGCTGGATGTGGGATGGGATGGGGTGGGATGTGAGGGTGGGATGTGGAGCTGGATGTGGGATGGGATGGGGTGGGATGAGGAGCTGGATGTGGAGTGGGATGCTGAGCAGTTTGGGGGCTGGGGGCGGGACAGGGTGTGGAGCTGGGCACAGGGCAGGATGAGGGGTGGGATGAGGAGCTGGATGCAGGGGCGGGATGCAGGGTGGGATGGGGGGCGGGATCCGGAGCTGGATGCGGGAAGATGCGGGATAGGGGGGGCGCGGGATATGGGAAGATGCGGGATGCGGTGACTCCTTGGTCGCTGCCAGGACCGGCCCCGCAGCGGCTCTGCGGGGCTGGATGCGGTCGGGATTGGGATGTAGGATGCGGTTTGGGATGCGGTGCGGGACGCCGGCTGCGGGACACGCGATGTGGGATGCGGGATGGAATGCGGTTCGGGCTGCAGAATGCAGATCGGGATGCAGGATGCAGTTCGGGATGAAGTTCAGGATGCAGGCTACAGTTCAGGATGCAGTTCGGGATGAAGTTCAGGATGCAGGCTACAGTTCAGGATGCGGGGTGCGGTTTGGGATGCAGTCCGGGATGGGGTTTGGGCTGTGGGATGCGGTTCGGGTGCGGTTCGGACGCGGTTCGGGGGGCGGTTCGGGGGCGGTTCGGGTGCGGTTCGGGGGTGGTTCGGATGCAGTTCGGGTGTGGTTCGGGTGAAGTTCGGGTGCGGTTCGGGGGCGGTTCGGGGGCGGTTCGGGGGCGGTTCGGGTGTGGTTCGGGTGCGGGTCGGGGGCGGTTCGGGCTCTCCCCGGTGGCTCCAAGGAGCGGCCCCGGCAGCGCCGCGCGGGGAGCGCCAGCGCCGCCTGCTGGGAACGGCCGGGAGCGCAACCGAGCGGCGCGGCCAGACCGGGCCACCGGGAATTGGGGACAAATCCCAACCGCAGGAATTGGGGACAAATCTCATCCACAGGGAACTGGGGACAAATCCCAACCACAGGAACTGGGGACAAATCTCATCCACAGGGAACTGGGGACAAATCTCATCCACAGGGAATTGGAGATAAATCCCAGACACAGGGAACTGGGGACAAATCCCACCCACAGGGAACTGGGGACAAATCCCAGACACAGGGAACTGGGGATAAATCCCATCTACAGGAATTGGGGACAAATCCCACCCACAGGGAACTGGGGACAAATCCCACCCACAGGGAACTGGGGACAAATCCCATCCACAGGGAACTGGGGATAAATCCCATCCACTGCAACTGGGGACAAATCCCACCCACAGGGAATTGGGGACAAATCCCATTCACAAGGAATTTGGGACAAATCCCTTCCAAAGGGAATTGGGGACAAATCCCATTCACAGGGAATTGGGGACAAATCCCATCCAAAGGGAATTAGGGAGCAATCCCTCCTCCCAAACCCTGGAGCCCTCTCACTTTTCAGCCCAGAACCCGAGGTAGGAAATAACTGTAACAGCAGCACTGCCACGGGATTAACTCTGAGGAAACTTTGTTTTAAAACTAAAGGTTTAAAACTTTGTTTAAAAATTAAACCGCAAGCTGCCTTGTCGAGATTTGCTCCACATATCCCCAGTTTTGATCTTCTAAAATCACCTATTTCACTTTTCTGAAATATTTTACGCTTAGGCTAAATAATAAGCAGTGGCTCTGACAGGTAACACAGGCTGAAATCCAAACCCTGGGTGGAAGGCTTGTACAAATAATTACCAAGGAGTTGGTGAGCAGCCGTGTGGAAATCGATAAATCGATCTGCTGCCGCTTGCATCAGCCGCGCTGCCGGAGGTGTTTGCGTGCCCGGCTGGGCTGGGCGTGGTGGCACCGCCTGGGCTGCTCTGGGGCTGGGAATTTGTGATTAATGAAGGGCCAGGAACGGGAACAGGGGAGGGATGCATTCCCCAGAGCCCTGACAAATCATTCATTCTACACAAGCAGCACAGCGTCCAGGGGCTCTGGGCATTGCAGGAGGCATAAGGCAGCAGACAAGTTAATTAATATATCCTGCTAATTTCCCTTCTCTTTGTTTTGATTTTTAAAAAAATTATGTTGTGATCTGCTGTTTTTACAGAAATTGTCACTGTGAGTTTTCCTTTCCAAATCCATGCTAATTATATGAATGATAAGTGTATATGAATTTTATATATATATATATATAGATGAATTATATATATATAGATGAATTCTATATATATATGAAATTTATATATATATATGAATTTTTATGAATTTTATATATACAAATTATATATATGAATTTTATATATATATGAATTTATATATATGATTTTTGTATATATGAATTTTATATATATATGAATTATATATATATGAAATTATATACATATATATGAATTATATATATATAAAATTCTATATATATGAATTTTATATATATATGAATTTTATATATATATATGATTTTTGTATGTATGAATTTTATATATATATGAATTTGAATGTATATATATATATATATATATATATATATATATATATATATATATATGAATTTTATATATATATATGATATTCTATGAATAGCAGGAAGCCAACAGCCAAAGGAGAATTCCAGAGTATCTCCAGTGTGAAGTGGCAATAGGCAAATCCATCCTGACCAAATCTGCTCTGGGGAAGGGGCAGGCTGGGCCTTTTCTGCTGAAGTGAGGTTTTGGCACAGGTTTTCTGTACACTGTTAAAAAGCTGGTGAGCTGGAGTAGGAAATAACACAGAGTGCAGTGGCAGATGGATTAGAAATGTTGTGTACAAGAGGCAAGAGGGTGATGTGGGCTGCCCATTTTCTGGGGGATCAGAAAGCAGTTTTGGACAAAGATGCACAGAACTGGTGAAAATATACAGATAAACAGAACAGAAGATAAACATATAAACTGACACGGCTGAAAAATATTTCATTCCTCAGACAGCACCTCACACTGATTTTTATTTATTTTTGAATGTATTTTAGGAAAATCTGCTCAGGGCTGGGGCCCTGTGCTGTTCTCTGGGATGAGGGTGCCACCAAGGGACCCAGTTCAGGTCAGGGGTGTCCCCACCTCCCCTCAGGGCTCCCCTGCTGCACCCCAGGGATTGCTGGGCAGGGTCCCAGAGCCTCTGGATCTCTGCTGCCCAAAGTTTGGTCAGAGCCTGAGGTTTGTGTCTTTCACAAGAGAACAAATCCACCAAGGTCCTGGTGTGCTGCTCCTGGCAGTGCCACTTGTCCTGCTCAGAGTGCCCTGCTCTTCAGGGGGTTTTGGCAAAAGAGGTAAAGAGAGCTGGTCACAAAGGAGGTTCTGTCTTTTGGGTCCTCTTTAGTCCTGAAATTCTCACTGGTTCTTGAAAATTACAGAACACAGGGTTTGCATTTGGGAAATGGGAATTCCCTGCATTGTGAGTATACCTTGTGAAATGTCAATACACAGAGTAACTCCCAGATGTTTAAAATGTAAATTATCCCTGTGCTGGACAGCAATTCAGCAACATCATGGCCTTTTCTGGCTTAAATCCTCACACCACAAACAGGATTTTAGCCTTCATTGATATTAAAGTGAAATTGTGAATGCAGTGGGCTCCTTTTGGTTTGGGTTTTATGAATAGGAAAGGTTTGACTTAGCAGCAGTTAAGTGCCAATATTTCAGAGTAAACCACTCTCCTCAAAGCCCACTCTGCTCCAAAAAAGTGACCAACTCCTCCAAAACTGACAGAAATTAGTTGAATAATTGCAAAACCACTTTCAGCACTGTGGCAGTGAGATCAGCTGCATGAGCAGAAAATCACTTGGCCTTTGGTGAATGTGTCAGGAGCTCAGTGCAAACTGAGCTTTGGATCTATTGTGCTTTTAAATCACTTTGGATGCTGATTCAGAAGGGCATGGTGCTGAAAGCCAGAGCTGGCAGGAAGATATTTCTGGATTAGGTGATGGACTGGATTTTGGAGCTGCATTGTGCAAACTGGGCACAAAAGCTGCTCTTGACTTCATCCTCATTTCATCACCTTTTCCAGACTTACTGATCTCAACACAGAGGAAATGGGCAGACTTCAAAATCGGTTTTAAAGCCCCTCCTAAACTTCACTAATGGAACCTAGAAAATGCAATTCCTGTTTCAGGAGAAGCAGCAGACTTTCTGGAACACTGTACAATAAGTGACAAAGATTGATTGGTTTAAATTAATGGGGTTTTTTTCCTTGTCCATGTCAATTTTATTCCCAGATGTTTGTAATCACTCAGGATTTTTCAGAGCCCTGTTCTAAGAATGAGCCTAACTGGAAATGTAACTTGGAGATTTTTCCTCTTCTTGGAGGCCACTGTTTGCAGATCAGCCAGCCCAGAGGAAGTGTCTGCTCTGTCACAGTGTGATGGTGAAATCCCAGCCCTGTCACACCTGGCTGGAGCATGCACAGCCTGGGATTGCTTCCTGCCAGAGCTCAAGGAAGGGACAGAAATATCAGAAAGCACAGGGTGGCAAGTAAGGCTCAGTTTTAGTCAGAGGGGGTGTTGAAGATTGCAATGCAAGATGTTTTCCATTCCCATCTGTAGGGCAGATTACCTCTGTCAGGTGGGCAGTTTGCCTTATCTCTCTCTTTGAGTGACCACAGTCACACCTCCCTGGGGAGGGGACACTGCTGATAACAGCCATTGAATGTCCCTGCATGGCTGATAAGAACTATGACATGCCATTGGGAGATGTGAGCCCAGAGGGAGGAGCCCAGCATTGCTGCCCAGATAGAATCCAGAGGTTCTGAGACACCAGCACAGCTTCTGCACGGGATTGCCCAGAGGAACAGCAGCTGCCTCTCCTTCCCCTGGATCTGCAGAGGGAGAATCCATCCTTCTCTACAGGATCCCTGCTCCAGCAGAACCAGCCCTGACACTGCAGCAGGGCTGAGCCACAATTCCAATGGGACTGCCACCAACACCCTGACCCACAGGGTGTCAGGCTGTGTTCTGACTCTGTCAGTGCTGTTCTAGTGCACTGCATTGTTTATTTTATCCTTTTATTTTTTTCCTTTTCCCTATTAAAGAACTGCTATTTCCTACTCCCATATTTTTGCCTGAGAATCCCTTAATTTAAAATTTATAGCAATTCAGAGAGGTGAAGAGAGTTTACATTCTGCATTTGCAGGGGAAGCTCCTGCCTTCCTTAGCAGATCCTGTCTTTCCAAACCAAGACAGGGGCTGTGGACTTGAGAGCAGAGCTGCCAACCTGAGCTGCACTCAGAGGTGAGGCAGAAACGTGGGCAAACTCCAGGTTCAGGTACAAACTGCCTGGAGTCTGCTCTTTACACCTGTCTGTAGCCATGATATTTTCTGAAAAATCCTTTCCTTAGGATTTTTCCTCCTGAGAAGCTGAGAGGCCTCAAGAACAAAATGTAAACAATGATTATCTGCTGCTGTGGAATGCAACAGGTGCATCTGGGATTGGTCTCATGTGGTTGTTTCTAATTAATGGCCAATCACAGTCAGCTGAGAGACAGAGTCCAAGCCACAAACCTTTGTTATCATTCTTTCTTTTTCTATCTTAGCCAGCCTTCTGATGAAATCCTTTCTTCTATTCTTTTAGTATCGTTTTGATATAATATATATCATAAAATAATAAATCAGCCTCCTGAACCATGGAGTCAGATCCTCATCCCTTCCCTCATCCTCAGACCCTGTGAACACCATTCCACCTGTGCTCAATGGCAGGCCAGGAACAGGCAGAAATTTCCCTGCATCTGCCACTTCTAAGACAAACTGACCAACTCTGTGAAGAGCAAACCCAAATACCCACAAATCCCCCCTTTTCTGAAGTCTTTCCTGTGAGGAAAGGAACAGAAGCATTCCTTTTCCACTTCCCCCCACAACTAAAATCCTGTTTCAGAAGAAATTTTGGCAACCCAGCCACAGTAACTTTCACCTGCCCTGACCTAAAGTGATGGCTGCAAATTCATTGCTGAGAGGGAAGAAGGGAAAATGCCCAGAATTCTCCTGCTGAGTCCACCCAATGGTGAATATAATTCCATTGAATATAATTCCATGGAATATAATTCCAGAATATTCCATCTCTGATGGCAGCAGGAGGGCATAATTTAAAAAAAAAGATATTTTACTATTTTAATTTTATATTTGACATAGATAATTTTGTTAATCATCGTGCTTTGGTGTAGAACCCAAACCACTCCTGATCAGTGAGAATTGACTCCTGATCAAAGAATTTTATGAGGTGCTCTACCTTTCAGACTTCTACAGAATGGAGAAAATTCTGGTTTATTGAGAATGTCAAAATCACAGGGGGAGGAAAAAAAATTTAAATAAAGGATGGATGAATCACCAGAATTACCAGGAATGTTTGCTCTCCCAGTTCCATTTGGGTTCCAAATCTGAGTTTCCTGGGCTGTGCTGCACTGACTTGCAGCAGGAGCAGCTGCTGGGCCCTGCACAGCAATTCCTGCTGCAGAGCAACACCTGGGATGGTGTGAGACACAACTGCTCACCTTGAAAATGTAAAAATTGTATTACACCTCAACAAAAATACAACAAAGGACTACACAAGGAAAATGCTGCAGTGCTGGGAGCTGCCCCTCGTGCACACCACGTGGCTGGTTCATCTCTGAGATGGATGCTCAGGCTTTTATACCCCTGGGGTTGCACCAGCCAGCCCTGGCCCTCCCAAAGTCTGTCAGGCAGCTCTTCTGTGCCATTTATCAGTGGAAATTGCTTTGTCACTGGATTGGAGCTCAGGTGTGTCCATGCTCACCCCCTGAGCACCCCCTGAGCTTTTCCATTCCCACCTGCCCCATGCAGGGACACCTGTGCAGCTCCTTTGTGCCTGTCCCAGACAGCCCAGGCTGTGTGATGGCAACAACACAGGGGAAGGGAACTGTGGGGAGAGCAGAGGGGATCTGCACTGCAACAACATAACTGAACATCATTAAAGCTTCTCGAATATTCACACATAGTTATCTTTTAATTGTGAGAGCCAATCATTCCATTATCCATCTCTAACTCTGGTGTCACTGACATATTTTCTGAAAAATGCCTTTACCAGGATCTTTTCCCCTGAGAAGATGGGAAGCTTCAGCTTCTCCCTGTTTTGCTACTCTGGAAGTGATTTGGAGAATTGTTTACCCAGCGTGTGAATTGTTTTAATTGATGACCCATCCCAGGTCCAGCTGTGCCAGGACCCTGGGCAGTCACGGGTTTTTATTATCATTCCATTCCTTTCTTGCTGGCTTTCTGATGTCTCCTTTTCTCTTTCTTTAGTATAGTTTTAATATATAATTTCCATAGAATAGAATATGATGTAATATGATGTAATGCAATGTAATGTAATATAATATAAAGAATAAATATAATAGAAAATACAATATAATAATATAATGCAATATAATGTAATATAATATGATATGATATAATATAATATATAATATAAAGTATCATGATGTAATATAATATATAGAATAAATATAATGTAATATAATGTAATATAATGTAATATAATGTAATATGATATAATATAATGCAATATGCTATAATATGATGTATATGATATAATATGATATAATGTAATATAATGAATAGAATAAATATAATTATTATATTTAATACTTACATTTAATAATTATATTTATTCTATTAATTATATTATAAAATATTATATTGTTATATTAATATATTAGAAAATATAATATATATTTATTATAAAAATAATATATATAATAATATATATATAAATAATATTATAATTAATATAATATAATTAACATAATATATTATATTATATTATATTATAATATTATTTTTATATATATATATATTATTATATATATAATATATATAGATTAATATATAATTAATATAATATAATTAACATATTATATTATATTATATTATATTATATTATATTAATTATATTATATTATACTATATTATATTTTATTATATTTTATTATATTTTATTATATTTTATTATATTATATTAGCCTTCTGAAACATGGAGTCAAGATTTTCATCTCTCCCCTCGTGCTGGGGACCCTCAAACCCCGCACACGCTGGGATGGCTCCATCCCTCGCTGAGAGCCGACCCTGCCCGGGGCTCAGGGCTCCTTTCCGGGCAGTTCTCGAGAGCATCCCCGGAGGTTCCGCACCTGCCTGGGGCCGGCTCCCGGCACTCTGAGTCACCGCAGCAGCCGCAGCAGGAGCTGATGCGAGGCCGCCCTTATCAGCGGCGATCTGCTCTGATCACAGCCGCACTCTGCTGCCAGCGCTGCCACCAGGGCTCTCTGCTCCCCTCATCTCACCCAGCCCCTCCGTGTCACCCTGATGTTCTAAGGTTTTCTAAGCTTTCTGATGTTGGCATTCTTGTAACAAACTTTCTCACACACTTTCTGTAAATAACTCGTTGCTTTGCATTCTTTTATGGAGGAGGAGAAATTTGATGGGCTGCTGGTTTGTCCAGTGTCATTGGAGAGGTGGCACTGTCACCCTCCAATCCACTGTCAATTTGGAAATTGTGAAAAATGCATGTATTTTATGATTGGCTTTTCACAAATATTCAATGAATATTATATGTGTTGTGTTAGGAAGTAATGCTGTATTAATTCTCTTAAGTACTGTGTTCAATATAGTTTTAAGTTATAAGAATTGTTAAAATAGAAACTATGCTATGTAAGATGCTTTAACAGAAAGGTCTTGCAGTGAGATAGCAGCCACAGGACACCTCAATCTTTCAGAGAAAGGGAATTTATTGCCTTCTGATCAGAAGAAATGAACTTCTTCCCACCTTGAAGGCGCTGTTAGGGTTAGAAGGAAGAAGTTGACACTGACCAGACAGAATCCTGTGTTTGAATGGAATTTATGCATCATGGATGAAGTGTATGAATATGCAACAGGCTATTGTTTTTAAGGGTTAATCCTTTGTTAATGTGGGTCCTTTTTCAGGCTCCTGATGCCCAGAAAAAGGTACCTGGATGTCTGTAACTCTTTGCTTTTATTGTCTCATATTGTCCTGATTTAAATTGTCCAAATTATTATGATTCTAATTGTATTACTATTTTTATAACCATTTTCTTACTATTAAATTTTTAACAATTTCAAAAGCAAGTGATTGGCGTTTTTTCACAGAAATCTAGAAATGTTGGAGACAGAAATGAAAAACTCTCTTCTACCTTGAAAAGAGCAGCGTGTCTGTGTCATTTCCTGTCCTGCAGTGACACCTCATCCCAATCACCTGCAGGAAAAGTTCAAAATCTTGGAATTCTGGAGGAAATCTCAGAAATCCTCAGCAGAAGTCCTTCCAAGCAAGGAAAACCATTGTGATATTTGCACGTGGGATTCTGGCAGCAAACAGCACGGAATGATCTGGGTTTAGTTGTAGCAGAAATTATTTAAGGTTTAACTGAGTGTAAAACAACAATTTCTCCATTTTTAGCCACTTCTCTGATTCAGTCCCTTCTCTAATTTTGCCCACAACATCAGATCCTATCGTTTTAATTAAGTCATTTCTGTGAGTGACTAAGTAAATAATGTTTTGTTAGCAGTGGAATGAGGACCAGCAATGATGCTTCATTCACCTTGTGATCAGCTTGATTAAGGAGAGAAGAAAATGCCCTAAGAATGTTAAGCTTGAGCTGGTGAGAATTGTGATAAAAATTGTGAGAATTGTGATAAAAATTGTGACAATTGTGATAAAAATTCCGAGAATTGTGATAAAAATGGTTCTAATTTCTGCACAAAAAAATAAACCTCAAAAACCAAAACCAACAACTAAATAAAATAAAACCAAAAAGACAACAACAACAAAGAATGAAAAAAAGAACAAAAAATCCCCCCAAAAATGAAAAAATCCCCTCAGTGCTAACAAAATGCTAAGCTGGATTTTGAGCTCGCTATAGCATGAATGTAAATGAAAAATTAGATTTTCAAGAGAACTGAGGCAAATAGGAGATCAATGTATTGCTTGTTTTACTTTAGAAGCTCTCCAGTTTAAAAATAATTGATATTCCTTCTTCCACACCCTCCTGCCATAATTATGTAAAGAATCTGGATTATGGTTCCGACTGGATTTCAGTGTTTTATAATAAGTCACAGGCATACCTTGCCTACTTGATGAGATTCCTTTAAGGTTGTGCCAGTCTTTCCATTATTAAATCATGTTTAGTGTTATGTACTGGTGGCTTAAAAAAAAAATTCATTTCAAGCTTGAACTTGCTGCTGATTCTCAGTTAGCCATTTGTGTGAGGGAGCACAAAGCCATCACTGCTAACAGCTCAACACTCCATTTCTCAGCTGAATGGAAATTTTGGCCTTTTAAAAATGTTCATTAATGAGGTCTTTGGTGTGTTAATTGGGAGAATAAGCTTAAAAATAAGGAAGAGCTGTATTTTGTGAATATAAACTGTGTGCTGCCCCCATCATAAATCGGAGCCACTCATAGAAAATCTGATTTTTGGGTGGATCTGGAAGTTTTTAACAGGAGAATACAGATACAAATACAGGTACAGGTGCTCCAGTTACCCCCTGTCCTTCTGTGGATGTGTTGGTTTACCTGAATGTCAGAATTAGAAGAGAATTGAAGATATTTGTCTGTCTTTTTGTAACATTTTAGGTTTAGATTTTCCATACACATCAGCCATGTCCCACCCTCATCCCACAGGAGCACACAGAGACTTTGCACCTCAGCATCACTGCCCAGTCTATGGAAATATTTTGGGGTAAAAAACAAAGCTTTGTATTTTATGGAACGAGGTGGAACATTTTAACAGTGGATTTCATGTTCCAGGAGAGTTAAAAATTCAACATTTAAATCCTTTATGTGCCCTTAGGCTGAGCTGGGTGTCCTTGATGCTGAGTTTGTAGCGTGATGTGCTGAAGGTCTGAAAAAAAAAAGATTTGAAATATCTCCATCTCTAGAGGATGCAGCAAAACACCTCTGAGGGAGGAGAGCAGGAATCCTGAGCCTGGTTGGTGAGGAACAAATGTCCAGTGCCTCAACCATTCCTTCCCCAGGGGCTGCTGCTGCCTCTGCCCACACCCAATTCTGTGTCTTCAGTCCAAAACTGACCTGCTCTGTGCCCCTGGACATTACTGCATTTTATTCCCCGTTTGTCAGAACTGAATTCAAACTGAATTCAGCTTTTAATCAGTCAGCCTTTATTATCTGCTATTTGTAAGGAGAGCCGAGGCCAATTAAGCCTTCAGTTTTTTTGGTTTTCTTTTCATTTCAGGGTTTTTTGTTTGTTTGTTTGTTTATTTGCCTGTTTTGGTTAAGGCTTTTTTTTTTTTTTGGCTGGGGGGAAGCCTTTTTTGGGGGTTGATTATTTTGGTTTGGGGTTTTTTTGTTTGTTTGGGTTCTTTTTTTTAACCCCAATTTTAGGTTTTTGCTGTCATCAGCGAGGTGTAGGCTGAGAAATGCACCCAAAAACCTCCTTGGTGGGAACATTTACTGTGTGCTGTGAACATCCATCCCTTCCCAGCCAAGCTGTGAGCCCAGCTGCATCCTGTGCTCACATTTAATCCTGTTTCAGTGTGGGATTGCCAGTGGTCTCTTCTCCAAAGACTTCCTAGGCTGGGCTCTGCTATCTCCCACATCGGGGAGACAGATTCTGATGTGGCTGGAGACTCTAGACAGTTAAATTCACACAAATCCACTGAAGGCAGCTTGCTTTTCAGAAGCTGCCGAGGGCAAAATTTGGCTTTTTTGCAGTTTGAGGGTGGGCTGTTTAACCTGGGCAAGTTTCAGCTTGTTCCATTGTAATTTAACAATGTATTTTTCCCCCCCTGCTCTCTCTGTTCCTCCCAAGAGATGCTTGCACCTCCTTGCTGCATGAAAGGATGCCTGTATTTAATGTACATATTAAATAAGTCCGTAAATTCTCACATAATTTTACATTTAAAAGTCCCACTTGAGGTGTGTGTCTGTGTATATAATTTTGTTAGGTGCAGGCACAGAAATAACCCAGTCTTGCTCTTTCCTTTTGTACCTCCTCAAGACATGTAATCTACAAAGCAGGAGAATTGCATGATCAAATGTGCCAGAGTGGAATGCATAATTATTCCAGAGGAGGGTAAGTCAGTTCAGAACTTGTACTGACATTCTTAAGGGCAGCAGGAGTCTTCTTGCCATGGAATTACATCAGCTCCCGTGGCCCAGAGTCAACACAAATGCTTTCCCTTTCTAGTAAAAAAGGCGTGAAAAATGCTAATGTCTTCAGAAATGTTCCCTGGAACAAAGGTGAGGAAAGGAATATTTATTGGAGTGTGCTGCTCACCTGGAAGTGAACCTGCCCTTTCAGGGGAGCAGGGATTGAGACATCGCGCTGCTGAAAGAGCCACTTCAGCTGCTCGCACAGACTCAGTCATGACTTGCAAACAGACAAAAAACCATCTAAATAAGAAAAAAGAATGCTTCCTTGATCCTAGTTCAGAGGCATTCCCACAGCAGGTGGGGCAGAAGGCCTTATTTCAATGGCAGCTCTCCTGCATACACCCAGATTTGTTACAGGTGATGAGCAACCCCGCTCCCCGCTGCACGCAGACAGCAGCTCCATCTCCAGGGGCTGCAAAATGAGGGTTTGCCTGGGACTGTGTGCTTCCAGCACTAGAGGTGGAATCCAGCCCGTGTGGAAACACCTCCCCGTTCCCCAGGAGCTGGGAGGTGAAGCCTGCAGCCCTCAGTGCTGGTGAATTTATTGGAATTGTCACCAGCACAAACAGCAGGGCAGCTCCCAGTTACCATCACTGCAATTAGCCCTGCTCAGCTGCGGGCAGGGAGTGACTAATTTCCATTTCCCCACCAGAGAGGGGAGGAAAGGAACATTTCCTTTCTCTTAAGCTGGAAATCTGGCCCGGGGAGCTGTTTGGTGCATCTATTGTGTGAGGCAAATGTGCCGTGGACTGGGAGCTGATGTGTCACCCTGGCAGCAGAGTTTGTTGCACTCTGGATTCCAGGGGCTCTGCTTCAGTGCCACATCCTGTTCCTCACTGCACGAGGCCGCTGGAGTTGGGACTGAAGGGACAAAATAATTGTATGTGGGGAAAACCTGCCCAAAGATTCCTGTGCTGCTGCACTGGGGCTGCAATGCAGGAAAGGGGGAAAAATGTGGAGTTGGGCTGGAAGCAGCCCAAAGTCTGAAGAATTCAGTGATGATAGAGTCAGGATAGAAAATTCCTGTTTGAAGGAATTTTCAAATCTTCCAATTTTCAAATCCTCCCAATCTGGAGGATCTGCACAATCCCAGATGGCAGAGATCTGCATCTCCCTGGCAGAGGGGCTGCTCACAAGCTCCTGCTCTCACTAAAGTGAGATGCTTTTACCCCCTCTGTGTGTCAAAACCACTCCTGATTTCAGGGCAGGAGGCATTTTAGGAGAGAGGTAGGTGTGAATTTATTTTATTACAGCAGGTGTGAATTAAAGAAATGTCTCCTTGCATTTTTGATTACTTGAAGAAGTTTTGCCCAATATCTCCAGTGCCCAAAGGCAGAGCCTTCAGTGGCAGAATTTGGTGTGAAATTTGATGTGAAAAGAGCTATCAGCATCTTGCTTTTCCTTAAAACAGAGCTGCTAATCCACACAAATTCCCTGGGGGATCACCTTGACCGCTCTGAGTGGCAGGAAAATGAAATCCCTCTTTAGGAGGGCAACACTAGAGAAGCCCAACTATGATTAATTTTATGTTCAGATCCCATCCAGAGTTTCTTCAGCCCATTCTGTGAGTGATGGAGCAGATCCAGCTGGGCAATTTTAAGTCCTTTCCCTGCATCAGCTCTGAAAAGTGCCTGTCACTCAATCACTGCTGACAGACTTCTGAGAGGGAGCTCCCAAAAGAAAAAATAGCTAAATAGCAGCCCACACGCTCTCCTTGTTTCATTTCTTTCTCATCTGGAGAGACAACAGGCTCTTTTGTATTGCCAGTGAGGGCGTTATAATCTGCAGGATTTTATACCAAAAATTCTCTCCTAGCAAAAAAAGCAACAGAAGAACAGAGCAGCTTCAGTTTTTTTACTTACTGTAACAATCTACATGGTGCTGGGAAGTACAGGTAGTGCAAGGCAATAATAACCACTGAAATCTTGTCTTTGGGTAAAAAAATGGTTATTCCTCAGGGGTTATAAAGCCTTGAAGGAGAATTTGTCCTGGGAACTCAAGTGTGGATAATGTGATGTGGATCAGCCTTTAAACCCCACATCACCCTTGGCAGTGCAGAGCAATGCCACTGCTGAGAGAAGTTAAAGCTTCAGACAGAGCAAAAACCACAATTCGGTTCATTTTGATTCTGTTTTGTTTTAATTGGTCCTCTTTCTAAATTTTTTGTGTTGTAATTTGTGATTAAAAAACTTTCAAAACATGTCTCTCCAGGGGTATATTAATGTGAAACAGGGGGTGTTGTTTCTGTTGCTCTTCTTGGCTTATTTTAGATCTGGAGAAACTACTTGAGTCTTAAAATATGATTTTTAATTCTTTCTCTTATTAAAAAAAGGTTTAGTTTTATTATCTTGTTTAATCTTGAGTTAATTTTTGAGCTGCATAATTTAGCTATGGAGGAGCAAATCACTGTTCATGAAATTTGATGTAAAGTGTCATCTCAAGGTGGAATGCTCTTCCTCAAAAAAGAGGAGGAATCACAGAAACTGATGGGATTTTGCAAATGTGGCTGCTAATTTGAATAACTGAATATGCATTTGGAAAACTAATCACTAATTTTAGGTACCTATTTTTGAATCTTTTGATAGGAGATTTTAAAAGACACCTAAAAATTTTTGCTTGTTTAGAGGTGATGTCTAAGAAAAAGCATTTCCTTGTAGGAGACAGGCACTGTCATTCACAACTGAAATCCATTTGTCGGGACACCTGTGACAGTTTAGATGATTTCAATTTATATTATATCAAAACTATACTAAAATTTCAATCTCTGAGTCCAAAATCACTTCTAGCTATTTTGGATCAGGATGTGCAGGTTGTTCTTTGTTTGCATGCGCTGCCTCCTGAGCAGCTTTGCTGTGCCAGGGGAGCAGAATGCAGAGCACAGTTAATTGATTCCATCCTGGAACAGTGACCTGGGGACAGGAGCCAGGAGAGGTTTGGGCTGGATTTTAGGAAAGGTTCTACCCCAGAGGGTGCCAAGCACAGCCCCCAGAGCTCCAGGAGCTCCCAGGGGTGCCCAGGGTGGGATTGCTGGGTCTGTGCTAGAAGTAAAGCTGGGATTGGGGTTGTGATAATAAGATTGGGGTAGATGTATTGGTTGCATGGGTTCTTTGATAAATAGTTTTACTCCCTCTGCCAGAGGTTGTAGAGCCCCAATGGACCAACAATGTTTGTATATAGCTTAGGATTTTGTGCTCTACTAATGTGAGGAAGGCTACTGCAATTAAGATTGGGAGGGCATAGGAGAGGGTGATGTGGAGGTTGATTAAGGAGGGTAGTTAGCCATGGGAGATGATTTGAGTTAAGCTAGGGATTAACTAGATGATTTGAGTTAATCTAGGGAGAGGATTTGAACCTCTGAGTTAAAGGAATTTTGCATTTTCCGAGGCTCTGCCACGCTAGCTGGTCCTTTTCTGGGACATGGTGTGGTGGGATTGCCTTTGTAATTGAGTTGTCTTCGTTAATTAAGGCAAATAGTGACCAGGGACAGGAGGCTGGGAGAGGTTTGGGGCTGGACATCAGGGAAAGGTTCTGCCCCAGAGGGGTGCAGGGAAAGAGCACAGCCCCCAGAGCTCCAGACAGCACTGCCAGGGGTGCCAGGCTGGGATTGCTGGGGTCTGTGCAGGCCAGGGGCTGGATCAATGATCCTGGGTCCCTTCCAGCTCAGGATGTGCTGGGATTCTGTGCACAAGGGAGGGATGAGGCAGCTGTGTCCAGCCAGAGGAGGAAGCTCAGCCCCAACATGCCCAGCTGTGTCCTTTGGATGTCCCCTCCATCCAGCCCAGGCCTAGCACAGCTCCCACCTCTGATTGATTCTGACACATCCAGCCCTGCTGGAAGCTGCTGCTGGTGGACAAGAGGGAATTTATGTGGTTGCTCAGCCAAAGAGTGCCCAGAGAGCTGCAGAGCCTGCCCCAGATCCATCAACAGGAGCTCCCCTGTATGTGAGCCCGCACCGGCCAGGCCTGGCTCCCACAGGGGCTTGGTTTTGGTCAGGTAGGAAGTATGCAAAGTACACCCCGTGTTTACAAAGTACCTCCGTGCTATTTGACTAATTTTTACTGGAGAGTTAGTGGTTGTTTCAAAGCTGGATTAGTCACTTTGACCATAATTACAATCTCTTGAAATCTGCTTCAGCATTTTGAATTGGCTTCAGGCCTAATGGTCAGAGAATGGCTCCGTCTCCATCTCAAGACTAAACTTGATTAGTAGCTCCTGTAGCTTTATTTATCTTGTAGCTTTTTCTTGATTTTTAAGTGAAAGATGAGTAAAGATGGAGTGCTGTGCACAGAAACCTGTGGCACTGTGAGCTGCCCTGGGCATGGCAAAATGCAAGTGAAGAAAGAGCAGGGCTCCCAGGCTGGGGCTCACAGAGATGAGCCCTCACAGACACCCAAATTCCCACTGGAATTCCCTCCACAGCATCCCATGGGACAACTGGGTGCACACAAAGAAGAACCATTAATTTACATTGGCATGTAAATTAATGGGATAACTGGAACACAATCCCTTGGAGAAGCCAGACCAAACACACAATCCAAGCTCCAGCAGCCCTCCACAAAAACTCCATTTTTGCCCTGGTTCTGTTCTGGAGGTGTCTCCAGATGGAAATGCCTTAGCCAAGAGGCAGAGCCTGGGGAGGGGAGCGTGCAGCAGCTTGTGTGTGACACTCCTTGGCACGCTGGCACTGGGGCAGGCAGTGTTCTCTGTGTGGGAGGAAACACCAGCAGCCACCTTGGATTGCATCATCCCCTCCCTGCCTTTTTTTTTTTTCCCCTTTCTTTCTTTTTTGTCTTGCAGATGGTAAAACAAAGGCTGTAGTGAAACCCGTTTTCTCCCAGGAAGAGGTGGGAGGGAATTTTTATATGAGCAAGAAACTTTGCCTCGAGTGGAAATCTGGGGCCTGGGCTAATGAAGTACCTGTAATTCAGATTGTGCTAAATACTGCTGAAACCAGGCATGTACTAATCATGGACCGTGCCAAACTATGCATAATTACTATGCTTTCTCTGTAGCAGTAATTAATTTGCGTTAGCAACTTTGATTAATCTCTCTAATCTAGAAGTAAAGTGCTTCTCAGACATGAAAGGCTCTCCAAGCTCAAGGTTGTTGTTGCAGCCTCGTGGAGGGTGCTTCAAGCCAGTGGGGGGCAGGAAGGCGACAAAGCTTAAAAAAAATCAAAGTCTAGCTGATATTTATGAACTATAATTAATAAAAAGAGTTCTGTTTGGCCACAGAATTCATCAGCTAAGCTACTGTCCACAGTGCCTTCCTCCTGCAAGAAAAGAGAATTGTCAGTCAGAGACTTCTTCAAGGGCTGCTCCAGATCAGGGCTGAGATTCTGTCACCCTGCTTTTTTAAGGTTTTCTAAGCCTTCTGATGTTGACATTCTTGTAGTGAACTTTCTCACACACTTTCTGTAAAAACTCATTGTTTTGCCTTCTTTTATGGAGGAGGAAGAGTTGATGGACTGTTGGTTTGACCAGTGTCATTGGAGAGGTGGCACTGTCACCCTCCAATCCACTGTCACTTTTGGAATGCTATAAATGTTGGAGTCAGAAAATAAACTTCCCTTTTTTCCTTCACTTTGAGAACAGCAGTGTGTGCTTGTGTTTTTTCATGTCCTACAGTGACAAGATTCCACCCACAGAGGGCTGTGAGTCACGTTTCCATCATTGCAAACTCACCCAGAAATTCACCTTGGCCTGGCTCTGGGCAGGGCTGCTCTGCCCTGGTCCCTGCTGCTGTGGTCAGTCCCACAAGGGCTGGTTGTGTTTCCTGGGGGAGCTGGGGCTGCCCATTTTCCAGCAGGATGAGTGCTGAGCTCACTGCCTCAATGACTCCAGAGGCACCAGGAGCTCAGAGCCAGGGCTCCTCTGCACTTTAAATTTCCACTCTCACTGCCAGCCCTGCACCCAGAGCAGCCCTGGCTGCTGAAAGGGTTTGTGCCATCAGGAGGTGTTTGTGACTGACCCAGGCTCCACCAGCTCCCACATCTCCAGGAGCTGACATTTCAGAGGTGTCCCTACAAACCCACCACAAATCCAGGGGGGTTTAAAGTCACCACGTGTTCTCTTTCTTTCCCTCGTTAATCTCCTCTCCCTGTGAATACTATTAAGTTATTTTTTTTTCTTTCCTCTGTTAGCACTGTTTCCTGGCAAGATTGCATGTAATTCATGATAAGAGATTGAGAATGCATGAAAATCAGTTGGAAATGGGTAATCTAGAGATTACTAACAAGCTTCTTCAGTTTGACTCAGATAACTTTTGTTAAAATCTGCTGCTACTGCCTCAAAGTCTGGGATCAATTCTGTTTGCATGAGTCAGAAAAAAATCTTTTAAACCACACAACTCAGTAGAAAATGTAAACGTGATTCCTACAATTTATAGGGGTTTTTTTATAATGCTGATTCAACAAAGGAATTCATTGTGATAGTTTATTTTCTTACAGCTGTAGTTTGTGTCCAAATATTTTATAATCATAAAGCTACCCTCTTGATATCAGTCAAAATAGACAATATATATTGATGTCTAAACAAGCTTTGTAGAAGACATTTTTTTTTTAAATCAGGCATGGGACTTTACATTTATTAGAAGGTGTTCACAAAAATAAGGGTAACATCATGCATATTCTTGGCAACTAAACCAGTTATGGTTACAGTCTGGAAATAAATTCTTTAAATAGACATATGGAGATACAGTAGTACATATACACTCTATTTATGACATTTAGTGTACTGATAACTCCCAGCAATACATCAGAAGTCCACAACCAGCTGATGAGGAGGGATTGGATAAAGGAGGAAGAAACTGCTTCAATTTCTCACATTATTCATGTGGCTGGACAAGGATGTCAGTGTGAATGGCCTCCTGAGGCTGGGAGGCCAGAACAAGTCAAGACTATACTTCTGCAGTACAAACATTTACACACGAAATACACATGCATTGCAATGCACTGGGGTGGGCAAAGCCAGGAGAAACCCCTCCCCAATGCTTTATTAACACAAGTCTACAAAGGAGTCTCAAATAGGATTATATACTTCAGTCACAGTAAGGCCACAAAATTACAATGGATAAGGACCTCGGAATCAGACATTCTGTGGGAGCAATGGAACCCTTCCTTCTCTGCAGAGCTTTCCACGTGTTCCTGCGCGGCGTCTCCCCCACCAAAGTCCTCCTGCTATTGATTTGTGTTTCTGTAGGTTGGACATATTGCTTGGTACAACAGTGAGCACAGTAGAGAAGGGTGCTGGCACAGGGAGAACAAAACCTATGGGACATTCAGACTCTACACGAAGCTGGCTAGTCAGAGAACAGGCTGGCAAAGGATTTCCTCAGGTTCCGGATGGTCTCAGCTTTGGCCTCGTCCTCGTTCACGGACGACCTGAAGAAGGAGGACTCTGTGAAGCTGAAGGCGTTGGTCAGGGACTGAGACTTGCTGCAAGACACAAACACAACAATTCTGCATGGTCACGCTGTCCCCCAGCCTCCACCCCCAGCACTTGGATCACAGGAGGGGAAATTCAGAGGAAATCACGGAAATTCCCACTGGAATTCCCTCCACAGCATCCCATGGGATAATGGGTGCACACCAAGTGCAACCACAACCCCTTGGAGAAGCCAGACCAACAGACAATCCAAGCTCCAACAGATTTGTCCCTTGGATTTGTCCCTGAGGCTGGACAAAAATTGGCTTTCACCCATTTTTGTTATGTCCCACACAATTCTGCACCCCTGACTTGAGGTGAGGCTTGAGGATAGCATTTTCTTCAAGGAACACAATGGTGTTTTCTTTTCTTTCTACAAATGGAATTGGATGGTGCAAATTAGAGCCTTGAGGAAAATGTGGGCCTGGCTACTAAATCCAAATCACAACCCAACAGGGCTGATAAATAATTGTGTTTTGGTGAGGCTGCAAATGTTGTGCACAGAGAAAAATCAGATATTTTACAAGTGTTTGAATCCTAAACTGCAATGTGCTCTCCCTCTGTCTAGATGTATTTACATTAGAGCCTTAATAGAGGCTTAAAGGTATTTTATATCTTTGAAAAACACCCCAAATAAAATATTTTTTCTTTTCTATAGGCAGTGTCTGGCAGTGTTACTCCATTTTAGTTCTGTCATGTAACTCTGTGTTAGTTCCCATAAGCATTAAAAACATTACAAGGAAAACAAGGAGGAAAATAGCTATAGTCTAAAACTAACTCATGACTTGTCAGATAAAATAATATCTTAAAAAAGGCTTGAATTGAAATAGAAGACATTAATGAGTTATCAGCTTTTTACAAAGACATCCCTACATGGGTAAAACGAGTTACCTGATCATTTTTATCTCAGCACAATAGATTTCAGTTTTGGCTCTGGTAAAACTGAAGCACTTTCCTTATTCAAATCTCAGACTCCTCATGGTTTGCAGCTCCTCTCCTTCTAAACTAATAATGTACAGCAAACAGTGCTGCAGGCGTTTTAGGTTTTTCATAAATTATAGTTGTGCTAATGAGAATAGACTGATAAATGTTTGTTTGTACTCACTGAAAGGGAGGGTGGGAAGCAGCACTTGACTTGATTAGTAAACAATAAGTAGCCTAATTAAATATTTATTCACAGATTAATAACATGTACATACAGGTTAGGCAACAGCATGTGGGTGAATACAAAGCATACACATGCAAATAGAATGAATCCTACAGGCAGGAGATCTGAGCCTTGGTGTGGACCTAAAACTGCTTCTGAAACTTAGAAAGCTGCTCTTATGGCTTGCATCTTAAAAACTTTCATTTTCCTTTGTTATTTTATTTTAAAGAGAGACTCTTCCACGTGGAGAAGAGAAAATGAATCTAGATGTGAACAAAAAGCTAAAAGGAGAAAGCTGGGAAGCAGCAGTGCCAGAGCCCTCCTGTAACTGTTCTTAGCTGCTTTTCTTCAACTTCAGAAGTTAAGTTTTCGAACTATAAACTGATATAAACTCTGCTCGTTTTAAACTTGGGACTAGAACTAACACTAGAGGCTTACTTTACTCCATTACCATGGACTAAAAACTCATTTTAAACTTGAGACTAGAACTAATGCTAGAGGCTAACTTTACTCCATTACCATCTTGCTTAAAAAACCCCACCTCTATTCTCCATCATCTGAAATGATGGAGGAATCAATTTAAGTTTATGATCAGAAAACAGAATAAAGAAATACATTGTGCCAGGGAGGCAAGGGAAATACTGTCCTTTTAGCACAATATTGTCATCCAGCACATCTCAGGCACTGAGCTGGGCTCAGGGAGGACCTGGGGTTGTTTCCCACTGGTGTTAGCACAGGAGTGGGTGGAACAAGGGGATCTGTGCTCCTGGGAGGAACAAAGCCTCTGTGCAGCTCTTTGTACCCCAGACTGAGGAGAGGTGTCTGAGCTCTCTGGCAATGGTCAGAGCTGTGCTGGTGCCTCCCTGGGGTTTCTCTTGGCTGCATTTGAGCTCTGAGGGGGGATTTTTCCATATTCCTTACTGGGTGTAAATCAGTAAGGAACCTTCCAGAAGTGGGACAACCACTTTTTTTTTTTTTAATTTTTTTTTTATTTTGAGTTTGTGCACCTTTTCTAGGCAGGGTTTGAGCACAACCAAGGGCAGCAGAGAGAAGCAATTTGGCAGCACTGTCCAACATGACCCAGCCTGGACTGTGCCTTTGGAAACAGGATCTGTTGTCTCAGTGACTGCAAGGTTAAAAGTTGAAGCAGATAAGACTTCCCCTTGGAGGGCAGGCTGACAGCACACCCAGCCCGTGACTCAGTGGCACCAGAAGGAGGAAACAAAGACCAGAAAGATGATGGGTTTTCTGGCCAGGGCAGAAATTGCACAATGGGCAGATTAAATTTTGCATGGTGCTCAGGACAGAACTAATGGAGCTTACTTTACTCCATTACCAGAGATTAAGTTTGAGCTATTTAATCTCATTTTAAATTTGGGACTAGAACTAATGCTAGCAGTTTACCTTACTCTATTACCAGGACTAAGATTTTGAACAGTTTAACCTCATTTTAAACTTGGGACTAGAACTAATTCTAGCAGTTTACTTTACTCCATTACCAAAGAGTGTTTTTTGAGCTATTTAACCTTGTTTTAAACTTGGGACTAGAAGTAATGCTAGCAGCTTGGTTTACTCCATTACCAGGGACTAAGTTTTTGAACTATTTAACCTTGTTTTAAATCTGGGACTAGAACTAATGCTAGTAGCTTACCTTATGATTGGGGATTACATTTTTTGAGCTATTTAGCCTATTTTAAACTTGGATCTAGAACTAATGCTAGCAGCTTACTTTACTCCATACCAGAGATTGTTTTTTGAGCTGTTTAACCTTGTTTTAAACTTGGGACTAGAACTACACAGCATCCTACTTTACTTCATTACCAGGGACTAAGTTTTTGAACTATTTAACCTCGTTTTAAGCTTGGGACTAGAACTAATGCTAGCAGCTTGGTTTACTCTATTACCAGAGATTAGCTTTTTGAGCTATTTAACCTTTTAAACTTGGGACTAGAACTAACGCCAGCGGCTTACTTGACTCCATTACCAGAGATTAAGCTTTTGATCTATTTCACCTTGTTAGAACTAATGCTAGCAACTTACTTTACTCCATTACCAGGGACTAAGTTTCTGAACTATTTAACTTGTTTTACATGGATTAGAATACTAGAGGCTTACTTTACTCCATTACCAGAGACTAAAAACTCGCTTTAAACTTGGGACTAGAATTAATGCTAGCAGCTTACTTGACTCAGTTACCAGAGATTTTTGAGCTATTTCACCTCCTTTAAACTTGGGAACAACCGTTCATTTTCCCCCTGGCTGCCAGAGCATCCCCCCACTCCCAGTCAGACAGAATCTATGCCAAGAGCAGAGAAGAAGCCCGGATAAAGCGACTCTTACTTAAGCTGCGGATGCGACTGAGGCTTCTGCTGTGGCGCAGGCTGTGGCTCTGGGGGGTGGCTGTGGCTCTGCTTCCTTTGATAACCTGGAGCTGGGAGGACCTTGGGCCTGGGGCCGAGGGCTGGGTGGTGGGTCCGGGCGGGCGCTGGGGCTGCGAGGCTGCGGGCTTCGCTGCCTGCCCCGCGGGGAACACGCGCTGGGGCTGCAACGCCTCCTGGCTTTGGGATTGCATTCCTTGGGGTTGCACTGGGCCCCCTAGGTTCAGTACAAGAAAAACTTCATAATGTTATAGTTGCAAAGAAGCCTTATTTAGAACTTCATACCCAACACTTTAAAATCATCCTCTCCAACGTGATAACGCTACTTTGGAGGTAACAGCCTACTCGCGTGTGCTCGCGTGGAGGCAAGAGCACTGCTCACACTCATGAGGAACTTGCTTGGAGCCCCCCATGAATCAGCCTTAAAACTGCTAAATAGCACCCAGGTACTGACTGCAAACCAAATCAATGGAGGTACACCCAGAACAGTTTTGGCCCACGTCAAGGAGAGGCTGTGAGGTAACTGAAACAGCAGCAATATCTAATTCAGCAAGACATTCACTCTTTTCTGTGTAGTTATTGCAGATTTTCTTCCTCCAAAGCCTTAAAATCATTTCTGTAATATTCCTCTTAGATTCACTCTTACAGCAGTAAAACAATCTCATTTTCTGGCTGGTGAAAGTATTTCCATAACTTACTTAACCCTTTAGTGAATATGTCAAGAACACTACAAGAAACACAAGAAAGTCACTACAAATTCTTTACCAGGAAGGCACTTCTCTGGCAAACTACTGCATGAAGTGGGAAACCACAACGTGCAGGAGAGACTCAGGCTGTGCAACCCACGGCTGAAAGGTGCTACAATATCATCCAGTGGGGTTTTTTCTGCTTTCTGGCTAAAATAACGCTGTGTCAGACATCAGGGCTCGCTGCTGTTATCTCAGCTCCCAGGTCTGACTGGGGTTTTCTGGACTGATGGTTGTTGTAACTGAATTTTAACCCTTGCATATGAAAATGCACTCAGGAGATCTGACTTGAGGGGAGAAAGGATGGATGACATTCTGAGTATTTGTTTGTACAGTGCTTCACTCAGGATAAGAGCTGTTGTAAATACCACAGAACACAACTGAGCTAGACCTTCTGGAAATCTGGGAATTTTTAGTCTTGCACAGATATTTAGTGCAAGTAAAACACTTCATTGCACAAGTCTCTCAAAGCAAACCATCATATCTAGATGTACTGCTGCAATACATCATTTTGTTGTTGTTGTTGTTTTTAAATTGCTTTTACAGTTAACTTTCCCCTTACTACATGAATTCCAGTGTGTGTGTGTGAGGACAGCACGTGCTGATGCCTCAGTGAGTTTTAACACAATTGTAGCAGTGTGTTGTGGTGCAGAAAGAAATAGCACGTACTGAATGTTAAGGAATGTGCCTTCATTGTTTATTAATTTGAACCACTTTTGTAGGAAATATTTGAAGGTGATAACATGGTCTTGCAACATCTTAATAAGGAGCCTTTTCTTATTAGTCTCCTTTCACTCAATATTGAAAACCAGAAAGGTTTCTTTCCCCCACTTGTACGTACAGGCTTGAATGCCAGAAACTTTACACTGAAGACAGATATAACTTTCTTTTATTGCACATTAAGCTGTACAAGAGATTTCACATAAAAGATATACTGCTGTCACATTTCCAGCGTTTGCTCACTTTCTTGCAGCTGGGTTGTACAAAAGGCAACAATCATGAAAGAAACTTTTACCAAAAATAACTCAACAGAACTGAACATTAAGCCTACACTGTAAAACATCTGTTCCCTGTTACCCACAATATTGCACCTAAGCATGCTGACATGCAGAGAGACATCTTGGCTTGTTTCTTGGCTGTGGGATGTAGGAATTGTGTGTGCCCCTGCGAATCCTTCCCAGGGAACAGGCTGGAATCCTGTCTGAGACACCCAGGTCTTCCACACACACACACACACAAACACACAAATGTCCTGTGAAAAGCACTTGTGAATACTGGCACTACTCCATGCAAAAAATACCAACTGCTTGCAAGGAAAATCGGTCATCAGATTCAGTTCTCCACCCCAGGGCAGTATGGTTTGTTCTCTTTTAGGGTGTCTGGAGGAAAGGATTTGTGAACCTGATTTCTGGGTGGGATTTCCTTGACATAGAACACAATAGCCAATGCCATCGTTGGAACGACCACTGACCCAGACAAATGCTGAGCACTAAAGCAAAATATTCATGTAATTTACTGATAGGTAGTAAACAGTAGCACTTACCACAAACATTTAAATAGCTAATAATGCATACCTTAATTCTCATCTCACCAGCCAGCTCGTACAAATAAAAGAAACACTAAGAATGATGAGACTCACTGATAACTTTTCCCAGTGTTTGTAGGGAAAACAGACGTAGAACATCAGGCTGTTTTCCCTTTAAACATAATTGTTTGCACTAAACTAATGGCCACTACTCATCTTTGTACATATTCAAGATGAAAATTATAGTTTTGTGGCTCGCTTGCAACTCAGCTTTCTGGTATGCCAGCAGCGTGCAGCTTGTGATTCTAGGCTAGATTTCTCCCAACAGATAACTGCCTGCCGTGGAGCTCTCGTAGCACTGCTTGTGTAAAAATCACAAAGAATTTACCCACAGAAAATCTAGCAGTTGTCAGGCACCTCAAGTCCTTTTGCATGTTCTTAGAAACCCTATTTATGTGGATAACGTCGGGGCTGGATTTTCTTTACAGCTCTCTGGAAACTTGCAGGTGTAAAATAGGAGACCTGAGTTGGTAAAGAAAACCACTGACATTTTTTGCCTTGCTTTTTCTAACCCAGGATCCTCAGCTGGTTAAAGGTACCTTGGTCTGCCATCCCCTCACTTCTCAGTATTTGCAATGAAATGAGCTCTTACAGGAAGTTTAACAGTCCTTGAGGTACTTCTCACCAAATAACCTGGGATTTAAATCTTAGGTAAGTATAAGATTTTTTGAAAGTATTTGCATTAGTTTTCATTAAAAATCTCCATAGAGTACTAATTCAGAATGACAACAAAAGGTACTACTTAATTGAAACAGGATACATTAAATACTCACATTTTCACTGAGATATTGCACATAGGTGGCCCATTTACATAGCTTTGTAGCTAATAATTTAATGCAGAATTACTAAAAATATGAATACCAGTATGTAAAATAGAAGATATTTTAAATATTCCTTGGGAAGAACTGTATTTTATGGAGTCACCAAAATAGCAGACTTCCACTCGCATAGAAGTAAAACTCAAAGGTTAATAAACTTTATAAAATTATAAATAAAAAGCCTCACTAGCAAATCCTAATCTAGACTTTAAAAATATATCTGGATCACCTACCTATTGGTCATGCACACGCACAGAAAAATAAAGGCTATGATTAGTGTGCACACACTCACAGAGTAAGCAAAGGGACAGGGGGCTTGCACCTCGGGGGGATTGTACTGAACAATATCAAATACTCCAGAAATACTGTCTAACCATCCAGGCTGTACATGGCACTGGCTCTAGAGAGGCACATTCTTTGTACACTGTTGACAGCAGCCCTGCAATCACGAGTTTACAGAGGAAGGTTGGAAAGCTGTTACACGCACAGACAGGAACAAGGAAACAACCAGACGGGAGAGTTGACACTGCATAGAAAAAACACAGTCCAGGGCAGCACTGAAACAATGGCAAACTGAACAGAACTGGGATGCTTGCATTCAGATGTTTGTTCTCTGATTTCAATTGGGTTTTGATTTGTTTTTCACTTTCATTTTTGCTTTAACCCTCGCTTTTGGTCTCAGTTATCTAAGTAGCCTGGACTTGTTTGGTCCTACTGCAACGCCATTACAGTCGAGAATGTACTGTAAACAACCTTGAGGTGGTGGTCGCTGAGGTGGGACTTTGTTTGGCTCTGGCTCCTTTAGTGATCCACTCTGGAAAATACATTTGAAAACAAAAAGAAAAAAAAATAAAATTAGAGTAGCTCGGTTCCAATTTTCCACTGATTTGTCTTTATTTTCATTAGAAAACTCTTATTGGTGGGGCTGAACATGTACTTTAAATTTATTCCAGATACCATTTTTAATTTAGTTGCTGCCTGACGTGATATATGAATCCTGGGCTGGTCCAAGGCTGAGCTCTTATAAAAACTGTTTTCCCTTTGCAGCATGTGATCAGGATGCAGGGAGTGCCTTCCCAACCTTACCTCCATCTGGGGAAGGACTTTACCCTCAGTTCCCAGCACCAGCAACCATTTTTTTGTATTTCAATACATCTGCTCTCTCTCTCTTTTTCTCTCTCTTTTTTTTTTTTTAGGACAGACTGGATAGGAAATGGATTTCAACAGATACCTTTGTGTAATTTAAGGAATAATTGATTTTTAATTATGTTCACTTGTATCCAGAAGCCTTTGCACAGCAGGAGTTTTTGCCAGTGATAGTTTCACTTTGATTTGCTGGCTGTAAGTGGGAGGGAGGTGGGCTGCTCCAGCTTCACTGTTTTGCTAAGCAAAATGAAAGAAGAAAGCAAAAACCACAGACAAATAATAAAAATAATTGAAATGACTTCATGCTTCTCCATCTGACATGTTATTAGAAACACATGTGATACTTCACTTTTCAAAACAGGAGGTTGATTTGGCAGCATCCTTTTCACATGGATACTTGTGAAAGGAAAAGATGGGCCTGAACCAAAACCTTGGAGCAGAAACCCTCTGGGAATATGACTATTTGAATCCAAACTTTGTCTTAGGCCCATCTCTAACATTTTGAAACGTGAAAGATGTTAAATCATTGGAGATAATAGCTTAGGAATTTTTTTAAGGATCCAGAAATCAAATTGCCATCTGTCAAGAAGGAAAAAAATGCAGAATTTATTAAAGAGCAAATGCAAAATCAATTAAACGTGTTTCTTCAGAGCTTACTGGGGTTTTTTCTGATACATTTGTATTTGATCACGCTCCTAGTACTTTATTTACAGAATAAATCTTGCTCCTGGTGCTCTGAATTCCTGCCCAGCAATGCAGCTGCTGAGCTTAAATGGCACAAGAGCCCTCCAGTGCATGCAGCTGCTGCAAGCTGCTGTGTCTGCTTTAGCTACACAAATAAAAGGACATGAGGCAGCTCCAAAACTCTCATTATTCAGAGTTACCAACCTGCAGGAGGCCATATGAGGAGTAAAAAGGATCCTCACAAAGTGTGCTCCTTGATTTACCTGACCCACTTACACCGTGCCTGCTGAGCATCACTAAAGGGGTGAGGACAGGTAGAAAAAAGAAAATTTTGTAAGAAAGACAAAGCCACCAGAAAATGTCAGAGTGCTTAGTGGGGTTGGAGTACTCTCTTAGCATCACTAAAGGGTGAGGATATGTAAAAAATAAGAAACTTTTGTAAGGAAAGATAAAGCCACCATAAAATGTCACCCTTTAGTGTGGCTTGGAATCCTCTCTTTGTTTCCCCCTTGCTGTGATGTCCAGAGGCTGCTGCAGGAGCTGCTGGGCTGCCCTGGGCAGGGTGTTGGGGGTACCACTGCCAGCAGCATCTGCCTGGGCACCAGGAGCTCCCTGGGAGCAGGGCACCAGCCCAGGGGGAAGCAGAAAACAGCCCTGGAGCAGCAGCTCCTGCCCGTGCCAGGCTGGGATGCAGCTCCTGCCTGGCCAGGATAGGATGCAGTTCCTGCCCGTGCCAGGGCTGGGATGCAGCTCCTGCCTTTGCCAGGGCTGGGATGCAGCTCCTGCCTTTGCCAGGGCTGGAATGCAGATCCTGCCTTTGCCAGGGCTGGAATGCAGCTCCGGCCTGTGCCAGGGCTGGGATGCAGCTCCTGCCTGTGCCAGGGCTGGGATGCAGCTCCTGCCTTTGCCAGGGCTGGGATGCAGATCCTGCCTTTGCCAGGGCTGGAATGCAGCTCCGGCCTGTGCCGGGCTGGAGAGCAGCCTGCCTGTGCCAGGGCTGGGATGCAGCTCCTGCCTGTGCCAGGATGGGATGCAGATCCTGCCTGTGCCAGGCTGGGATGCAGCTCCTGCCTGTGCCAGGGCTGGGATGCAGCTCCTGCCTGTGCCAGGGCTGGGATGCAGATCCTGCTTGTGCCAGGCTGGGATGCAGATCCTGCCTGTGCCAGGCTGGGATGCAGCCTGCCCGGGCTGGGATGCAGCTCCTGCCTGTGCCAGGCTGGGATGCAGCTCCTGCCTGTGCCAGGGCTGGGGTGCAGCTCCAGTTCCTGCCCGTGCCACGGCTGGGATGCTCCTGGCACCCCTCACTCTGCTGCTGGGCACTGGGATGAGCACAGAGCTCTGGGAGGGGGAAAACACCAGGACTGAGCTGCAAGAACTCCAAGGGTTCTTCCTGCAGTCCCAACCAGCCCACGTGAGTTTGTTCGAAAGCACACACCAGGTTTACTAATTGTGATTGTCATGATTAGCTCCTGATGGGCTCCCTCCCCTTGCCAAGGGCCACAGCCCAGCCTGGGGCTCTGCAGTGGCACAGGGTGCCCAGGGAGGATATGGGGGTTATCCTTTTTCCACTGAACAAAGGCTGTGCAGGTAAAACTGGTGTTTGATTTGGAAACACGGCTGGCAGCTGAAATCACATTCTCTGTAATGCTGGATCAGCCCTGCAGGGCCCTGTCTGCCCCGTGCCCCGAGGGGAGCAAATCTGCCATTTGTTCTGCCTCTGAAATGTCTCAGGTTCTATCACACACAGCTCCAGCAGCCCTTATGCAATCTGCATATCTCTCATCTCCCAACGAAACGATTTTATCCCAAACCCAGCTTTCAATAAACATGTAGGAGCTCCCTAATCCTTCCCTCAGCTCTCTCCCTCCAGTGCATTCTTGCTCAAGGGTATTTCCCCCTCCCCAGTCACTGACTGCAGCTGTCCTGATTTTACCACCCACACATCCTTTTTATTTTTTTATTATATTTTTTTTTCCACCAGATATCACCTGGTGCTTCCAGGAACCTCACCCACACTCCAGGCCAATCACATGGGTATATACTTTGGCTAATTAGCCAACCCACCCAGGCTGACCCAAAAAAAGTCTAATTAGCATTACGTTCCTAATTGAGAAATCTTACTCATGGTTTTTCAATGGTCTGTAGTAATCCAGCCCTTTTCTTTCAGACAGTCAGAACCTTGATACTTGATATTAAAGGCAGGCTTTGAACCATCCTGTTTGCTTGCCCTGACCAAGGCCTTTAATAAAA
>CM019912.1:18789046-18942525 GCA_009764595.1 Geothlypis trichas | reverse complement strand
GCACTTCTAAGACAAACTGACCAACTCTGTGAAGAGCAAACCCAAATACCCACAAATCCCCCCTTTTCTGAAGTCTTTCCTGTGAGGAAAGGAACAGAAGCATTCCTTTTCCACTTCCCCCCACAACTAAAATCCTGTTTCAGAAGAAATTTTGGCAACCCAGCCACAGTAACTTTCACCTGCCCTGACCTAAAGTGATGGCTGCAAATTCATTGCTGAGAGGGAAGAAGGGAAAATGCCCAGAATTCTCCTGCTGAGTCCACCCAATGGTGAATATAATTCCATTGAATATAATTCCATGGAATATAATTCCAGAATATTCCATCTCTGATGGCAGCAGGAGGGCATAATTTAAAAAAAAAGATATTTTACTATTTTAATTTTATATTTGACATAGATAATTTTGTTAATCATCGTGCTTTGGTGTAGAACCCAAACCACTCCTGATCAGTGAGAATTGACTCCTGATCAAAGAATTTTATGAGGTGCTCTACCTTTCAGACTTCTACAGAATGGAGAAAATTCTGGTTTATTGAGAATGTCAAAATCACAGGGGGAGGAAAAAAAATTTAAATAAAGGATGGATGAATCACCAGAATTACCAGGAATGTTTGCTCTCCCAGTTCCATTTGGGTTCCAAATCTGAGTTTCCTGGGCTGTGCTGCACTGACTTGCAGCAGGAGCAGCTGCTGGGCCCTGCACAGCAATTCCTGCTGCAGAGCAACACCTGGGATGGTGTGAGACACAACTGCTCACCTTGAAAATGTAAAAATTGTATTACACCTCAACAAAAATACAACAAAGGACTACACAAGGAAAATGCTGCAGTGCTGGGAGCTGCCCCTCGTGCACACCACGTGGCTGGTTCATCTCTGAGATGGATGCTCAGGCTTTTATACCCCTGGGGTTGCACCAGCCAGCCCTGGCCCTCCCAAAGTCTGTCAGGCAGCTCTTCTGTGCCATTTATCAGTGGAAATTGCTTTGTCACTGGATTGGAGCTCAGGTGTGTCCATGCTCACCCCCTGAGCACCCCCTGAGCTTTTCCATTCCCACCTGCCCCATGCAGGGACACCTGTGCAGCTCCTTTGTGCCTGTCCCAGACAGCCCAGGCTGTGTGATGGCAACAACACAGGGGAAGGGAACTGTGGGGAGAGCAGAGGGGATCTGCACTGCAACAACATAACTGAACATCATTAAAGCTTCTCGAATATTCACACATAGTTATCTTTTAATTGTGAGAGCCAATCATTCCATTATCCATCTCTAACTCTGGTGTCACTGACATATTTTCTGAAAAATGCCTTTACCAGGATCTTTTCCCCTGAGAAGATGGGAAGCTTCAGCTTCTCCCTGTTTTGCTACTCTGGAAGTGATTTGGAGAATTGTTTACCCAGCGTGTGAATTGTTTTAATTGATGACCCATCCCAGGTCCAGCTGTGCCAGGACCCTGGGCAGTCACGGGTTTTTATTATCATTCCATTCCTTTCTTGCTGGCTTTCTGATGTCTCCTTTTCTCTTTCTTTAGTATAGTTTTAATATATAATTTCCATAGAATAGAATATGATGTAATATGATGTAATGCAATGTAATGTAATATAATATAAAGAATAAATATAATAGAAAATACAATATAATAATATAATGCAATATAATGTAATATAATATGATATGATATAATATAATATATAATATAAAGTATCATGATGTAATATAATATATAGAATAAATATAATGTAATATAATGTAATATAATGTAATATAATGTAATATGATATAATATAATGCAATATGCTATAATATGATGTAATATGATATAATATGATATAATGTAATATAATGAATAGAATAAATATAATTATTATATTTAATACTTACATTTAATAATTATATTTATTCTATTAATTATATTATAAAATATTATATTGTTATATTAATATATTAGAAAATATAATATATATTTATTATAAAAATAATATATATAATAATATATATATAAATAATATTATAATTAATATAATATAATTAACATAATATATTATATTATATTATATTATAATATTATTTTTATATATATATATATTATTATATATATAATATATATAGATTAATATATAATTAATATAATATAATTAACATATTATATTATATTATATTATATTATATTATATTAATTATATTATATTATACTATATTATATTTTATTATATTTTATTATATTTTATTATATTTTATTATATTATATTAGCCTTCTGAAACATGGAGTCAAGATTTTCATCTCTCCCCTCGTGCTGGGGACCCTCAAACCCCGCACACGCTGGGATGGCTCCATCCCTCGCTGAGAGCCGACCCTGCCCGGGGCTCAGGGCTCCTTTCCGGGCAGTTCTCGAGAGCATCCCCGGAGGTTCCGCACCTGCCTGGGGCCGGCTCCCGGCACTCTGAGTCACCGCAGCAGCCGCAGCAGGAGCTGATGCGAGGCCGCCCTTATCAGCGGCGATCTGCTCTGATCACAGCCGCACTCTGCTGCCAGCGCTGCCACCAGGGCTCTCTGCTCCCCTCATCTCACCAGCCCCTCCGTGTCACCCTGATGTTCTAAGGTTTTCTAAGCTTTCTGATGTTGGCATTCTTGTAACAAACTTTCTCACACACTTTCTGTAAATAACTCGTTGCTTTGCATTCTTTTATGGAGGAGGAGAAATTTGATGGGCTGCTGGTTTGTCCAGTGTCATTGGAGAGGTGGCACTGTCACCCTCCAATCCACTGTCAATTTGGAAATTGTGAAAAATGCATGTATTTTATGATTGGCTTTTCACAAATATTCAATGAATATTATATGTGTTGTGTTAGGAAGTAATGCTGTATTAATTCTCTTAAGTACTGTGTTCAATATAGTTTTAAGTTATAAGAATTGTTAAAATAGAAACTATGCTATGTAAGATGCTTTAACAGAAAGGTCTTGCAGTGAGATAGCAGCCACAGGACACCTCAATCTTTCAGAGAAAGGGAATTTATTGCCTTCTGATCAGAAGAAATGAACTTCTTCCCACCTTGAAGGCGCTGTTAGGGTTAGAAGGAAGAAGTTGACACTGACCAGACAGAATCCTGTGTTTGAATGGAATTTATGCATCATGGATGAAGTGTATGAATATGCAACAGGCTATTGTTTTTAAGGGTTAATCCTTTGTTAATGTGGGTCCTTTTTCAGGCTCCTGATGCCCAGAAAAAGGTACCTGGATGTCTGTAACTCTTTGCTTTTATTGTCTCATATTGTCCTGATTTAAATTGTCCAAATTATTATGATTCTAATTGTATTACTATTTTTATAACCATTTTCTTACTATTAAATTTTTAACAATTTCAAAAGCAAGTGATTGGCGTTTTTCACAGAAATCTAGAAATGTTGGAGACAGAAATGAAAAACTCTCTTCTACCTTGAAAAGAGCAGCGTGTCTGTGTCATTTCCTGTCCTGCAGTGACACCTCATCCCAATCACCTGCAGGAAAAGTTCAAAATCTTGGAATTCTGGAGGAAATCTCAGAAATCCTCAGCAGAAGTCCTTCCAAGCAAGGAAAACCATTGTGATATTTGCACGTGGGATTCTGGCAGCAAACAGCACGGAATGATCTGGGTTTAGTTGTAGCAGAAATTATTTAAGGTTTAACTGAGTGTAAAACAACAATTTCTCCATTTTTAGCCACTTCTCTGATTCAGTCCCTTCTCTAATTTTGCCCACAACATCAGATCCTATCGTTTTAATTAAGTCATTTCTGTGAGTGACTAAGTAAATAATGTTTTGTTAGCAGTGGAATGAGGACCAGCAATGATGCTTCATTCACCTTGTGATCAGCTTGATTAAGGAGAGAAGAAAATGCCCTAAGAATGTTAAGCTTGAGCTGGTGAGAATTGTGATAAAAATTGTGAGAATTGTGATAAAAATTGTGACAATTGTGATAAAAATTCCGAGAATTGTGATAAAAATGGTTCTAATTTCTGCACAAAAAAATAAACCTCAAAAACCAAAACCAACAACTAAATAAAATAAAACCAAAAAGACAACAACAACAAAGAATGAAAAAAAGAACAAAAAATCCCCCCAAAAATGAAAAAATCCCCTCAGTGCTAACAAAATGCTAAGCTGGATTTTGAGCTCGCTATAGCATGAATGTAAATGAAAAATTAGATTTTCAAGAGAACTGAGGCAAATAGGAGATCAATGTATTGCTTGTTTTACTTTAGAAGCTCTCCAGTTTAAAAAATAATTGATATTCCTTCTTCCACACCCTCCTGCCATAATTATGTAAAGAATCTGGATTATGGTTCCGACTGGATTTCAGTGTTTTATAATAAGTCACAGGCATACCTTGCCTACTTGATGAGATTCCTTTAAGGTTGTGCCAGTCTTTCCATTATTAAATCATGTTTAGTGTTATGTACTGGTGGCTTAAAAAAAAAATTCATTTCAAGCTTGAACTTGCTGCTGATTCTCAGTTAGCCATTTGTGTGAGGGAGCACAAAGCCATCACTGCTAACAGCTCAACACTCCATTTCTCAGCTGAATGGAAATTTTGGCCTTTTAAAAATGTTCATTAATGAGGTCTTTGGTGTGTTAATTGGGAGAATAAGCTTAAAAATAAGGAAGAGCTGTATTTTGTGAATATAAACTGTGTGCTGCCCCCATCATAAATCGGAGCCACTCATAGAAAATCTGATTTTTGGGTGGATCTGGAAGTTTTTAACAGGAGAATACAGATACAAATACAGGTACAGGTGCTCCAGTTACCCCCTGTCCTTCTGTGGATGTGTTGGTTTACCTGAATGTCAGAATTAGAAGAGAATTGAAGATATTTGTCTGTCTTTTTGTAACATTTTTAGGTTTAGATTTTCCATACACATCAGCCATGTCCCACCCTCATCCCACAGGAGCACACAGAGACTTTGCACCTCAGCATCACTGCCCAGTCTATGGAAATATTTGGGGTAAAAAACAAAGCTTTGTATTTTATGGAACGAGGTGGAACATTTTAACAGTGGATTTCATGTTCCAGGAGAGTTAAAAATTCAACATTTAAATCCTTTATGTGCCCTTAGGCTGAGCTGGGTGTCCTTGATGCTGAGTTTGTAGCGTGATGTGCTGAAGGTCTGAAAAAAAAAAGATTTGAAATATCTCCATCTCTAGAGGATGCAGCAAAACACCTCTGAGGGAGGAGAGCAGGAATCCTGAGCCTGGTTTGGTGAGGAACAAATGTCCAGTGCCTCAACCATTCCTTCCCCAGGGGCTGCTGCTGCCTCTGCCCACACCCAATTCTGTGTCTTCAGTCCAAAACTGACCTGCTCTGTGCCCCTGGACATTACTGCATTTTATTCCCCGTTTGTCAGAACTGAATTCAAACTGAATTCAGCTTTTAATCAGTCAGCCTTTATTATCTGCTATTTGTAAGGAGAGCCGAGGCCAATTAAGCCTTCAGTTTTTTTGGTTTTTCTTTTCATTTCAGGGTTTTTTGTTTGTTTGTTTGTTTATTTGCCTGTTTTGGTTAAGGCTTTTTTTTTTTTTTTGGCTGGGGGGAAGCCTTTTTTGGGGGGTTGATTATTTTGGTTTGGGGTTTTTTTGTTTGTTTGGGTTCTTTTTTTTTAACCCCAATTTTAGGTTTTTGCTGTCATCAGCGAGGTGTAGGCTGAGAAATGCACCCAAAAACCTCCTTGGTGGGAACATTTACTGTGTGCTGTGAACATCCATCCCTTCCCAGCCAAGCTGTGAGCCCAGCTGCATCCTGTGCTCACATTTAATCCTGTTTCAGTGTGGGATTGCCAAGTGGTCTCTTCTCCAAAGACTTCCTAGGCTGGGCTCTGCTATCTCCCACATCGGGGAGACAGATTCTGATGTGGCTGGAGACTCTAGACAGTTAAATTCACACAAATCCACTGAAGGCAGCTTGCTTTTCAGAAGCTGCCGAGGGCAAAATTTGGCTTTTTGCAGTTTGAGGGTGGGCTGTTTAACCTGGGCAAGTTTCAGCTTGTTCCATTGTAATTTAACAATGTATTTTTCCCCCCCTGCTCTCTCTGTTCCTCCCAAGAGATGCTTGCACCTCCTTGCTGCATGAAAGGATGCCTGTATTTAATGTACATATTAAATAAGTCCGTAAATTCTCACATAATTTTACATTTAAAAGTCCCACTTGAGGTGTGTGTCTGTGTATATAATTTTGTTAGGTGCAGGCACAGAAATAACCCAGTCTTTGCTCTTTCCTTTTGTACCTCCTCAAGACATGTAATCTACAAAGCAGGAGAATTGCATGATCAAATGTGCCAGAGTGGAATGCATAATTATTCCAGAGGAGGGTAAGTCAGTTCAGAACTTGTACTGACATTCTTAAGGGCAGCAGGAGTCTTCTTGCCATGGAATTACATCAGCTCCCGTGGCCCAGAGTCAACACAAATGCTTTCCCTTTCTAGTAAAAAAGGCGTGAAAAATGCTAATGTCTTCAGAAATGTTCCCTGGAACAAAGGTGAGGAAAGGAATATTTATTGGAGTGTGCTGCTCACCTGGAAGTGAACCTGCCTTTCAGGGGAGCAGGGATTGAGACATCGCGCTGCTGAAAGAGCCACTTCAGCTGCTCGCACAGACTCAGTCATGACTTGCAAACAGACAAAAACCATCTAAATAAGAAAAAAGAATGCTTCCTTGATCCTAGTTCAGAGGCATTCCCACAGCAGGTGGGGCAGAGGCCTTTATTTCAATGGCAGCTCTCCTGCATACACCCAGATTTGTTACAGGTGATGAGCAAACCCCGCTCCCGCTGCACGCAGACAGCAGCTCCCATCTCCAGGGGCTGCAAAATGAGGGTTTGCCTGGGACTGTGTGCTTCCAGCACTAGAGGTGGAATCCAGCCCGTGTGGAAACACCTCCCCGTTCCCCAGGAGCTGGGAGGTGAAGCCTGCAGCCCTCAGTGCTGGTGAATTTATTGGAATTGTCACCAGCACAAACAGCAGGGCAGCTCCCAGTTACCATCACTGCAATTAGCCCTGCTTCAGCTGCTGGGCAGGGAGTGACTAATTTCCATTTCCCCACCAGGAGAGGGGAGGAAAGGAACATTTCCTTTCTCTTAAGCTGGAAATCTGGCCCTGGGAGCTGTTTGGTGCATCTATTGTGTGAGGCAAATGTGCCGTGGACTGGGAGCTGATGTGTCACCCTGGCAGCAGAGTTTGTTTGCACTCTGGATTCCAGGGGCTCTGCTTCAGTGCCACATCCTGTTCCTCACTGCACGAGGCCGCTGGAGTTTGGGACTGAAGGGACAAAATAATTGTATGTGGGGAAAACCTGCCCAAAGATTCCCTGTGCTGCTGCACTGGGGCTGCAATGCAAGGAAAGGGGGAAAAATGTGGAGTTGGGCTGGAAGCAGCCCAAAGTCTGAAGAATTCAGTGATGATAGAGTCAGGATAGAAAATTCCTGTTTGAAGGAATTTTCAAATCTTCCAATTTTCAAATCCTCCAATCTGGAGGATCTGCACAATCCCCAGATGCAGAGATCTGCATCTCCCTGGCAGAGGGGCTGCTCACAGCTCCTGCTCTCACTAAAGTGAGGATGCTTTACCCCCTCTGTGTGTCAAAACCACTCCTGATTTCAGGGCAGGAGGCATTTTAGGAGAGAGGTAGGTGTGAATTTATTTTATTACAGCAGGTGTGAATTAAAGAAATGTCTCCTTGCATTTTGATTACTTGAAGAAGTTTTGCCCAATATCTCCAGTGCCCAAAGGCAGAGCCTTCAGTGGCAGAATTTGGTGTGAAATTTGATGTGAAAAGAGCTATCAGCATCTTGCTTTTCCTTAAAACAGAGCTGCTAATCCACACAAATTCCCTGGGGGATCACCTTGACTGCTCTGAGTGGCAGGAAAATGAAATCCCCTCTTTAGGAGGGCACACTAGAGAAGCCCAACTATGATTAATTTTATGTTCAGTCCCATCCAGAGTTTCTTCAGCCCATTCTGTGAGTGATGGAGCAGATCCAGCTGGGCAATTTTAAGTCCTTTCCCTGCATCAGCTCTGAAAAGTGCCTGTCACTCAATCACTGCTGACAGACTTCTGAGAGGGAGCTCCCAAAAGAAAAAATAGCTAAATAGCAGCCCACACGCTCTCCTTGTTTCATTTCTTTCTCATCTGGAGAGACAACAGCTCTTTTGTATTGCCAGTGAGGGGCGTTATAAATCTGCAGGATTTTATACCAAAAATTCTCTCCTAGCAAAAAAAGCAACAGAAGAACATGAGCAGCTTCAGTTTTTTTACTTACTGTAACAATCTACATGGTGCTGGGAAGTACAGGTAGTGCAAGGCAATAATAACCACTGAAAATCTTGTCTTTGGGTAAAAAAATGGTTATTCCTCAGGGGTTATAAAGCCTTGAAGGAGAATTTGTCCTGGGAAACTCAAGTGTTGGATAATGTGATGTGGATCAGCCTTTAAACCCCACATCCACCCTTGGCAGTGCAGAGCAATGCCACTGCTGAGAGAAGTTAAAGCTTCAGACAGAGCAAAAACCACAAATTCTGTTCATTTTATTCTGTTTTGTTTTAATTGGTCCTCTTTCTAAATTTTTTGTGTTGTAATTTGTGATTAAAAACTTTCAAACATGTCTCTCCAGGGGTATATTAATGTGAAACAGGGGGTGTTGTTTCTGTTGCTCTTCTTGGCTTATTTTAGATCTGGAGAAACTACTTGATTCTTAAAATATGATTTTAATTCTTTCTCTTTATTAAAAAAAGGTTTAGTTTTATTATCTTGTTTAATCTTGAGTTAATTTTTGAGCTGCAATAATTTAGCTATGGAGGAGCAAATCACTGTTTCATGAAATTTGATGTAAAGTGTCATCTCAAGGTGGAATGCTCTTCCTCAAAAAAGAGGAGGAATCACAGAAACTGATGGGATTTTGCAAATGTGGCTGCTAATTTGAATAACTGAATATGCATTTGGAAAACTAATCACTAATTTTAGGTACCTATTTTGAATCTTTTGATAGGAGATTTTAAAAGACACCTAAAAATTTTTGCTTGTTTAGAGGTGATGTCTAAGAAAAAGCATTTCCTTGTAGGAGACAGGCACTGTCATTCACAACTGAAATCCATTTGTCGGGACACCTGTGACAGTTTAGATGATTTCAATTTATATTATATCAAAACTATACTAAAATTTCAATCTCTGAGTCCAAAATCACTTCTAGCTATTTTGGATCAGGATGTGCAGGTTGTTCTTTGTTTGCAGCGCTGCCTCCTGAGCAGCTTTGCTGTGCCAGGGGAGCAGAAATGCAGAGCACAGTTAAATTGATTCCATCCTGGAACAGTGACCTGGGACAGGAGCCAGGAGAGGTTTGGGCTGGATTTTAGGAAAGGTTCTACCCCAGAGGGTGCCAAGCACAGCCCCCAGAGCTCCAGGAGCTCCCAGGGGTGCCCAGGGTGGGATTGCTGGGTCTGTGCTAGAAGTAAAGCTGGGATTGGGGTTGTGATAAATAAGATTGGGGTAGATGTTATTGGTTGCATGGGTTCTTTGATAAATAGTTTTACTCCCTCTGCCAGAGGTTGTAGGAGCCCCAATGGACCAACAATGTTTGTATATAGCTTAGGATTTTGTGCTCTACTAATGTGAGGAAGGCTACTGCAATTAAGATTGGGAGGGCATAGGAGAGGGTGATGTGGAGGTTGATTAAGGAGGGTAGTTAGCCATGGGAGATGATTTGAGTTAAGCTAGGGATTAACTAGATGATTTGAGTTAATCTAGGGAGAGGATTTGAACCTCTGAGTTAAAGGAATTTTGCATTTTCCGAGCTCTGCCACGCTAGCTGGTCCTTTTCTGGGACATGGTGTGGTGGGATTGCCTTTTGTAATTGAGTTGTCTTCGTTAATTAAGGCAAATAGTGACCAGGGACAGGAGGCTGGAGAGGTTTGGGCTGGACATCAGGGAAAGGTTCTGCCCCAGAGGGTGCAGGGAAAGAGCACAGCCCCCAGAGCTCCAGAACAGCACTGCCAGGGGTGCCAGGCTGGGATTGCTGGGGTCTGTGCAGGGCCAGGGGCTGGATCAATGATCCTGGGTCCCTTCCAGCTCAGGATGTGCTGGGATTCTGTGCACAAGGGAGGGATGAGGCAGCTGTGTCCAGCCAGAGGAGGAAGCTCAGCCCCAACATTGCCCAGCTGTGTCCTTTGGATGTCCCCTCCATCCAGCCCAGGCCTAGCACAGCTCCCACCTCTGATGATTCTGACACATCCAGCCCTGCTGGAAGCTGCTGCTGGTGGACAAGAGGGAATTTATTGGTGGTGCTCAGCCAAAGAGTGCCCAGAGAGCTGCAGAGCCTGCCCCAGATCCATCAACAGGAGCTCCCCTGTATGTGAGCCCGCACCGAGCCAGGCCTGGCTCCCACAGGGGCTTGGTTTTGGTCAGGTAGGAAGTATGCAAAGTACACCCCGTGTTTACAAAGTACCTCCGTGCTATTTTGACTAATTTTTACTGGAGAGTTAGTGGTTGTTTCAAAGCTGGATTAGTCACTTTGACCATAATTACAATCTCTTGAAATCTGCTTCAGCATTTTGAATTGGCTTCAGGCCTAATGGTCAGAGAATGGCTCCGTCTCCATCTCAAGACTAAACTTGATTAGTAGCTCCTGTAGCTTTATTTATCTTGTAGCTTTTTCTTGATTTTTAAGTGAAAGATGAGTAAAGATGGAGTGCTGTGCACAGAAACCTGTGGCACTGTGAGCTGCCTGGGCATGGCAAAATGCAAGTGAAGAACAGAGCAGGGCTCCAGGCTGGGGCTCACAGAGATGAGCCCTCACAGACACCCAAATTCCCACTGGAATTCCCTCCACAGCATCCCATGGGACAACTGGGTGCACACAAAGAAGAACCATTAATTTACATTGGCATGTAAATTAATGGGATAACTGGAACACAATCCCTTGGAGAAGCCAGACCAAACACACAATCCAAGCTCCAGCAGCCCTCCACAAAAACTCCATTTTTGCCCTGGTTCTGTTCTGGAGGTGTCTCCAGATGGAAATGCCTTAGCCAAGAGGCAGAGCCTGGGGAGGGGAGCGTGCAGCAGCTTGTGTGTGACACTCCTTGGCACGCTGGCACTGGGGCAGGCAGTGTTCTCTGTGTGGGAGGAAACACCAGCAGCCACCTTGGATTGCATCATCCCCCTCCCTGCCTTTTTTTTTTTTTCCCCTTTCTTTCTTTTTTGTCTTGCAGATGGTAAAACAAAGGCTGTAGTGAAACCCGTTTTCTCCCAGGAAGAGGTGGGAGGGAATTTTTTATATGAGCAAGAAACTTTGCCTCGAGTGGAAATCTGGGGCCTGGGCTAATGAAGTACCTGTAATTCAGATTGTGCTAAATACTGCTGAAACCAGGCATGTACTAATCATGGACCGTGCCAAACTATGCATAATTACTATGCTTTCTCTGTAGCAGTAATTAATTTGCGTTAGCAACTTTGATTAATCTCTCTAATCTAGAAGTAAAGTGCTTCTCAGACATGAAAGGCTCTCCAAGCGCTCAAGGTTGTTGTTGCAGCCTCGTGGAGGGTGCTTCAAGCCAGTGGGGGGCAGGAAGGCGACAAAGCTTAAAAAAAATCAAAGTCTAGCTGATATTTATGAACTATTAATTAATAAAAAGAGTTCTGTTTGGCCACAGAATTCATCAGCTAAGCTATACTGTCCACAGTGCCTTCCTCCTGCAAGAAAAGAGAATTGTCAGTCAGAGACTTCTTCAAGGGCTGCTCCAGAGATCAGGGGCTGAGATTCTGTCACCCTGCTTTTTTAAGATTTTCTAAGCCTTCTGATGTTGACATTCTTGTAGTGAATTTTCTCACACACTTTCTGTAAATAACTCATTGTTTTGCATTCCTTTATGGAGGAGGAGAGAGTTGATGGACTGTTGGTTTGTCCAGTGTCATTGGAGAGGTGGCACTGTCACCCTCCAATCCACTGTCACTTTTGGAATGCTATAAATGTTGGAGTCAGAAAATAAACTTCCCTTTTTTCCTTCACTTTGAGAACAGCAGTGTGTGCTTGTGTTTTTTCATGTCCTACAGTGACAAGATTCCACCCCACAGAGGGCTGTGAGTCAACGTTTCCATCATTGCAAACTCACCCAGAAATTCACCTTGGCCTGGCTCTGGGCAGGGCTGCTCTGCCCTGGTCCCTGCTGCTGTGGTCAGTCCCACAAGGGCTGGTTGTGTTTCCTGGGGGAGCTGGGGCTGCCCATTTTCCAGCAGGATGAGTGCTGAGCTCACTGCCTCAATGACTCCAGAGGCACCAGGAGCTCAGAGCCAGGGCTCCTCTGCACTTTAAATTTCCACTCTCACTGCCAGCCCTGCACCCAGAGCAGCCCTGGCTGCTGAAAGGGTTTGTGCCATCAGGAGGTGTTTGTGACTGACCCAGGCTCCACCAGCTCCCACATCTCCAGGAGCTGACATTTCAGAGGTGTCCCTACACACCCACCACAAATCCAGGGGGGTTTAAAGTCACCACGATGTTCTCTTTCTTTCCCTCGTTAATCTCCTCTCCCTGTGAATACTATTAAGTTATTTTTTTTTTCTTTCCTCTGTTAGCACTGTTTCCTGGCAAGGATTGCATGTAATTCATGATAAGAGATTGAGAATAGCATGAAAATCAGTTGGAAATGGGTAATCTAGAGATTACTAACAAGCTTCTTCAGTTTGACTCAGATAACGTTTGTTAAAATCTGCTGCTACTGCCTCAAAGTCTGGGATCAATTCTGTTTGCATGAGTCAGAAAAAAAATCTTTTAAACCACACAACTCAGTAGAAAATGTAAACGTGATTCCTACAATTTATAGGGGTTTTTTTTATAATGCTGATTCAACAAAGGAATTCATTGTGATAGTTTATTTTCTTACAGCTGTAGTTTGTGTCCAAATATTTTATAATCATAAAGCTACCCTCTTGATATCAGTCAAAATAGACAATATATATTGATGTCTAAACAAGCTTTGTAGAAGACATTTTTTTTTTTTAAATCAGGCATGGGACTTTACATTTATTAGAAGGTGTTCACAAAAATAAGGGTAACATCATGCATATTCTTGGCAACTAAACTCAGTTATGGTTACAGTCTGGAAATAAATTCTTTAAATAGACATATGGAGATACAGTAGTACATATACACTCTATTTATGACATTTAGTGTACTGATAACTCCCAGCAATACATCAGAAGTCCACAACCAGCTGATGGAGGGATTGGATAAGGAGGAAGAAACTGCTTCAATTTCTCACATTATTCATGTGGCTGGACAAGGATGTCAGTGTGAATGGCCTCCTGAGGCTGGGAGGCCAGAACAAGTCAAGACTATACTTCTGCAGTACGAAACATTTACACACGAAATACACATGCATTGCAATGCACTGGGGGTGGGCAAAGCCAGGAGAAACCCCTCCCCAATGCTTTATTAACACAAGTCTACAAAGGAGTCTCAAATAGGATTATATACTTCAGTCACAGTAAGGCCACAAAATTACAATGGATAAGGACCTCGGAATCAGACATTCTGTGGGAGCAATGGAACCCTTCCTTCTCTGCAGAGCTTTCCACGTGTTCCTGCGCGGCGTCTCCCCCACCAAAGTCCTCCTGCTATTGATTTGTGTTTCTGTAGGTTGGACATATTGCTTGGTACAACAGTGAGCACAGTAGAGAAGGGTGCTGGCACAGGGAGAACAAAACCTATGGGACATTCAGACTCTACACGAAGCTGGCTAGTCAGAGAACAGGCTGGCAAAGGATTTCCTCAGGTTCCGGATGGTCTCAGCTTTGGCCTCGTCCTCGTTCACGGACGACCTGAAGAAGGAGGACTCTGTGAAGCTGAAGGCGTTGGTCAGGGACTGAGACTTGCTGCAAGACACAAACACAACAATTCTGCATGGTCACGCTGTCCCCCAGCCTCCACCCCCAGCACTTGGATCACAGGAGGGGAAATTCAGAGGAAATCACAGAAATTCCCACTGGAATTCCCTCCACAGCATCCCATGGGATAATGGGTGCACACCAAGTGCAACCACAACCCCTTGGAGAAGCCAGACCAAGCAGACAATCCAAGCTCCAACAGATTTGTCCCTTGGATTTGTCCCTGAGGCTGGACAAAAATTGGCTTTCACCCATTTTTGTTATGTCCCACACAATTCTGCACCCCTGATTTGAGAGTGAGGCTTGAGGATAGCATTTTCTTCAAGGAACACAATGGTGTTTTCTTTTCTTTCTACAAATCAGAATTGGATGGTGCAAATTAGAGCCTTGAGGAAAATGTGGGCCTGGCTACTAAATCCAAATCACAACCCAACAGGGTTGATAAATAATTGTGTTTTGATGAGGCTGCAAATGGTTGTGCACAGAGAAAAATCAGATATTTTACAAGAGTTTGAATCCTAAACTGCAATGTGCTCTCCCTCTGTCTAGATGTATTTAATATTAGAGCCTTAATAGAGGCTTAAAGGTATTTTATATCTTTGAAAAAACATCCCAAATAAAATAGATTTTTTCTTTTCTATAGGCAGTGTCTGGCAGTGCTACTCCATTCTTAGTTCTGTCATGTAACTCCTGTGTTAGTTCCCATAAGCATTAAAAACATTACAAGGAAAACAAGGAGGAAAATAGCTATAGTCTAAAACTAACTCATGACTTGTCAGATAAAATAATATCTTAAAAAAGGCTTGAATTGAAATAGAAGACATTAATGAGTTATCAGCTTTTTACAAAGACATCCCTACATGGGTAAAACGAGTTACCTGATTTCATTTTTATCTCAGCACAATAGATTTCAGTTTTGGCTCTGGTAAAACTGAAGCACTTTCCTTATTCAAATTGTCTCAGACTCCTCATGGTTTGCAGCTCCTCTCCTTCTAAACTAATAATGTACAGCAAACAGTGCTGCAGGCGTTTTAGGTTTTTCATAAATTATAGTTGTGCTAATGAGAATAGACTGATAAATGTTTGTTTGTACTCACTGAAAGAGGGAGGGTGGGAAGCAGCACTTGACTTGATTAGTAACACAATAAGTAGCCTAATTAAATATTTATTCACAGATTAATAACATGTACATACAGGTTAGGCAACAGCATGTGGGTGAATACAAAGCATACACATGCAAATAGAATGAATCCTACAGGCAGGAGATCTGAGCCTTGGTGTGGACCTAAAACTGCTTCTGAAACTTAGAAAGCTGCTCTTATTATGGCTTGCATCTTAAAAACTTTCATTTCTCCTTTGTTATTTTATTTTAAAGAGAGACTCTTCCATGTGGAGAAGAGAAAAATGAATCTAGATGTGAACAAAAAGCTAAAAGGAGAAAGCTGGGAAGCAGCAGTGCCAGAGCCCTCCTGTAACAGTTCTTAGCTGCTTTTCTTCAACTTCAGAAGTTAAGTTTTGAACTATAAACTGATATAAACTCTGCTCGTTTTAAACTTGGGACTAGAACTAACACTAGAGGCTTACTTTACTCCATTACCATGGACTAAAACCTCATTTTAAACTTGAGACTAGAACTAATGCTAGAGGCTAACTTTACTCCATTACCATCTTGCTTAAAAAAACCCCACCTCTCTATTCTCCATCATCTGAAATGATGGAGGAATCAATTTAAGTTTTATGATCAGAAAACAGAATAAAGAAATACATTGTGCCAGGGAGGCAAGGGAAATACTGTCCTTTTAGCACAATATTGTCATCCAGCACATCTCAGGCACTGAGCTGGGCTCAGGGAGGACCTGGGGTTGTTTCCCACTGGTGTTAGCACAGGAGTGGGTGGAACAAGGGGATCTGTGCTCCTGGGAGGGAACAAAGCCTCTGTGCAGCTCTTTGTACACCCCAGACTGAGGAGAGGTGTCTGAGGCTCTCCTGGCAACGGTCAGAGCTGTGCTGGTGCCTCCCTGGGGTTTCTGTTGGCTGCATTTGAGCTCTGAGGGGGGATTTTTCCATATTCCTTACTGGGTGTAAATCAGTAAGGAACCTTCCAGAAGTGGGACAACCACTTTTTCATTTTTATTTTTAATTTTTTTTTTATTTTGAGTTTTGTGCAGCCTTTTCTAGGCAGGGTTTGAGCACAACCAAGGGCAGCAGAGAGAAGCAATTTGGCAGCCACTGTCCAACATGACCCAGCCTGGACTGTGCCTTTGGAAACAGGATCTGTTGTCTCAGTGACTGCAAGGTTAAAAGTTGAAGCAGATAAGACTTCCCCTTGGAGGGCAGGCTGACAGCACACCCAGCCCGTGACTCAGTGGCACCAGAAGGAGGAAACAAAGACCAGAAAGATGATGGGTTTTCTGGCCAGGGCAGAAATTGCACAATGGGCAGATTAAATTTTGCATGGTGCTCAGGACAGAACTAATGGAGCTTACTTTACTCCATTACCAGAGATTAAGCTGTTTGAGCTATTTAATCTCATTTTAAATTTGGGACTAGAACTAATGCTAGCAGCTTACCTTACTCTATTACCAGGAACTAAGATTTTGAACTGTTTAACCTCATTTTAAACTTGGGACTAGAATTAATTCTAGCAGTTTACTTTACTCCATTACCAAAGAGTGTTTTTTGAGCTATTTAACCTTGTTTTAAACTTGGGACTAGAAGTAATGCTAGCAGCTTGGTTTACTCCATTACCAGGGACTAAGTTTTTGAACTATTTAACCTTGTTTTAAATCTGGGACTAGAACTAATGCTAGTAGCTTACCTTATGATTGGGGATTACATTTTTTGAGCTATTTAGCCTAGTTTTAAACTTGGATCTAGAACTAATGCTAGCAGCTTACTTTACTCCATCACCAGAGATTGTTTTTTGAGCTGTTTAACCTTGTTTTAAACTTGGGACTAGAACTAGCACCAGCATCCTACTTTACTTCATTACCAGGGATTAAGTTTTTGAACTATTTAACCTCGTTTTAAGCTTGGGACTAGAACTAATGCTAGCAGCTTGGTTTACTCTATTACCAGAGATTAAGCTTTTTGAGCTATTTAACCTCCTTTTAAACTTGGGACTAGAACTAACGCCAGCGGCTTACTTGACTCCATTACCAGAGATTAAGCTTTTTGATCTATTTCACCTTGTTAGAACTAATGCTAGCAACTTACTTTACTCCATTACCAGGGACTAAGTTTCTGAACTATTTAACTTTGTTTTACACTTGGGATTAGAATACTAGAGGCTTACTTTACTCCATTACCAGAGACTAAAAACTCGCTTTAAACTTGGGACTAGAATTAATGCTAGCAGCTTACTTGACTCAGTTACCAGAGATTTTTGAGCTATTTCACCTCCTTTTAAACTTGGGAACAACACGTTCATTTTCCCCCTGGCTGCCAGAGCATCCCCCCACTCCCAGTCAGACAGAATCTATGCCAAGAGCAGAGAAGAAGCCCGGATAAAGCGACTCTTACTTAAGCTGCGGATGCGACTGAGGCTTCTGCTGTGGCGCAGGCTGTGGCTCTGGCTGGGGCTGTGGCTGTGGCTCTGCTTCCTTTGATAACCTGGAGCTGGGAGGACCTTGGGCCTGGGGCCGAGGCTGCTGGGTGGTGGGTCCGGGCGGGCGCTGGGGCTGCGAGGCTGCGGGCTTCGCTGCCTGCCCCGCGGGGAACACGCGCTGGGGCTGCAACGCCTCCTGGCTTTGGGATTGCATTCCTTGGGGTTGCACTGGGCCCCCTAGGTTCAGTACAAGAAAAACTTCATAATGTTATAGTTGCAAAGAAGCCTTATTTAGAACTTCATACCCAACACTTTAAAATCATCCTCTCCAACGTGATTAACGCTACTTTGGAGGTAACAGCCTACTGGCGTGTGCTCGCGTGGAGGCAAGAGCACTGCTCACACTCATGAGGAACTTGCTTGGAGCCCCCCATGAATCAGCCTTAAAACTGCTAAATAGCACCCCAGGTACTGACTGCAAACCAAATCAATGGAGGTACACCCAGAACAGTTTTGGCCCACGTCAAGGAGAGGCTGTGAGGTAACTGAACACAGCAGCAATATCTAATTCAGCAAGACATTCACTCTTTTCTGTGTAGTTATTGCAGATATTTTCTTCCTCCAAAGCCTTAAAATCATTTCTGTAATATTCCTCTTAGATTCACTCTTACAGCAGTAAAACAATCTCATTTTCTGGCTGGTTGAAAGTATTTCCATAACTTACTTAACCCTTTAGTGAAATATGTCAAGAACACTACAAGAAACACAAGAAAGTCACTACAAATTCTTTACCAGGAAGGCACTTCTCTGGCAAACTACTGCATGAAGTGGGAAACCACAACGTGCAGGAGAGACTCAGGCTGTGCAACCCACGGCTGAAAGGTGCTACAATATCATCCAGTGGGGTTTTTTCTGCTTTCTGGCTAAAATAACGCTGTGTCAGACATCAGGGCTCGCTGCTGTTATCTCAGCTCCCAGGTCTGACTGGGGTTTTCTGGACTGATGGTTGTTGTAACTGAATTTTAACCCTTGCATATGAAAATGCACTCAGGAGATCTGACTTGAGGGGAGAAAGGATGGGATGACATTCTGAGTATTTGTTTGTACAGTGCTTCACTCAGGATAAGAGCTGTTGTAAATACCACAGAACACAACTGAGCTAGACCTTCTGGAAATCTGGGAATTTTTAGTCTTGCACAGATATTTAGTGCAAGTAAAACACTTCATTTGCACAAGTCTCTCAAAGCAAACCATCATATCTAGATGTACTGCTGCAATACATCATTTTGTTGTTGTTGTTGTTTTTAAATTGCTTTTACAGTTAACTTTCCCCTTACTACATGAATTCCAGTGTGTGTGTGTGAGGACAGCACGTGCTGATGCCTCAGTGAGTTTTAACACAATTGTAGCAGTGTGTTGTGGTGCAGAAAGATAAATAGCACGTACTGAATGTTAAGGAATGTGCCTTCATTGTTTATTAATTTGAACCACTTTTGTAGGAAATATTTGAAGGTGATAACATGGTCTTGCAACATCTTAATAAGGAGCCTTTTCTTATTAGTCTCCTTTCACTCAATATTGAAAACCAGAAAGGTTTCTTTCCCCCACTTGTACGTACAGGCTTGAATGCCAGAAACTTTACACTGAAGACAGATATAACTTTCTTTTATTGCACATTAAGCTGTACAAGAGATTTCACATAAAAGATATACTGCTGTCACATTTCCAGCGTTTGCTCACTTTCTTGCAGCTGGGTTGTACAAAAGGCAACAATCATGAAAGAAACTTTTACCAAAAATAACTCAACAGAACTGAACATTAAGCCTACACTGTAAAACATCTGTTCCCTGTTACCCACAATATTGCACCTAAGCATGCTGACATGCAGAGAGACATCTTGGCTTGTTTCTTGGCTGTGGGATGTAGGAATTGTGTGTGCCCCTGCGAATCCTTCCCAGGGAACAGGCTGGAATCCTGTCTGAGACACCCAGGTCTTCCACACACACACACACACAAACACACAAATGTCCTGTGAAAAGCACTTGTGAATACTGGCACTACTCCATGCAAAAAATACCAACTGCTTGCAAGGAAAATCGGTCATCAGATTCAGTTCTCCACCCCAGGGCAGTATGGTTTGTTCTCTTTTAGGGTGTCTGGAGGAAAGGATTTGTGAACCTGATTTCTGGGTGGGATTTCCTTGACATAGAACAAAATAGCCAATGCCATCGTTGGAACGACCACTGACCCAGACAAATGCTGAGCACTAAAGCAAAATATTCATGTAATTTACTGATAGGTAGTAAACAGTAGCACTTACCACAAACATTTAAATAGCTAATAATGCATACCTTAATTCTCATCTCACCAGCCAGCTCGTACAAATAAAAGAAACACTAAGAATGATGAGACTCACTGATAACTTTTCCCAGTGTTTGTAGGGAAAACAGACGTAGAACATCAGGCTGTTTTCCCTTTAAACATAATTGTTTGCACTAAACTAATGGCCACTACTCATCTTTGTACATATTCAAGATGAAAATTATAGTTTTGTGGCTCGCTTGCAACTCAGCTTTCTGGTATGCCAGCAGCGTGCAGCTTGTGATTCTAGGCTAGATTTCTCCCAACAGATGAACTGCCTGCCCGTGGAGCTCTCGTAGCACTGCTTGTGTAAAAATCACAAAGAATTTACCCACAGAAAATCTAGCAGTTGTCAGGCACCTCAAGTCCTTTTGCATGTTCTTAGAAACCCTATTTATGTGGATAACGTCGGGGCTGGATTTTCTTTACAGCTCTCTGGAAACTTGCAGGTGTAAAATAGGAGACCTGAGTTGGTAAAGAAAACCACTGACATTTTTTGCCTTGCATTTTCTAACCCAGGATCCTCAGCTGGTTAAAGGTACCTTGGTCTGCCATCCCCTCGCTTCTCAGTATTTGCAATGAAATGAGCTCTTACAGGAAGTTTAACAGTCCTTGAGGTACTTCTCACCAAATAACCTGGGATTTAAATCTTAGGTAAGTATAAGATTTTTTGAAAGTATTTGCATTAGTTTTCATTAAAAATCTCCATAGAGTACTAATTCAGAATGACAACAAAAGGTACTACTTAATTGAAACAGGATACATTAAATACTCACACTTTCACTGAGATATTGCACATAGGTGGCCCATTTACATAGCTTTGTAGCTAATAATTTAATGCAGAATTACTAAAAATATGAATACCAGTATGTAAAATAGAAGATATTTTAAATATTCCTTGGGAAGAACTGTATTTTTATGGAGTCACCAAAATAGCAGACTTCCACTCGCATAGAAGTAAAACTCAAAGGTTAATAAACTTTATAAAATTATAAATAAAAAGCCTCACTAGCAAATCCTAATCTAGACTTTAAAAATATATCTGGATCACCTACCTATTGGTCATGCACACGCACAGAAAAATAAAGGCTATGAGTAGTGTGCACACACTCACAGAGTAAGCAAAGGGACAGGGGGCTTGCACCTCGGGGGGATTGTACTGAACAATATCAAATACTCCAGAAATACTGTCTAACCATCCAGGCTGTACATGGCACTGGCTCTAGAGAGGCACATTCTTTGTACACTGTTGACAGCAGCCCTGCAATCACGAGTTTACAGAGGAAGGTTGGAAAGCTGTTACACGCACAGACAGGAACAAGGAAACAACCAGACGGGAGAGTTGACACTGCATAGAAAAAACACAGTCCAGGGCAGCACTGAAACAATGGCAAACTGAACAGAACTGGGATGCTTGCATTCAGATTGTTCTCTGATTTCAATTGGGTTTTGATTTGTTTTTCGCTTTGCATTTTTGCTTTAACCCTCGCTTTTGGTCTCAGTTATCTAAGTAGCCTGGACTTGTTTTGGTCCTACTGCAACGCCATTACAGTCGAGAATGTACTGTAAACAACCTTGAGGTGGTGGTCGCTGAGGTGGGACTTTGTTTGGCTCTGGCTCCTTTAGTGATCCACTCTGGAAAATACATTTGAAAACAGAAAAGAAAAAAAAATAAAAATTAGAGTAGCTCGGTTCCAATTTTCCACTGATTTGTCTTTATTTTCATTAGAAAACTCTTCATTGGTGGGGCTGAACATGTACTTTAAATTTATTCCAGATACCATTTTTTAATTTAGTTGCTGCCTGACGTGATATATGAATCCTGGGCTGGTCCAAGGCTGAGCTCTTATAAAAACTGTTTTCCCTTTGCAGCATGTGATCAGGATGCAGGGAGTGCCTTCCCAACCTTACCTCCATCTGGGGAAGGACTTTACCCTCAGTTCCCAGCACCAGCAACCATTTTTTTGTATTTCAATACATCTGCTCTCTCTCTCTTTTTCTCTCTCTCTTTTTTTTTTTTTTTTACGACAGACTGGATAGGAAATGGATTTCAACAGATACCTTTGTGTAATTTAAGGAATAATTGATTTTTAATTATGTTCACTTGTATCCAGAAGCCTTTGCACAGCAGGAGTTTTTGCCAGTGATAGTTTCACTTTGATTTGCTGGCTGTAAGTGGGAGGGAGGTGGGCTGCTCCAGCTTCACTGTTTTGCTAAGCAAAATGAAAGAAGAAAGCAAAAACCACAGACAAATAATAAAAATAATTGAAATGACTTCATGCTTCTCCATCTGACATGTTATTAGAAACACATGTGATACTTCACTTTTCAAAACAGGAGGTTGATTTGGCAGCATCCTTTTCACATGGATACTTGTGAAAGGAAAAGATGGGCCTGAACCAAAACCTTGGAGCAGAACACCCTCTGGGAATATGACTATTTGAATCCAAACTTTGTCTTAGGCCCATCTCTAACATTTTAAAATGTGAAAGATGTTAAATCATTGGAGATAATAGCTTAGGATATTTTTTTAAGGATCCAGAAATCAAATTGCCATCTGTCAAGAAGAAAAAAATGCAGAATTTATTAAAGAGCAAATGCAAAATCAATTAAACGTGTTTCTTACAGAGCTTACTGGGGTTTTTTCTGATACATTTGTATTTGATCACGCTCCTAGTACTTTATTTACAGAATAAATCTTGCTCCTGGTGCTCTGAATTCCTGCCCAGCAATGCAGCTGCTGAGCTCGAAATGGCACAAGAGCCCTCCAGTGCATGCAGCTGCTGCAAGCTGCTGTGTCTGCTTTAGCTGCATAAATAAAAGGACATGAGGCAGCTCCAAATTCTCATTATTCAGAGTTACCAACCTGCAGGAGCCCATATGAGGAGTAAAAAGGATCCTCACAAAGTGTGCTCCTTGATTTACCTGACCCACTTACACCGTGCCTGCTGAGCATCACTAAAGGGGTGAGGACAGGTAGAAAAAAAGAAAATTTTGTAAGGAAAGACAAAGCCACCAGGAAATGTCAGAGTGCTTTAGTGTGGGTTGGAGTCCTCTCTTAGTATCACTAAAGGGTGAGGATATGTAAAAAATAAGAAACTTTTGTAAGGAAAGATAAAGCCACCATAAAATGTCACCCTTTAGTGTGGGTTGGAATCCTCTCTTTGTCCTCCCCCTTGCTGTGATGTCCAGAGGCTGCTGCAGGAGCTGCTGGGCTGCCCTGGGCACCAGGGGTACCACTGCCAGCAGCATCTGCCGGGGCACCAGGAGCTCCCTGGGAGCAGGGCACCAGCCCAGGGGGAAGCAGAAAACTGCCCTGGAGCAGCAGCTCCTGCCCGTGCCAGGCTGGGATGCAGCTCCAGCTCCTGCCCGTGCCAGGCTGGGATGCAGCTCCTGTCCATGCCAGGCTGGGATGCAGCTCCAGTTCCTGCCCATGCCAGGCTGGGATGCAGCTCCTGCCTGTGCCAGGGCTGGGATGCAGCTCCTGCCCGTGCCAGGCTGGGATGCAGCTCCAGTTCCTGCCTGTGCCAGGCTGGGATGCAGCTGCTGCCTGTGCCAGGCTGGGATGCAGCTGCTGCCCGTGCCCGGGCTGGGATGCAGCTCCTGCCTGTGCCAGGATGGGATGCAGCTCCTGCTTGTCCCAGGGCTGGAATGCACTTCCTGCCCGTGCCAGGGTGGGATGCAGCTCCTGCCCGTGCCAGGCTGGGATGCAGCTCCTGCCCGTGCCAGGCTGGGATGCAGCTCCTGCCCATGCCAGGGCTGGGATGCAGCTCCTGCCTGTGCCAGGCTGGGATGCAGCTCCTGCCCGTGCCAGGATGGGATGCAGCTCCTGCCTGTGCCAGGGCTGGGATGCAGCTCCTGCCTGTGCCAGGCTGGGATGCAGCTGCTGCCCGTGCCAGGGCTGGGGTACAGATCCTGCCCATGCCAGGGCTGGGGTGCAGCTCCAGATCCTGCCCGTGCCAGGCTGGGATGCAGCTCCTGCCTGTGCCAGGCTGGGATGCAGCTCCAGTTCTTGCCTGTGCCAGGCTGGGATGCAGCTCCTGCCCGTGCCAGGCTGGGATGCTCCTGGCACCCCTCACTCTGCTGCTGGGCACTGGGATGAGCACAGAGCTCTGGGAAGGAAACACCAGGACTGAGCTGCAGGAACTCCAAGGGTTTCTTCCTGCAGTCCCAACCAGCCCACGTGAGTTTGTTCGAAAGCACACACCAGGTTTAATAATTGTGATTGTCATGATTAGCTCCTGATGGGCTCCCTCCCCTTGCCAAGGGCCACAGCCCAGCCTGGGGCTCTGCAGTGGCACAGGGTGCCCAGGGAGGATATGGGTTTATCCTTTTTCCACTGAAACAAAAGGCTGTGCAGGTAAAACTGGTGTTTGATTTGGAAACACGGCTGGCAGCTGAAATCACATTCTCTGTAATGCTGGATCAGCCCTGCAGGGCCCCTGTCTGCCCCGTGCCCCGAGGCTGGAGCAGATCTGCCATTTGTTCTGCCTCTGAAATGTCTCAGGTTCCATCACACACACGGCTCCAGCAGCCCTTATGCAATCTGCATATCTCTCATCTCCCAAAGAAACGATTTTATCCCAAACCCAGCTTTCAATAAACATTGTAGGAGCTCCCTAATCCTTCCCTCAGCTCTCTCCCTCCAGTGCATTCTCTGCTCAAGGTGTATTTCCCCCTCCCCAGTCACTGACTGCAGCTGTCCTGATTTTACCACCCACACATCCTTTTTACTTTTTTATTATATTTTTTTTTCCACCAGATATCACCTGGTGCTTCCAGGAACCTCACCCACACTCCAGGCCAATCACATGGGTATATTACTTTGGCTAATTAGCCAACCCACCCAGGCTGACCCAAAAAAGTCTAATTAGCATTACGTTCCTAATTGAGAAATCTTACTCATGGTTTTTCAATGGTCTGTAGTAATCCAGCCCTTTTCTTTCAGACAGTCAGAACCTTGATACTTGATATTAAAGGCAGGCTTTGAACCAGCCTTGTTTGCTGCCCTGAGCCAAGGCCTTTAATAAAATCCAGGCTCCTTCTGGAGCCCCAGATTCTGGCAGATGAGCTGCAGACTGCTCTCCTCACCTCTGCAAGGTGCTGCCAGAGCAGCTGTGGGAGCTCCTCTCTGAGCTGGGCCAGACCTGTCCTGCTCATGGATTCACCCCTCCTGCTGATTTTCTGTTTTTCCTTTGCTGCCCGGCCTCCACTTTTACCCCCCGACCACCTTCTTGCAGCACAAACATGATTTGGAATAAAACTGATCTGCAGGCAGGCTGGCTTCAGACACTGCAGGGATCAGGGGTTAAATGCAGGATTTGGGGTTCAAACACTGCAGAGCAAGGGTTAAATGAAGGATTTGGGGTTCAAACACTGCAGGGGGAAAGGGTTAAATACAGGATTTGGGGTTCAAACACTGCAGGGATCAGGGGTTAAATGCAGGATTTGGGGTTCAAATACTGCAGAGCAAGGGTTAAATGCAAGATTTGGGGTTCAAACACTGCAGGGATCAGGGGTTAAATACAGGATTTGGGCTTCAAAAACTGCAGAGCAAGGGTTAAATGCAGGATTTGGGGTTCAAACACTGCAGGGAGCAAGGGGTAAATGCAGGATTTGGGGTTTAAAGACTGCAGAGCAAGGGGTAAATGCAGGATTTGGGGTTCAAATACTGCAGGAATCAGGGGTTAAATACAGGATTTGGGGGTTAAACGCTGCAGGAATCAGGGGTTAAATACAGGATTTGGGGGTTAAACGCTGCAGGAATCAGGGGTTAAATGCAGGATTTGGGGTTCAAATGCTGCAGGAATCAGGGGTTAAATGCAGGATTTGGGGTTCAAATGCTGCAGGAATCAGGGGTTAAATGCAGGATTTGGGGTTCAAACGCTGCAGGGAGCAAGGGGTAAATGCAGGATTTTGTCATGGGAAATGGCCCTGCCGGGTCCTCATTTGGATACTCAGGGCTAAAGAGCAGAATCAGGGGTGCAGGAGTGTGCCTGGGATGGTTTAGGGCAGAATCAGAAGTGGTTTTGGGATGGTTTAGGAACTAAAGAGCAGAATCAGTGGTACAGGAATGGTTTTGGGATGGTTTGGGGCAGAATCAGTGATACAGGAGTGTTTTTGGGATGGTTTGGGGCACAATCAGTGATACAGCAGTGTGTTTGGGATGGTTTGGGGTAGAATCAGTGGTACTGGAATGGTTTTGGGATGGTTTGGGGCAGAATCAGTGATACAGGAATGGTTTTGGGATGGTTTGGGGCAGAATCAGTGGTACAGGAATGGTTTTGGGATGGTTTAGAGCAGAATCAGTGATACAGGAGTGTTTTTGGGATGGTTTAAGGCAGAATCATTGATACAGGAGTGTGTTTGGGATGGTTTAAGGCAGAATCATGGTACAGCAGTGTGTTTGGGATGGTTTAGAGCAGAATCATGGTACAGCAGTGTGTTTGGGATGGTTTGGGGCAGAATCAGTGATACAGGAGTGTGTTTGGGATGGTTTGGGGCAGAATCATGGTACAGCAGTGTGTTTGGGATGGTTTAGGAGCTAAAGAGCAGAATCATGGTACAGGAATGTTTTTGGGATGGTTTAAGGCAGAATCAGTGGTTCAGGAGTGTGTTTAGGATGGTTTAGGGTTACCTGAGTAAGGTGTGGTGCCTGATGGCTGAGGACCCCCTTTGGTTTTCATTTTGTGGAGCACAGTTTCCTCATCCCACCCAAATTCCCAGGGAGAAGGGGTTGCTGCTGTTGACAGGAACATTCTGTGGGGTTCTCCTGCTCACAGGGGTTTGCTGGTTAGATAACTGCCCCCCAAAAAGTGCAGTTTTGCTTGAGGAAACCTTCGAGCCACATAAATGCTGCAAATCCTCTCCAGAGATTTCTCAGCTCTGGGTAGAACAAGTGAGGATTTGGCTGCATAATGACCTTTAGGAAGATTGGCTAATTACAGCCAGAGCACAAACCTCACTAATTATCTAGAATGTAAATGTCTATAAATGTCCCTGTGGCACTTCCTTCCTTTCCACACTTACCTGGAACTGTCTCCTTAGTGTTTTAGGGGTAGAACTGACAGAAAAAGCTGTTTGTTCTTCAAATAAGTTGCACTAGGATTTGATCAGGGCATTACTTCTTTTTCTACCTTTATATAAATGCAGATTGGATTCACAGACACTTGAATTTTGAACAGTCTGAAGAATGTTGAAATGGGTGGGAGCAAAAGCAGCAACTTGGCAGGGAAATAGCCCTTGGGCAAAAGAGATGCTAAACAGAGTCCCAGCAAAAATTGATTTTGATTTGGCTGAGGTTGAAGAGTTTGTGAACTGTACTTGGAGCACGTAGAGTTGGTTTTGGGTCTCGTTTGGTTTTCTTTGTAATGCAAGGACAGGAGCTTTTCATAGGTATTTCAATATTTGAGGGGAAAGCCATGTTTTTCAGGTCAAGAAGGAGAGAGGGATCAATTGAGAGTTGCCAAAATATGAGCTGAGTTAGAGCTCATAAAAGAACAGGAATAAATAGTAAAACATTTCAGTAAAAAGAGAACTAAGAAAAAATGGGATTGCTGAGGAGAGAGGTCGTTGAGGGAGTTTAAGTGGAGGGTAAATAGTAAATGAGGGTTTGAAGTGTTAGAGATGATAATAAACACAGGAGGAAGGGCAAGATGGCAGGTGGGATAAAAACTACAAATGAGATGCAGGTAAAAATGGTAAAAATGAAACATCCTTCATCTCAGAAATTCCAACCAGCTGACTCATGAAATACAGAATTCCAAAGCAGGTCTATAAAAATTTAGGAATGGCCGAGTTGCACTGGGGAAGGTAAAGCACTGACACTGCATTGATGTAAAGGATTGGCTGCTGAGAAAAGAAGCAGTTCTTGGACAAAAATACTGGAAGGACATTTGTGGGATGCAGAACTCAAGTAAATTATCAATCAATTAAACTGGCACTAAAAAAAGGAGATGTGTGCTACTAAAACCTGTAGATGATGCAGGGCTGGAAGACTGTGGGGCCAAAATATCCTAAAGAAAGAATGAAACTGTTCAGTGGAGCTAAAAATATTATTATAATTTAAATAATAATAGAATAATTATTAAAATAGTATATATTATATACTATATTATTTTAATATATATAAATATATACACTATAAATTATAGAATATATATCACATTGATATAATATAATATATATAATATAATATAATATAATATAATATAATATAATATAATATAATATAATATAATATAATATAATACAATATAATACAATATAATACAATATAATACAATATTATACTATATTATATTATATCATATTATATTATATTATATTATATTATATTATATTATATTATATTATATTATATTATATTGTATTATATTATATTATATTATAATAATTATATTATAATAATTATATTATTTCTATTACATAACATATAATAAAGTAATATTATATATTATGTAATAGAAATAATAGAATATATTATTATCTACAGCATATAATGTATTATTATATATAGTATTACAATAATATGAACAATATAATTATTAATATAATTGTATTATTATGAAAATATAAAATACTATTTTAATTGTAATTTCTTCTATAATAAGAAATAAATGAGTCATAAAGGCAGAGCTGACTCAGTAACTGAAATCTAATGGGAACAATTTTTGCAGTGAAAATCCCAGAATCTCCTCACAGCTCAGTGCAGCCTTTGGAAGAACCTCTCTGCCTAGTTTAGTACAATAAAGGGTTTTATGAACAGAAACTGGGGGCAGTTTCAACCAATGGCCAAAGCAAACCAAGATGAAATGCATAAAAATTAAATAAAACTGTGCTGCAAACAAGCCCACGCTGTGTAATTTAGCAAAGCAGTGAAATCCTGCAGTGGAACATCCAAAAATGCAGAATTTCCCAGTGATTTGTCCCTTCCTGCTCTGTCCCTTCAGTGTGCAGTGAGAACATCCAAAAATGCAGAATTTCCCAGTGATTTGTCCCTTCCTGCTCTGTCCCTTCAGCATGCAGTGAGAACATCCAAAAATCCAGAATTTTTCAGTGATTTTTACTTTCCTGCTCTATCCCTTCAGCATGCAGTGGGAACATCCAAAAATGCAGAATTTTTCAGTGGTTTGTCCTTTCCTGCTCTGTCCCTTCAGCGTGCAGTGAGAACATCCAAAAATGCAGAATTTTTCAGTGATTTTTACTTTCCTGCTCTGTCCCTTCAGCGTGCAGTGAGAACATCCAAAAATGCAGAATTTTTCAGTGGTTTGTACTTTCCTGCTCTATCCCTTCAGTGTGCAGTGAGAACATCCAAAAATCCAAAATTTCCCAGTGATTTGTCCCTTTCTGCTCTGTCCCTTCAGTGTGCAGTGAGAACATCCAAAAATGCAGAATTTTCCAGTGATTTTTACTTTCCTGCTCTGTCCCTTCAGCGTGCAGTGAGAACATCCAAAAATGCAGAATTTTCCAGTGATTTTTACTTTCCTGCTCTATCCCTTCAGCGTGCAGTGAGAACATCCAAAAATGCAGAATTTTTCAGTGATTTGTACTTTCCTGCTCTGTCCCTTCAGCGTGCAGTGAGAACATCCAAAAATGCAGAATTTTTCAGTGATTTGTCCCTTCCTGCTCTGTCCCTTCCCAAAAATCCAGAATTTTTCAGTGATTTGTCCCTTCCTGCTCTGTCCCTTCAGCGTGCAGTGAGAACATCCTAAAATGCAGAATTTTTCAGTGATTTTTACTTTCCTGCTCTGTCCCTTCAGTGTGCAGTGAGAACATCCAAAAATGCAGAATTTTCCAGTGATTTTTACTTTCCTGCTCTGTCCCTTCAGTGTGCAGTGAGTGGGGCTGGGCTGCCCTGGCTCAGCCTTCCCTGGGGCAGGGGCTCTGCCCGGGTGATGCTGTGAGCCACAAAACAGGGCTGGAAATGTTGGTTATGCCTTTTCCTACCCAGAGATGGGGGAACTGAGAGGTGGTTTTTAAACCATTCTGTTCTATTTTCAGTCTCATGTGACAATAGAGATGTTATAATTCACATGATCATAATTAGAAGCTGAATATTTCCTAATTACAAAACATTCTAAGTGTTTCTCAGTTTGTTAGCTTTTTGCTGTAGATACTTTAAAGCTAATAATCTAAAATTATTCCTTATAGATCTTACTGCAATATATCTTTCATAGTTCTATTTCTCTAAAATATCTAGTCTTATTTACAAATCCATCCTTTAAAACGTTTTTTCTAGATCTATTTCTCTTTCAAATCTGTCCTATTTCTGAGTCAACGTTTCTTATCTCCAAGTTTACATATAAATACATACTATGCAAGCCTTCTGTCAAGCCATGAAAACTCTCTACAAATCCAGTTCCCACAATAAAGATTTTACTGTTTTTTCTATTCCCTGTGGACTGAGACAAACAGCTACAATGGAGAGATGAGATTTTAAAAATCCACCTTCCTGCTCCTGCAGCAAGAGCAGAGTTCTCTCCTGTTTTTTACACAGTTTTGGAGCGCCCTGTCCAGCCTTGCCCTTCTGCACTGAGGGAATCTGTGCAAAACACACTCAGGAAAAATGGGGCCAGCCTGGGGCTGCTTTGTGCTGAAGTTGTGATAAAGAATTCAAAAACTTCCAGCAGATTTTGCTGTTGCCCAACCAACTTTCCAAAGAACCTCTGCAAAACCTGTCAGGGTCTTCCCCTGGGTGGGTAGGAAATGCCTGCTAAGAGCAGAAAATAAACTAAACAGTGAGAATTTTACTTGGAATAGTATTTAAAAATGCACTGAAAGGGGCTTTTTTAAAAAAACAACATATTAAAGAGCATTCTAACTTTGTTTTTACAGACTGTTTTCCATTGCTAGATAACCCATTACTTCCCAGACAACAGCTTCCTTCTTGGATCAATCTTAAAAATCACAAAATTGTAGAATGCTTTAGGTTGGAAGGAACTTTCAAGGTATTTTTTTTCTAAAATAATAATTTTTTCTTCACCTGGAGAAAGAAGAGAGAGCAGAGCAGGTGGCTCAGGGCAGGTGAGCACCCAGCAGGAGCTCGGGGCTGCTCTCATGGACACTGCAGTGTTTTCCATGAGATACTGGAACAGCTCAGCTCCCACTGTCCCTTCCAGCCCTATTTTCTGTTATTCTGCTGCACAAAAAATAACCCCATCTCTCAGTCTGATGAGGTTTCTAAAGAAACTTCTCAGAAAAAAATTCATTTCTGAAGTGCCATCAGCTATGGAAACTTCCTGCTTCCTTCCACAGCCAGGCAATAGAAAACAAGGATGCTTTTTGAATTTCATCTCCAGCTCTTTTACTGCTTGAAGAAATCTGATTTCCTCTGGTGCTTTTGGAGCAGGGGGCAATGAAAGCACGCAGGGGCACAGCAGCTTTGAGGCAGCTCCTCCCAGGAGAAGCCAAAACCAGGGAGGGAATTTGGGATGGCAGCGAGCTCCCCCCTGTGCTGCCACTGGGTGTGAAGGGAGCTCGGAGCAGGAGGAGAACTCCGAGATATGGAAAAGCAGAAAAAAGGGTCCAGGAGATGCAGGAGAGCATCCTGTGACTGGCGAGGAGGATTTCTCTCACCTTTCCCAGCCTACAGAGGAAGCTCCCCATTCTCAGTGGGTCAGGTGGGGCTGGAAGTGCCAAAATCCTGTGCTGAGGGCTGGGATTGTAGGGAAGCTTTGACCCCTGAGCTCAGGGATTTTGGGTGATGCTGTGCTGTGTCTGCTCCTCCCGTTTGAACAAAAAGAAGGTTATTTTTATGGATGTTTTGAAATGTGGGGTGGCAAGAGATCCTTGCATGAACGGGAGGAGCTTAAAGGCTGCAGAAGTTCACCTTGGCACTGGATCCATCGCTACAGGATCCACTCCAGAGCTGAAGTTTACCCTTGGAAATGAGAGAATTTGGAAAAAAATATGCTGGAGCAGCCTCAAGCCCAGGCTGAGAACCCCCATTTTGTGTTTTTAGGGTCACAGTGGAGTTGGAGGGGGCACAGAAAAGAGGCACTGGGAGAGACACCTGAGCTGTCCCGAAATAAAGTGAATTTTGGGGCTCTGGTGAGAGCCAAACCCAAAAACCATCCACAGCTCCTCTTCTTGCTGCTCATGGTGCTGCTGCTGCCCTCAAACACCCACAGGAGCTCTGGGGCTGCCCTGAGCTCTGAAAAGTCTCTGCCAGAAGCTGAAAGACCCTGGAGGGGGATTTTGAAGCAGCTGAACACAAGTTTGCTCTGCTGGCAGCTCCACCAGTCCATCCCTGTATTCCGGAGGTGGAAGTGTGGCTGTGTGTGCGAGAGCTGCTGATTTTTATTTTTTTCCTATGGAAAAATCAAGAAAAGTTGAAAATGAGCTGCTCTGGCTTTGGATTCTTCCATAATTTCTCTTGGTGCTTCTCCTTGTTTAAAGATTTTGACACACGTGGTCCTTATTGAAAATAAAGCGTGGCAGGGATTTCTGGGGAGAGGGGCAGAATTCCTGCAAGTTAAACATGGAGAAAAGCCAAGAACCTGTGCTTAACTGGCTATGATTTAAAGGTCAGAGAAATCAAACACAAAAGTCAAGCGGAGACAGGGAAAAATAACAAAAAAAACCCCAAAAAAACGTAGAGAGGAAACACCCACCAGGTTGGGGAAAGGAAGGGAGACCAAGGAAAAGCCTCCAAAAAAAGGAATTTTTATTGGGTTCAGCTTCAATAAACAATCAGAGAGTAAAAATAGATATATATATATATATAAAATAATAATAAATAATATTATAGTATATACTATACTATACTATACTATACTATTATATACTATTATATAATATATTATACTATGCTATAGTATACTATTATATAATATATAATATATAATATATAATATATAATATATATTATATATAATATATAATGTATAATATAATATATAATATATAGTACATAGTGTATAATATATAATATATAATATTATATATATAATATATAATATTATATAATATATAATACATATAATATTATATATATAATATATAATATATAATATATAATATATAATATATAATATATAATATATAATATATAATATGTAATGTATAATGTATAGTATATAATATATTATACATTAAATATGATATATTATATATTATATATAATACATTACATATAATAAATAATATATATTATAGTTAAAATATTATATATAATGTATGATATATAATATATAATATATTGTAGATTGTATATTGTATCTTATATAATATATATAATATAATATAATATATATTATATATTAATATTATACTATACTATACCATAATATAATATAGTATACTATAATATAATATAATATAATATAATATAATATAATATAATATAATATAATATAATATAATAATAAAAAACTCAACACAGGGTGTTATCTATGATAGCAATGACAGCACCATGGCAGAACAGAATGGAATGGAATGAGGAGAATCCCTGCAGTTTCCAAAATAACACCTGTGGCACCAAAAAGCTGCTGCTCAGATGTCCACCAAGAACAGAGAGGTCCCTCCATCGTGGTGGGCTCAGGGTTATTTGAAATCCCAAATATTTTATTTCTTCTTGAGGGGAGGGACCATGGTGTGCCAGAATTCCCAACACCGCTGGAAGATTGGGAGATGATCAGGAGATCATCGGGTAGGAGGTGATACAAAGTTTGGAAAAGCATCACTTTGTTGTGTGAATGAAGACAAAAAGAGAATATTCATGTTGTTATGTTTAACAGAAATGTGGGAAAGTATTTGTTAAGTCTAATAATTGTTTTGTTTTTCAGTTTTATCAGTGCTTTGTGGCTTTCTGAATTAAAAAATCAGCACTGAGGCTGAAGCACTGGATCCTACAGACAACTGAGATCCTCCAAATCCTGAAATCTGTCCCTGTCAGGGGCTTTTTCCTTTGAGATTCTCTTCTAACCAGACATTTGTGAGCAAATTTTTATCTTACCAAGCTTTTCATGGCTTTTCTGCAGAAATAATCTTTTTTCCAGGTACGCTGCTGGTGATAGGCATTCAATATAGAGTACTCAGAAATTAAAAAAAAAATAAAAATCAGGGTACACCCAGAAAACTTTATTTAATTCGAACAAATTTCTGTGGATGTCAGTGGAAATTTTGACCAAATAACCCAAAACCTTTCACATCTGACCTTTAGAGTATTTTTGTATCATCTTAAGGCCATGAGATGCCCTCAGAAGGGCACCCTTGGTTATTTCTTGGCAAGTTGAGCCAAGCTGAGCAGGATGGCCATTATCAGTGTTCTGATTACATCACCCTCCTTTTCTGGATACATTCACAGGTGAAATCCCAGGGTTTGTACAGATTTATTTCAGTTTTTTACTGAGACTCAAACCCAGCTCTGAGCAGCTCCCTTGGCTCTCACTCCATCTGCTGGTGCAGGGGCTCAGGAAGGATTTCAAACCAAATATTTCCATTTTCACCATCAGTACAATTCCTGCTCAGTTATTTATGTGTTATATCCTTATCCATATTAAAGTTTTTAGGGTTTATTTTCCAGCTTGAGCTTTGTGGTTTTGATACATTGCAATACCTGCATGTGGAGTTCAAATGCTTAAAATAAATCAAACTTTTTAATGAAATAGGAATTGTTTTAAATACATGAACATCCCCCGTGCAGCAGTTCCAGCTGGGTGCTGCCTCTCTCGGGCCTCTGTCCCTCACATTCACAACCTGGGGTCTTGTTCAAACGTGGACAAAATAACCTCAGTGTAGGAAAAAATAAAAACCTCCATCATTTTATACTTGTGATAAATCAATTTTACTGTGCCCCAAATGTGGCCTTTTATAAGGTTGTGGTGAGCTCAGGCTCCTACTTGTTTATTTTCTGCTGCTTTTCTTAATTCCCTGTGTTTCTATTGGGATTTAAAAGAGTAACAGCTGTTCTTTTATTTTCACTAACATAAAAACTAAGAGTTTAAAACCCCCTTTTGATCAGAATAAGCACACGAAGATAAACATTGTGTGTGTGTATATATACACACACACACACAAATATATATATATATATACAGTTATTTATGTGCACATTTATGTAGCCAATTAAAATATATTCCATATTAAAATAATAATAAAAAAAGAAAGAAATGCATTACAGTAACACGATGAAAAATTTTGGAGTATGGAGCATTTCTGCTTTGTAAATCTATAGAAAAATAGATTTTTAACGTGATCCAGCTGATGGAATAGGAGGTAATGCATTGTAATAATAAAGAATAGATTTATTCCATTTATTCCCCAAGTCGTTTATTGCAGAAGAGAAGCCACAAGGTGTCGCTGGGATGCAAAAAACCGAAATTCTGCAGTGAGGGGGCACCACCTCCAGGAAACCCGACAGTTTTGAGAATGGCTTTGGACTGGAATAACCTCTGGAATTTCAGGCTGTGTGATTTCTGTGCCCCAGCAATATTTTTCTTTGTGACTTTGATGGTTTAGATTCTTTACCAATATGTTTAGGAAGGCATTCACAAGAAACCTGTAAATATTTTCATAAGAAATGTGATTTATCTTATCAAGGACTATGATTTAAGAGGATTTTTATGGACCAAAAGTCCTTTTGGACTCCATTTCCAAGTAAGACCTTTGGAACGTGTTGCATTTCAGGCTGTGTGATTTCTGTAATATTTTTCTTTGCTCTTTGTGACTTTTGATGGTTTTGATTCTCTACCAATATGTTTAGGAAGGCATCCACAAGAAACCTGTAAGTATTTTCATAAGAAATGTAATTTCTCTTATCAAGGACTATGATTTAAGAGGATTTTTATGGACCAAAAGTCCTTTTGGACTCCATTTCCAAATAACTCCATGAGGGGATCCTTCCCAATTAAACGTGGTCCCTTCAGCTGAGATCAAACCAAATAACTGCAGCTTCTGGTCATCATCAAAACTGCAGTGGTTGGAAGCAAATTGCTGCTCATCAGAGATATTTTCCTTTAAAAATTCCACTAAATTCAAGAGATGGAAGTGAAAGAGCTGTGGCTGATCCTGTGGAAATCCAGGAACAGGGAGTTTGCTGATGGATTGATTTTCTCTCTGGAATTCCCACTTTTTGTTATTTACACTATGTCCACGTGTGGTTCAATTGTCTCTATGGCCGTGGAGCAATAAAATTGGATAAACTCCAGCATGGAAGGGGTCAGGGAATGGAGAATACACAGATTAAAATTGCTTTATTAGCACTGTGCCACTCCTTTCTTTGCCAGCACCCAGAAGCAGGATGTGGCTGGGAATGCTCTGCTCTCTCTGATGTCACCAGCCCATGGACATTGTGCCTCTGGAGCACAAATTCCTTCCTTCTCTCCTTCCATTAAGGAAATAAATCCCTTTTTTCTTTCATGGGTAATGCAACAGGACTGAATGGACATTTCCCCAACAGGATTTCCCTCAGCCTCAGCTGCTCACACACCCAAATATTTGCATTTGTGGGGATTCTTATGGACAGTGTCATTTTCTCTGCAGAATTTCCTCCAGCACAATTCACTCCAGGCCCTGACAGGCAGCTCTGAGAGGGTGTTTGACCATTTTTATTGTTTTATACACAAATGTGATGGTCAAGGAACGAGCTCTGCCAACCCAGAGCAGAGTCACTGGGTAGTTTAACATATTTTCTTGATTTTCAGGGAAAATTTGAAAGAGACTTCTCTAAAGATCTGTCAAAGGTAGTCAAAGAAGTTAGAAAATATGGTAGAAAATAGGGAAAATCCATAATTTTGTTGCCTGCAAGTAGAGCAGGTTTGTTTATGGCAAACTTTTCAAATCATATTCCTAGATAGAATTCCATTTTCAGCATGGTGTGGGGCAAAACAAATGATCATGATTTCAATAACAGAAACAGCTTCATTTTGATGAATTTTTTTACCACAACAGGCAGAATTTCTGGGAGTCCAAATCTCCTCCTGCCCAACTTCTCTGCCCTCTGTGCACCAGCAGAACTTGCTACAGAGTCTGGACAAGAGTTTGCAGAGAAATAAACAAAGAACAGAAATTTTCATATTGAAGAAATGTCCCCATTCAGATATCTCAGGTTTGATGGGTTTAACAATCCCAGCCCTGCCCTGTGAGGTTTCCCTCAGGAATTTGCTGCCCTGGCACTGGGACAGGAGAGCTTTGCCAGAGCCCTGCAGGGCCATCCCTCCCCACCAGGCCCTGGCTGCCCAGGGCCAAACAAAGGCTGATTTTCCCAATCATTGATTTGTTTCCTAATGGATGCTTAATTGGAGTGGGGCTGATCACTGTGGGCATTTAGAAATTGAGGCTTGTTTTTAGTCCACCCAGTCTGGACTAAAATAGAAACACTTCTGAAACACCGAGAAAATAAAAGAATTCAGAAGCTGGAGCTGCATTATTGAGCACAGGCTGCTCATTGAAAAGCAGAAGCAGCAAAACTCAGCAATTACTCTTTGATATCTCCAGTTCTTTGGTTTCTACACGTGCACAGAGTTGATTTGGGATAAATCAGTGGCTTTGCATTTGGTGTCCCCTGTAGAAATGGGCAGCTCTGCCCTGCAGATGAATGGCTGTTTCTGAAGAATGGGAAATAATTTGTTACATTAGGAAAGACTGTTCAAAAGTGAAAGGGGCAGCTTTGTTTTAGCAGGCTGATTTTAGTCTTAGCAAAACCCAGCTAAAAATGAACTGTGCATGAGGAGTTATCTGTTCTACAAATGTGTTTCATGGTTTTCCCCTAAAGCTGGGAAGATTTATGGGTATTTGCACATGGAATCTTCAGCAGAAAATCAGGTCCTCTTTTCCTACCCTAAACAGGTAGAACAAGGCCAGTTTTAAGGGTCTGATTACCTGGGAGGAACACTAACAGATATTGCAAATTTTCTGAAGGAATATCTCTGGTTTTCACAGTAATTTTTTGCTCAAGTGCAATCCCTAATGTAAGGATAAGCTAAGGATAAGAAGATTAATGTGGAATAACATCTTGTTGCCATCAGTAAGGGCTGAATCCTTCAGGAATAACCTAAACTAAAAAGAACCAACCAGAATTCCACCATCCCAGAATATTGTCTCTGCATTCATCCCAAACTCTGCTTTGAGAGCAAAACCCCTTTCCATGGACATGCTGACAGCAATGACTGAGGAGTTTAGGAACTTCTAAAGAAGCTCCTTGGATCCTGCTTTCACTCTGGACTCAGGTGGGCAGGTTTTCCTTGGGAATGATTGGAATTTTATTTGCATCCCCTTTACCTACCCTAAACAGGTAGAACAAGGCAAATTTTAAGGGTCTGATTAACTGGGAGGAACACTAACATATGTTGCAAATATTCTGAAGGAATATCTCTGGTTTTCACAGTAATATTTTCCTCAAGTGCAATCCCTAATGTAAGGATAAGCTAAGGAAAAGAAGATTAATGTGGAATAACACCTTGTTATCAGCAAGGGCTGAATCCTTCAGGAATAACCTAAACTAAAAACAACCAACCAGAATTCCACCATCCCAGAATATTGTCTCTGCATTCATCCCAAACTCTGCTTTGAGAGTGAACCCCCTTTCCATGGACATGCTGACAGCAATGACTGAGGACTTTAGGAACCTTCTAAAGAAGCTCCTTGGATGCTGCTTTCACTCTGGACTCAGGTGGGCAGGTTTTCCTTGGGAATGATTGGGAATTTTATTTGCATCCCCTTTACCTACCCTAAACAGGTAGAACAAGGCAAATTTTAAGGGTCTGATTACCTGGGAGGAACACTAACATATGTTGCAAATATTCTGAAGGAATATCTCTGGTTTTCACAGTAATTTTTTGCTCAAGTGCAATCCCTAATGTAAGGATAAGCTAAGGAAAAGAAGATTAATGTGGAATAACATCTTGTTGCCATCAGTAAGGGCTGAATCCTTCAGGAATAACCTAAAATAAAAAGAACCAACCAGAATTCCACCATCCCAGAATATTGTCTCTGCATTCATCCCAAACTCTGCTTTGAGAGCAAAACCCCTTTCCATGGACATGCTGAGTGACAGCAATGACTGAGGACTTTAGGAACTTCTAAAGAAGCTCCTTGGATGCTGCTTTCACTCTGGACTCAGGTGGGCAGGTTTTCCTTGGGAATGATTGGAATTTTATTTGCATCCAACCAACAGCCAGCTCCTTTGGATGGCAGCAGTAACTGAGCCCTGCTCCTGCCCTGGCTGCTCTGAAATCCAGGACAGCCTACCTAAGACCTTACATTTCTCCCCAAAATGTGAAATATCAAATATTAATCTGTTCATGTAACAGGCATGTCTGTTACTACTTTAAATTTTGATTTATGTTGCCTTGTATTGACTGGATTTCTAAATTTGCCTCTTTGCTTCATTTTAATATCTGTTGCTCCTAAAATGAACTATTTTGGCAAAAGGTGATTTATTTTTCCCCTTCTTTCCCTCTCAGTGCCCTTTTTACAATGGACTTGAGTCATGTTGGATGGAAACTTCTCCATTGTATGTGGTTCTGTGGCTGAAACAATTTTGTGCTTAGTTTCAAGTGGCTGCAACATAAATAGAAGCCACACCACTTATTTTTTCATGTGGGATGGGGTATTTTTATATCTTAAAGCACGATGAGGTATTTGAAGAACAAATTAGTCACTCTGCCTCAAGAACTGCTCTGTCTGAGGTAGGCCACAAAATTGTTCTCAAATTGTTTACCTGGTGTGGAGCCTGCTGGGAGCAAAAATAGATCCTTGGTTTAGGCTTGGTGTTTAGTTATTTAGGCTTGGTGTTTAGTTATTTGGGCTTGGCAATTCCTGGCTTACAGTTGGGGTGCTCCTGGTGTTCAGCTGATGCCTGTGGAGTGAGGAGGTCCAGGGCAGCCCCAAAACTTTCACAGGTCATGGGCAGGGTGGATTTGGTTCTATTTCACCCACAAACTCTTCTAGCTCCTCACCACCCTCATTCCAAAGAACTGATCTCTAATCTAAATATCTTTCAGTTTAAAGCCATCCTCCTGCCACTCAGTCCTGGCAAAAAAAGGGATTTATTGACCTTTTTCAAGTACAGACCCCCCAGGTCAGCATTTGTTAGTGGCTTCTATTTAATTCCACCCAATTCCACCCAGCAAATCCACACTTCTCCCAAATCTTCTGTTCTTTTACAAAGACACCACACTCCCCAAAGTAATTAAAAAGATCACTCCAATAGAGCCCATGTTTTTAAAGCATGGAAATGGAAACATAAAGGGGGTTTGAGGAGCCAGCTGGGCCAGGGGCAGAATTCTTTATCCACACACTTTAACTGTAATGCCATGCAAGATAAAATAAATGAAATCTGCATCTGTTTGCAGCCTTTGGCCTATGTCTTCTACTGTGCTGAACATAATTCAGGAGCTTCCTAGATTTCTGAGGTATTTTCAGGAATTGCAGCACATTAAACAAAGATTATAACACCATTAATTTCTCACAAGAACAAGAATTATTCAGTATTATTTTTGACATCCTGAGTAAAAGGGTTTTCTATGACAGTGCTCCTTAGTATTCCCATGATATTTTATATATGGGGCTGAAAGGGAACAGTACAGAGCCTGGTAATTCCCTGAATCCATGGGTAAAAACACAGCAAGACTTGCACTTCTTGATTCTATCTGGAAACAATTTCTTTGAAATACAACAAACTGATCAAATGTGTTGGTAATTCCCAAATCCCTGAGGTTCCACAGGTGTCCAAAATCTTGGAAGAAAAACTTTGTGCTTAAAACAATAGACCAAGATGCTGTGTTGTAATTGAATTGAAATTAAATTTTATCCTACCTGAGGCTGCTGAGTGGCAGTGGGTCTCTGAGGAGATGGAATAGGAGTTTTGGACAACATTTGGTTCATTTTGCTTACGACTAACTCGGTGATGTGCTGCCTGTCTTCGGCCTGGTGCTCCCCAATCAGGGGCATGGCACAGTCCATCACCTGAAAATGCAGCAGGACATCAGGGCTGGCAGGGAAATCCTCCTCAGCCCTGCAGGAGGGCAGGCTGTGTATTTACAGCAGTGCTTTCAACAGAAGTGCACAACAATCACAGGTGTTCTTGTTCAGAAAATGATTTTCTGTATCATTTTCTGAACAATAATAAATAAATAAGCAATAATAAATAAACAAACAAACAAATAAACAAATAAATAAAATTTTAAAACCCAACAACTTTGCAATGCCTTCCCCTCCCCATCTCCCACCTAAGAACCTTCCAGAAAAAGCTTCACTTCACACCTGAGCACACCTTGGGAGCAGGGAGAGGAAGCACAGGGCTGATAAGGACCATGAGATTTCTCAGATCTGCAGGAATTTCAGCTGAGCTTTCTTCCCTTCCCTGATTTTGGGGCTCACTCCACGTTCAGGAGTTGAATTACCCCAGGGAAATGCAAAATTAAACTTCAGTTTCCTGGCACTTTGTGGAGTTTTGCTGGGGAGATCTGGATCCAAATTGATTCATGAAAAACTTAAAAACTTTTCAAGTTTTTAATGAATGACACGTTGATATTGATTATTGATAACCTTTTTTAAAAAATTAGGGTGGCTGCAAAGAATAAGAATTTCTACAGAGAAAGCAGGATGGCAGAGAGGCAGATAGAAATGTTTAGAATTTCCATTCTAAACAAGACAGGTTCATAGTGCTCTGTGGTTATTTATCACACCCATTCTGGTGAATAAAACCAATACTGAATCCTGCCACTTCAGTGGGTCCCAAACACTTGGTATTTCTCCAGAATATTTGTTATTTCTCCAGAATATTCATTATTTCTCCAGAATATTCATTATTTCTCCAGAATATTTGTTATTTCTCCAGAATATTTGTTATTTCTCCAGAATATTTGTTATTTCCCAGTGTATCCACTTCTGCCATATCTGTGTTTGTTTCAGGGGAAATAAGAGCATAACATAAGAGCAATTATTCACAAGGGCACTGGGTATTCCTACTTCAAAAAATAATAGGATTTCATTCACTTTTGAGAAGCTGCAATTCTTTTTGCATGTGCCTCATGTGCACTCTGGTGTTTCCCACTAGATCTGGGTGGAAGAATTTTGTTGTCTGAGGGTGCACAGGGATCAGTCTGAAGAACTGATATAAAATCAAACACCCACACCCTCCGAAGGTGGAAGGGATTTAGAGGCAGGAAAATTCTTCTCAATCCCCCAGCCTCCACAAAACATCTCCTTTATCAACAAAGAACTGAGTTTTGCCTTCCTTCTTTTAGGTTTTCAAAGGTTTCTAGGAATTAGGCACAGAAGTTGAGTGTTTAAAGGGATATTTGGATTTAAAAGAAAATTGCACGTTGCAGTAGTTGGGAAGGATTTATTATTTATAAATAATATCAATCTTGAGCTTTTCAAACCATGGTGAGAGCTATAGAAATTCTTCCTGAGTGACAAAGGAAGATTTTGTTCCAATAATGGGATTAGCTTGAAGTCCCAAATCATATCCATGATTCTTCTGTTTGTTCATTTACAAGATTCACTGGCATCGTGTGCTGGCAACCAAAATGTTGGTGATGCTTGTGCTGGGATTTTCAGATTTAGGAGGTCTCTGAGCTTCCTCACAGCCAAAAGGCTTGAAAATAACCCCAGAGTAAACAATGCACAATAATTGAACTCCAGAAGAAATGTTTCCTTAGAAATGAATGACTGGTTTTGGCTCTAGGGCCACATCAACAGCAGAGATGTTTAATAATTACACTGAAAAGTTCTTTAAAACTTTCCATCTTTTTTAACAAGCATAGTTTTAAGAGGAACATGCCAATGTTTTTCATTAATTGAGAGAAGAGTTGATCAACCAATAAGAGTTGATATTTCTGGAGGGGTAAAATGTAACCTTGCAGGTTGAGTGGCACTTTAATATTCATTTCTGCTCATTTACTGCTATTTGAAAAATTGTATAAACATGGCAAAGATCCACTTCTTTGTATCCTGAGAGGAATTTCCTTGGTGCCAGGACTAGGAAGTGTTAATGATGACTGGATTTAGAATGTTTTGGTGTGAAGTGCATTGGATGTTTGGTTCTTCGCTGCAAACCTTCTGAATTTCAGAGCAGGAGTGATGTTTGGGCTCTAAAAATCAGTTTTAATGAGAGATATTTATAAAAATGTGCACCATAGGGTGCAGATGAGCCCCCCTCTTACCCAACATCAGTTAAAAGTTTCACAAGCAAAAAACTCTCCCATTGTTTACCATGCACTTGCATTAAAACAATTACTTGGAATGACTGTGAAATAAATTATCTCCAATCAATCCTGCCAGAGGATTAGGCAGGATTAAGATCTGGAGGATTGGGTTTGGACTGAATTTCTGCTCTCAAGTATTTCTACAAGTGCAGGTTCACACATCAGCTTCCTTTGGGAGGCACTGCCATGGTGAGCAGCAGAACTGGTGGGAAAATGAAAATAAGGAGCCTTGAGGTGTCAGAGCTCCGTGGCCACTGCAGCAGAGAAGTTGTTACACTCAGAAGTTGTTACACTCAGAAGTTGTTACACTCCTTGAATGAAGGATTTTCAGGCATAGTCACAAATTGAGGCAAATTCAAAGAGATTTGGCATTAAAACCAGGACCATTTGTCCTTATCAGTCTCTTATCACTTGGAAAGGTTTGGACCTTGTTCAAATCCTTGTGTTTGTTGCCACAGAGGCAGGAATATTGTTGGCCAAAGATGTGGCAACAGAGCATCTCTGGCACTCCCTGGCAGGGCAGCTGGGATCCAGGGGGATGCTTTATATGGTGATTTTTGGTGTATTTTCTTTTCCTTTCAGAGAATACAGTCAATTTCCATTCCTGGGACAAGAGTTAATGACAACTGGTTTATATTTTGATTTTATATAAATATATCTTAAGAATATTTTGGGCAACACCAACAGCTTTTAAATCCTGTGAGTGACTACAGGAATGTCAGGCTGGCATTTCCCCCCCTCAGAAGATTTGATGAAGTTTAAACATACACAAAGCTCCCTGTTTATAAATAGTCTATTTACAGCCTGTGCTAGATTTAAAATCTCATTTAAACCCAGCCAGTTTTTAGTTCAGCATATAGTTCAGCTATTTAAAATATTGGAGTTTCCCACTAAGAGGATTTCACAGAAAAAAAAAAAGGACATCTGTAATTTATAAAATCAAATACATTCCTTTTGCAGATGCCAGTAAAAACATGGGTCACTATGAATTACAGTTCCTTAATTCATATCTCTGTGAACTTGCATTTTTATATCAATTTACTTTCATTTCAGTAGCCAGTTCTTTGGGATGAATTTCTCTTATCACCCAGGGACTGACTGTAAATATTAGTGGGAAAGGTGAATAGCTAAAATTTGGGGTACAAGACTGAGATTGGCCACACAAAGAAGAGAAATTCTGTAATTAGGAGGGGAAATGGGATTTCTAAAGGAGCCAGAGCAATTATAAAATATCAGTAATTGCCAAATGATCGTGGTGTTTGAGGGAGAAATTCCCACACCCAGCTCTGCTGCTCACCCCCAAGGATTGGGAAGGGCTGGGACAGGCAGAGCTGGGGAGGTGAAAGGAAGGGCAAAGGTGAAGAATCCTGTGGATGAAGTGGGGACGAGGCATTTCCCAGGATGCTGAAATCCAGGAGGAACACCTGGAGCAGCCAGGGGGCTGTCAGTCAGTCAGTCTGGCAGGACAGATGGATCCCCTGAGGGAAAACCCAGGAATTCCAGGAGAAAACAGGATAAATGGTAAGCACAGGGGAAGGGGGAGTTCAGTCAGGGGGATTTGGAAGGTCCATGCTTGGCAGAGTGAGAACTGGGCAAAGCCATTCCCTTTGGTGGGTGAGCACAGCAATGCTCCAGAGCAGAAATGATGAGATCTCTGAGTTTATCAGTGATTACAGCCACATTTAACTCCCTCCCTGAGCTGAGCAGAGGAATTCTGTCCTGCATGGCAGCACAGGAGAAGTAGCTGAGCTTCTGAAGAATTTGAGGCCAAGAGCAGAACTTTCCATGCAATTGTGCACAAACACTCTTTCTTCATTTCCTCTGCTGGTTTCCAGTGAAAGTTTTCTTCTTGAAATCCTTTCTAAGTCAAAAACACCACTTGGGAGCTAATTTTATCTTAGCTCAGGGCAAAATGAAGCAAGTGGGAAGGACACCTGCAGCAGCTCATTTAATCTAAAACAAAATTTGGGAGACTTCTGGGAGGCCACTCTGAAGGATTCTCTTCCATTTGTTCTCTTTTACTGCTCCCATCACCACTCTGAGCTTTTTATTTCCTTTCCCAGAGCTTTGCTTTTCCAAGAATGAAACAGGAAAGATAATATTCAGTGGGATCAGAAATATAAACAATGCTCTGCTCCTTCCAGTACTGAAACCTCACAAGTGTTAATTTTAAAAGGGGAAAAGTCCATATATTGAAGAAGTTAAAAGTTTAATGGACCTTGATTTGATGTCTCATCAGGAAGAAGAGGGGAGGCAGTTAAATTGCTGCATGTTGCAGTGATGTGTTAATAAAAATCCTGTTCCTACAGCTTGTCTGATGCTTGGCAGCTGAGAATTCCCACTGAGGGGGAAAGAACTGACACCAAATGAAGAGATGAGGCTGTTCACAGAATCATAACTTGGCTCTCATCCTGATCAACCTGACAGCCCCTCTGCTCAGCTGAGCCATCCTTTAATTAGTGCATCCTCCCTAGGAGGAGCTGGGAGCCAGTCCTTGGGCTGGGACAGGAAGAACCATTGTGCTCCTCTGGAGGAGGCACTTCTGTCCAGGGAACCACACCAGGCTTAGCAAAAGCAAAAATCTCTCACATCCCCCACCTACAAATCTTCAAAGAGCCCAAACCTCCACAGAACAACACAGGGGGGTTTGTGCTTGGATAATAACTAATAATTTTGTCAAAAAATTAATGATTTTGTCGTCTTTGGGAACACTGGAGATGATAGTTTTCTGGAGAGCAGAAAACTGCTCTGGATATGTGAAGAACACTTGGAATTCTCCCCTAATTCCCATTCCCTCCCAGGGTGGGTGACACACACCTGTGTGCTCCTCCTGGAGGTGGCACTGGCTGAATGTGCCCAGTGAAAATCAGCAAGAGCAGATCTGCCAATGGTATTTCACCTATTTCAGCCATCAGGGAATCTGTGTGCTCCTTGTCAGGGGAGCTCTGCAGGATTAAGATGTCAGTAGTGCCCAAATCCTCGTTTTTTCCTCGTTTTTTCCTTGTTTTTTCCTAGCTTTTTCCTAGTTTTTTCCTTGTTTTTCCCAGGTTCTTCCTCCTTTTTCCTTGTTTTTTCCTAGTTTTTCCTCATTTTTCCTGATTTTTCCTTGATTTTTCACTCATTTTCTTTGTTTTTTCCTCAATTTTCCTTGTTTTTTCCCTCATTTTTTCATAATTTTTCCTCATTTTTCCTTGTTTTTTCCTCATTTTTCCTCATTTTTTTCCTCATTTTTCCTTGTTTTTTCCTCATTTTTTCCTTGATTTTTCCTTGTTTTTTCCTAGTTTTTCCTCAATTTTCCATGTTTTTTCCTCATTTTTTCCTTGATTTTTCCCTCATTTTTCCTTGTTTTTTCCTCATTTTTCCTTGGTTTTTTCCTCGTTTTTTCACAATTTTTCCTCATTTTTCCTTGTTTTTTCCTAATTTTTCCTCATTTTTTCCTCATTTTTTCCTTGTTTCTTCCTCATTTTTTCCTTGATTTTTCCCTCATTTTTCCTTGTTTTTTCCTAATTTTTTCCTTGATTTTTCCCTCATTTTTTTTTCCTCATTTTTTCCCCCCGGTTTTTCCGCATTTTTCCTAATTTTTTCCTTGTTTTTTCCTCATTTTTCCTTGTTTTTTCCTAATTTTTTCCCTCATTTTTTCCCCCCGGTTTTTCCTCATTTTCCCTTGTTTTTTCTTTGATTTTTTCCCTCATTTTTCCTTGTTTTTTCCTCATTTTTCCTTGTTTTTTCCTAGTTTTTTCATAATTTTTCCCAATTTTTTTCCTTGTTTTTTCCTCATTGTTTCCCTCGGTTTTTCTGCATTTTTCCTCATCTTTTCCTTGTTTTTTCCTCATTTTTTCCCTCATTTTTCCCCCCGGTTTTTCCGCATTTTTTCCTCTTTTTTTCCTCTTTTCCCCTCATTTTTTACTTGTTTTTTCCACATTTTTCCCTTGTTTTTTCCTCATTTTTCCTTGTTTTTTCCTCATTTTTTCCTCATCTTTTTCCCTCTGTTTTTCCTCATTTCCCCCTCATTTTTTCCTTGTTTTTTCCTCATTTTTCCTTGTTTTTTCCTCATTTTTTTTCCTCATTTTTTCCCTCTGTTTTTCCTCATTTTCCCCTCATTTTCCCCTCATTTTTTCCTTGTTTTTTCCTCGTTTTTTCCTCATTTTTTCCTGGAGCTGCAGCCCAGGATTTCTGGACTCTCTGTCCTGCTCAGCTCTCTCGAGTGCACCATGCACGTGCCAGCCTTAATAACTTTAATTTTCCCATTCTGAAAGGACAAAAGGAGAAAATTCTTCTCTTGGTGCAGACAGTTTTCCACTCCTCAGTGCAGCCCAGAATTCTGTTCAAATTGCAGTGTAAGAGCTGTTGATATCCTAATTTTTCCAGATGCTCTGGTGGATGTGAACTTTGCAAACAGCCCCACACTTCAATGCCTTTTACAGATTCTGAATGTCCTTGCTGATGAGCATTCCCATCTCCAGCACAATTCAGCTGACTCCAGACAGCAGCAGGAATTATCACACTTCCATCCACTCTTTTTCTTTTTCTTTTTTTTTTTATTTTAATTGCAAGGTCTATTCTGCACCCTGATTAAAATGCTCTGCAGCTCTGAGAATTCTGGGCTTTAGAAATGATGTCTGACTGTGGCATGGAAAATCAGGGGATTTGTTGAGTAGAAATCTGAGTCCATTACAGAATTTGCAGTGGGATCAGAAATATAAACAATGCTCTGCTCCTTCCAGTACTGAAAGCTCACAAGTGTTAATTTTAAAAGGGGAAAAGTCCATATATTGAAGAAGTTAAAAGTTTAATGGACCTTGATTTGATGTCTCATCAGGAAGAAGAGGGGAGGCAGTTAAAATGCTGCATGTTGCAGTGATGTGTTAATAAAAATCCTGTTCCTACAGCTTGTCTGATGAATTTTCATTTTTTAAAAGCTTTCCCTTTTTGATTTATCAGTCTTTTTGGAGTGAGGAAATTCTGGAGATTCTTGCTCACCTACTGAACAAAATTCAAGGAATGTGGAAGGTGCTGAAGAAATGGTGATAGGAAAGTGATGATAACTTGTTTTATGGCTACCCAAAATGATATTTCTCCTTAAAAAAAACCTCAAAGGAAATGAAAAACTTCAACTTTTCGAAATTACCTACAGCAGAAACTTCTGATTCATGATGATTTAGATCTTCAGGGCAGTATTTAGTCTACAAAAAAAAGTAAAATTGTTTCCACTTCATCCTTAGTCTCCCTTTCCAGGACAAGGTATAATTTTGTTGGGGTTCCCTTGGGATGGTGCTATCTATAAACCTTCCTGGAAAAGCTGCTGAGGCTGCTCAGGAAAGAAACCATCAGGCTTGGCAAAATGTGCCATCCACATTTGGCTTTGTTTTGCACTTTGTGTACATTTCCTCCAACACCAGAAGACATTCCCATCCATAGGGTGACATTTTCCAGCAAGTTTTGCCACTAATTTGGACCTGTGGCTTTGTATCATGATTGAAACACTGCTCAAAAATACACAGCCCTGCCTGAAACACAAATAAGCCAATGCCCAGCTATCAGAAAGGTTCTTTCCTTGGCTGTTTGGAATATGTAAAGGCAGATATTGGAAAAAAAAGGAGGATTTCTTACCTCAAAAATATAATCTTTTCCATCCTTCCCATGCACAGCTTTAACAGCACAGATGTCCAAGCCACCAAATATTTCAGAGCAGGTGTCAACCCAAAGCTTGTACCTGTTTCACAAAAATAATTTGCTCTGTGAGTGTCTCATCAGGTCTTGATTTTCTAGAGGCTCACCTAATAATGTATTTAATATTGCATTCACCCTAAATTCAGAATTTTCACTGCATTGGATGGGTTTGGCTCCTGTAGCAGGAAAATGAGTGAGGGGCTCCATCCTAGATCGTGGCCCAGCCAGGAGCCAGGCTGGTTTTATTCCCACAGCACTGAGCAAAAGGAGAAACCAGGGAGGAAAACCCTTCAAACCCTTCAGGTGATGCAGAAGGACCAAAAATATGACATAAATTATGGGGGTAGTGAAGCATGCAGACAAGGGTTATGTTCTTCATGTAGGGTTATAGACAACCACAGCACAACCCAAGTGGAATTCAAAGAATTCCAAGGAATTCTACAACTCCTAAAAAGGTAATTTCATACAGAGCTGGGCACAAAAATTCTTCCTTTTATTTTGTAATGTCATGGTAAGAGACTGAGGGTGGACTCTTTACCCCTCCTACCAGCAGCAATATGATTGATTTTCATTTTTTCTCCATGAATAGAGAGATGATCTGCCCAACACGGGGGTGGGCAGGGATTTATTCAGAGGCAGAGTGAGGCAGTTCCTGTGATTCCTGTAGCACTCTGAGGGCCCAAAGGCAAGGACACCAAAGCACTGGGAATGTTCAGTGACTGCAGCAGGGCAGAGAGGCAGGAAATGATCCTGCAATGATGCAGGCTGATGTCACCAACTGAAGGGCATCATTGCCTAAAAACCCCATTTTTAGAGCACTCATTGATCATGAATTTTCCTCTTGGCTCACTGTTGAGTCTAAACCAGAGTTATTTCCTCTTCAGCCCCTCTCCTGCTCCAGCCCTGATGATGGATTTGCCACCTCATTGTATTTTCCACAGAAAAAAAACCTCTGCTGTAATAAACAAAGCATTTAATTTCATTGTGGGATCAAAGGAAATTCCTTGCTGGGCTGAGAGTCTGATTCATGTATAAATATCTTCAGTAACAGCATCCTTTCCAAGTAAACTTATGAAGTCACATTCTTTATGTTTTCTTATATCAAATCTGTTCCAATGGAAAAGTTTTTCTTTTAAGCAGAATACAAAGAAATTGATTTGAAAAGTTCCTGATGGTAATATCTTAGCAATGAAAATAATTTTTTTTTCCTGTGAGAAACATGGTTTTTGTCCAATATAAGAGGGGTTTTTGGATGTTTGACAATTTCAACATCTGTAGATGCACTGGCTGACTGGGCTTTTTGCATGCACTTGCTTATAAATAATTTATTCTTTTTTTGGCTGTAAAATATTGTGTATCTTAGAAAGTCACAGGGACAACAAAACTTGTCTTGAACAGTAAATATCTGGACTTGAAATGGAAACAAAACCAGGACATTTTCTCTAAAACACTGCAACATCAATCAGATTTATGAAAGTATATTTAATAGCCCATCCTCTGCCAACAAACACAGAACTGGAAAAATCCATTTGGAAAGAGAAGTTTTGGATGGAGCAGCCTGGAGTGTTGGAAACCCAAGGCTTGCACAGTGGGTTGGAGAAAAGGTCATGGGCTCTCTTCTCCCAGAGCCAGTAGCAATAAAGGAGAAAGATAAAGGAGAAATATAAAGGAGAAAGATAAAGGATAAAGATAAAGGATTGATCCCAGGGGGCAGTACCAGGTGTGCCAGGGGAGGTGGGCACAGCTGGCACAGCTCTGTGGGCAGCAGGAGCTCTGGAACAGGGATGAATGAGGAATTGTGACCCTGAAATGTGCTGCTCCTCTGCCTCTCCCTGTCCCTTCCTGACCCTCTATTCCTTCTTTCTGTGAATTTCTTCCCTGAGGTTTGTGTCCAGCCAACAATGCCCACCAGGCAGGGCTTCCAAGGCACTCCCTCCCCATCCATGGGTGTATTAAACCCAAAATTCAGCAGATCTGATGGGGTTTGTTGTGCTGTGAGCCTGCTGCAGCCCTTCAGAAAAGTCTCTTCTCCCCCTGTGTCCTGCTCTGCTGTGACACTCCCAGAGGAGCAGGGCTGTGCTCACCCCCCTTGCTCTCAGGAACCACATCCACCTTTCCCAAGCTTTTGGCTCCACCAGCACAAAGGAAATTTGGGGTTTTTTTTAAGGATAAAGGATTGTTTTCCCAGGGGGCAATACCAGGTGTGCCAGGGGAGGTGGGCACAGCTGGCACAGCTCTGTGGGCAGCAGGAGCTCTGGAACAGGGGTAAATGAGGAATTTTGACCCGTGTCCCTGTCCCTTCCTGCCACTCTATTCTTTCTTCTCTGAATTTCTCCCCTGAGTTTTGTGTCCAGCCAACAATGCCCACCAGGCAGTGCTTCCAAGGCACCTCCTCTCCATCCATGGGTGTAATAAACCCATGTGTGCCAGGGGAGGTGGGCACAGCTGGCACAGCTCTGTGGGCAGCAGGAGCTCTGGAACAGGGGTGAATGAGGAATTGTGCCCCCTCTCCCTCTCTCTCAGGGATCACATCCACCTTGCCCATGTTTTTGGCCCCAGCAGCACTAAGGGAGTTTGGTTTTGCTGGCTGGTGTGTTAATGGGAAAATCCCCATTCTGCTCTGACTGACTTCACTGAAATCCAGGAGCAGGAGCAGAGCTCAGGGAGCATTTCCAGCATTCCCAGCAGGGCCAGGGGAGCATTTCCCATCGCTGGCCCTGCTTTCCTGGGGGCACCAGTGGAGTTTGTGTGTTCCAGCAGCCCACGGGCTGTAATTACACAGCCCAGAGCTCACAGGAACACACAACCTCACTTTCTGCAGGGAGGTGGGAGGGAATGAGAAAGGGAAAATAATGTGGCTGCAGGCCATGCCCAGAGGGGAGATCAGTGAGGACACAGTCTAGACAGGGCTTGGACAGCAGGGAGCTGGAATTCCCGTCTTTCTTGCTTGTTTTCACCTTTCCAGGGCAGGCACTGGTTCTGTTCCTGTGTCTCTCTCAGCTCCTAAGAGGCACCAAGTTGTAGGTTTTAAAAAAAAAGCCCCAAACAAACAAACCAGGACTACTGTTGAACTTTAAAACACCTTTTAAATTCCACTTTCACTGCACAGAGTTTATTTCAGCCTCCACTAGTGGCAGCCTTTGGAGAAGCTGAACAGCAGAAAATCCACAGCCATTCAAAAGCCTCTGAGATTTTGTTTTGCAGGGAAAAGAGGTTTATGGGTTGTGGAGCAAATGAGGGGGATTGAGAAAAGAGTTCTGAGCTTCAAAGTGCTGCTGCATGAATGTTTTCAACTGGACTGCAGGAATTATCCAGGATAAGAATGGGAAAGAAAAGGAAAAGCACAGTAAAGCAAAGTACAGAGCTGGAATGATGGCACAGGGGAAATAAAGCTTCAGTGTATCCCAGCAACAGGGGAAAAAGCCTCACAGTGCACTTGAGTGGAAATTTATAAAATGAAAAGTAAGGAGTTTGGGATTGAAAGTAGAAAAGAGAAATGGGGTTTAAATAGGCAAAAATGGGATTTAAATAGGCAAAGTGCAGACTGGAGTGCTTGGTTATATAGGAGGGTGGTAGGATGTAGAAGGAGGAGAGTTTAAAAGAGGTGTGAGACTGGTGGGTAAGAGAGGGCAAATGAACCAGGAGAAAGGACTGGCAGGTCAATCTGTGAAATTCAATTTTCTGAAGGGAATCCCAGACATTTCCTAGGAGCAGATGTGGATGTAGAAACCCAGGGGCTCACATAACCCCCAGGGCTGTGAGTGTGGGTGGGTAACTCTGAAGCCACGTGGAACTCCTGCCTCTGCTCCTTGCCTTGGCTGAGAGATTCCCCCAAATGAACACAATGCATGCACTTACTGTGACTTGTGTACCAACAATGGCATTCTTTAAAAATCCACTTCAAATCAAACTCTGGTCATTTTTTAATTACCTTTGACACGAGACTCCACTTACTTATCTGACATAGCAATTTGTTCCAGCATGGCAGAGCCTGTGTTTGTCTTCCAGTTCCCAGATATGGAAGTTCTCCTGAAAGGGGGAAAACATTACAAAGGCAGCCAGTGGTTTCACATTCCCATCATCAAATGCCTCTGCTTTTCCCATGAGTGCAGCACTGACACCTTTTCCCCAGCTGGCAGTTTGTAACAGAGCACCTGAACCGTGAGGGGTTGTAAGAGCATTGGCAGGAATACACTTTGTACTGGAGGTACAAAGAATGGCTGGGAAATTTCTGTTCCACATTTATTTATTTAAGTTGTTTTCTAAAAACTCAGCCTGCTTTGATGAAGGGGCAGTGTTAGAAATGAGCTGGTGCCAGCTACAAAGGCACTGAATGACCTGTAACACACTGGCACTGCAAAGGTAAATGTCAAGAAGTTTCAGCTTCTGCTTTCAAACCCAGTCCACCATGTCCCAACACTCACAAAGCAACACATTTATGTTTCTGACACCTCTGAAGTGATTTCAGGTGTGTTTTGGAGCTGGATTTTGGTTCCTCCTCCAGTACTCACTCTTTGTTACTTACTGATATAACCTAAACACTCTGGGTCAGTTCACCTTCTTCTATTTAACCTCTAAGAAAGAAAAAATCCATGTGAAGGTTTTTTACTCTCAGACCTTAGGAGTGCTCCCAGGGCTGGTAAGATTACTGCTTTGTGAGAGCTCAATGCTGTACTGGGAACAGGCTATGCCTACAAGTTATGAAGTGTTTCCAGTTAGTAAAATCAAGGGAACATCTGCAAAGCATTAAAAGTGTATCAGGCAGCAGCCAGAGCTCCCTCTCCATTTCCCATTAAGTTAATTACGAGGGTCAGCAGCAATTGTGGGGGAATGTTGACTTTTCTCTGGGACCCTCATAAAATTTAAAGTTCTTCTGTCATGCCATGTCCTGTGTTGTGGAGGGAAAAGAGAGATGGGAAGGGGGAGAGAGGAGAGGAGAGGAGAGGAGAGGAGAGGAGAGGAGAGGAGAGGAGAGGAGAGGAGAGGAGAGGAGAGGAGAGGAGAGGAGAGGAGAGGAGAGGAGAGGAGAGGAGAGGAGAGGAGAGGAGAGGAGAGGAGAGGAGAGGAGAGGAGAGGAGAGGAGAGGAGAGGAGAGGAGAGGAGAGGAGAGGAGAGGAAGAGAGAGAGAGAAGAGGAGAGAGAGAGGAGAGAGAGAGAGAGAGGAAGAGAAGAGAAGAGAAGAGAAGAGAAGAGAAGAGAAGAGAAGAGAAGAGAAGAGAAGAGAAGAGAAGAGAAGAGAAGAGAAGAGAGAGAAGAGAAGAGAAGAGAAGAGAAGAGAAGAGAAGAGAAGAGAAGAGAAGAGAAGAGAAGAGAAGAGGGTTCTTGTTGAGTGCTGTTTGTAAGGAAACCTTATCCCAGCAGAGAGGCTGTGTTATGATTTCTGCTCAGTTTTTAAGGTGGTGTTTATATACCTGTGCCTGCTTAAAAATGAATAATTTTAGGCTCATTACTACTCCACACAGACATTTGGCATCAGAGAGAAAATCCCAGAAATCACAGCTCAATCCTTTTGCAGATTTCTCATGGGAATTCATCAGAATGCACCCTTTTAGGTGTCTTTTAGGAAGGAAGATGTGACCAAATCAGGGGAAATAGTTATCCTGAAGGCTTTTAGCCAGTATTTAACTCAAGATGCTCAGCTGCAGTGATGGAATCCCAGCACCACTGACTAGAGAGGCAAAGATGGCCAGATTTAAGCCCTATTTTCCCTCCACACTGGGAAAAGCCCCTGCAGAAGTCTCCAAATGGATGCTTGGCTGGCTGTGAGGATGCTGCAGGGGTCAGAGCAGGGCTGGGGAATGCTGAGGACACAGAATTCACTGGGGGGATCTCAGGAGATTGTGGGTTTGACACAGATAACTCCAGAATGGGAGATCCTGGTGAACTGATCCAAAACTGCCCACCCAGACACCCTAAGCCCTAGAGATGATTTCTGTAATTATATACATGGAACATGCAGGTTTCCCACCCTTCTTCACTTCTGATAATTGCCAGCAGCCTTTCACATCATTATTTCCTCCTCTTTAACCAAACACTGAAAAATAAATAAAACAACTCCTACACCTTTAAGTGCTTTACACTTAGGCTTAACGTGTTTGTACTCGATTTGGTCTTTGCAAGAAGGAAGAACAGTTTTAGAATTGCTAAACAATTCATAGTAACTTGAGCTTCCCCTTTTCCAACACCTTCCTGCTTTATTTAGCAGCATTTGCAGTATCCAATCCAAATTGCTGGGACAGGGACTTGTCATCAGTAAAATATGTAGAAATGTCTGCCTACTATTCTTGGGTAGGCAGCCTGCTCTGTGGTTTGATCCTCCAGCACTCTTCCTCTGCTTGATGTGCTTTACTTTTGGTTTATTGACCTTTTGATCAAAGGCCTCAAAGCCTTGGACTCGCAGCCCTGCTTTTGGAGGGGAGATTTAGATACAGAGCTTTTGTACTTGTGTTTTTCTACATGGTGTGTGACCCTTTTAAACTGGATTTCCTTGAAGTCAGCTGAAGGCTGCCCGGGTGCCCAGGGCAGTTGAGTGTGTGTCACACAGCCTCCAGAGGGGCTGTGGTATTTACAGGGATCCAATCCTGCTTTTTTGGCCATAATCTCTGCTGACAGACGATAAGCACCAGTGTTTGGTGACTCATGGATCCACTTAAACCACAATTTCCCACAGAATTATTAACCCGAGGCTCTTAATAACTCTCTTTAAACTACAAAAACAAATGTTCAGCTGGTATTTTTTGTGGTGGCTCTCTAAGTGCTCTGTTCCTGTGTCACAGAGCAAAATGAGAACCAGCTGTGGAACAATATTCTACTGACATCATGTATATGTATGTGCACATGAAGAATTCTTCAGACATTTGGTAAATCTTCTCCTTTCCACGCTGCTTTGTAATAACGAGTCCGTATTTCATTTTGGTGTGTGAGAAAGAAACTGGAGAAAAAAATGATCGCTAGGCTTTTAGCATTTGGATGAACCCAGAGTTTCTGAGTAGAAACTTAAAAATAAATAAAAAGGTAGGAGGAACAGGCTGTCATTTTAACTTATTTTTGCTGTCCCTTAGGCCAACTGCTGCTTCTGCAGAGAAGAAACATTTATGTTTCAGAATGATAAATTTACCGTGGTTGACTCTTCCAAAATTATTTCTGACACTGAACAGCATTTAAATTTCAAGTCAAAGGAGAAAAAAAAAGCAGGGTTCTCTTCTACAAAATGCTGTGGTCCAATTTCTATCACAGGGGATGAGCCCAGTGTTGCATCTGGTACCTGGCCATGCATTGGAGCCACCATGTGCTGGGCCTTATCCCTTTCCCACTCACACTAAAGTGGGGAAAATCAGCTCTGTTGGTTTGGGAAGGGGAAAGATGGGCAGCACAACACAAGGAATCTGCCTGTCAAAGCACTGACAGGAGAGCAAAGAGAGAAAAGAGAGGATAAAGAAGAAATGCAGGCCTGCAGAGTGGCTTGGGAAGGTGTGTGGGAGGAAGAGGGGACAGGGAGCAGGGCCAGAGCCAGGCTGGAATGGCTCTGAGGGGGATCCAAGGGCTGAGGGACATCCTGGGGACATCCTGGGACTGGGAACAGCTCTGGCATGAGGGGACAGGACTGAGGGACAGGAAGGTCGGAGCAGGGTGGGAAACCAGCAGGACTGGAGCAAGGCATGGCCCAGCCAGGGGCACAGAGGGGACACTGGTGGGGCTGCCAGAAAAGCAGGATGGGATCCTCAGAGAGGGGAAAATCAGGTCTGGAGCAACAGTGTGAGACAAACCCACAGAATTGGAATAATTCTGGGAAATAATTCCCCTGGGAAAGCTGGGGGATAAAAGCTGTATCTGCTTAAGGTTCTGGGGCCTGCAGGGAGAGGTGGGAGAGGCCCAACACACCTGAGCTCCACAGGGAGCTGAAATCACAGCCCTGGATCACCAAAACCACGGAATATTCCAGAAACCTCTGCATCCTCGTGAGCTGTTTGGGTGTCCTGCCTTGGTCACTGTCCAACTCACATTCCCCAAACACTGATTTTGCAATGCTCAGTGAATTCTGGGTTCAGAAGGACGGGGTGCCCACACTGAGGGTGGGTCTGACCCATGGAACTGTGCTTCCACCAGATCTGTGCTCTCCTGAGCCTCTCAGGTGGGAGGGAGCAGGGATTTCTGAGCTGTTTTGGGAATTTTGGGAAGGCCAGACTTCGATGTTCTTTCCCAAGTGCCCCCTCAGTGCCAGGTGAGGGCAGAGCAGCAGATCCTGTGCCAGCAATGTCTGGGTGAGAGCCCCAGGGTGTGTGGCCCTCCAATATCAACCCAAGGAGAGAAATTCTTCCCCTTCTCCCACCCTGGACCAAAGTTTCTGTTTCCTCATGGCTGTTCTAAATTATTTGATTCTTAAGAAACTCTGGTTCTCCTCAACCCTGGTTATCTTTTAAATTATAAAACCTTTTATGGATTGGCTCTAACGCCATTCCAGCTTCTGCTTCTTTCAGTGTTTATGGTTTGCTTGCAATTCTTTATTTATAAAGAATCTGACTATACTTTACAAATTATTTACAAGGATTTTCTGGTCCTTCCAACGTTCAGGAGTTCCTTGAGAAATATCCCTGTGTCTGGATGTGGGTGTGGACATGTAACTGTGTATTTTTATCCATGTTCTGGTACATTTTCCCTTCCTCAGGATGGTAAGTGTGAGGGAACAAAGGCATGAGATGACCTAACTTGGTCACAAAATGAGACACAAAACAAGTTTTTGTCAGATTACATTGCCTGATAATTGAAAGAGAGTAAAAATCTGCATAAACAGAGACCAGAGCTCAACTGCTGCATCACAGCTGGTTTGCTGCTCCAGCTGAGTGTCATCTGTGAAGCTGAAACATCCCCTGAGCCTCTCCTTTAGCCATGGCCTTCAAACAAACACCTGACTCCAACATGAGAGGAGATTTTCATGATTCTGTGAAGGCCACTCCAAGATTGGATTGTTTCTTTGGTGGATTGTATTGAAAGGAGAGGACTTTGTTCCATTAAAATGTGACAGTTCAGGTTGGTTTGTGTGAATGAATGCCATCCAACTTATCCTCAGAGGGGAGATGAAAAATGTGAAGAAAATTTGTCCTTAAACTAATGAAAAGATATGAAGAAATCTGAATCACAAGTCCTCTGTGCAACCAAACCCTCTTCCAACTGCTCCTTTCTTTAAATGAAAATATTGAACACAAGATAGCAGCAAAACCCCTCTGGCAAGCTCACCTGGTGTCTCAACCTCCTCCTCCCTGCCACAGAATTTGGATAAATCCAGAAAGTTCAAAACACTCTTTCCATAGAGTGTGACAAGGGAGGCACCATCTCATCCACCACCCTTAAATCTCACTGGTGCTTATCAACTTTGAAACAAAAGCAGGAAAGAACATAAGGATTTGGCTCACATGTATGCCTTGTAGTTACTGCCTATTTTTTGGATCCTGATGTCATATTTGGAGTCTATGAAGGGCTCAGTGGTGGCGTAGGTCTGAGTGAGTGCTACCACGCTGGCTATGTCCTGAAAATCGTAGTGGTTGTCTACCTTGATCTGGAGCCATCAAGCCACAAGAACACAGCACAGACAAGAGAAGAAAAGAGTAATTAGGAATAAAATGTGGAATTCGGTTGCAAATGGCATTCATGAGAAGCATGGTTTTGACAATATTAAAAAAATCTGATATTTAACCCGATTTCTAGGTTTTGTAACATTCCTGCTTTAAAACATCTATTTTTCTAGGCAAAATATTACCTGCTCATTTGGAGAAAGCAATTTGCAGGCACTGGAATGTTATTTTGGGTTGTTTTGTTTTGTTTTGGATTTTGTTTGTTTGTTTTTGTTGTTTTTTTGTTTGGTTTTGGGGTTTTTTTGGGATCTTAGTCAATTATAGATCTTCAGGCCTCAAAATTATTTTTTTTAGGTGTGACATGCAATTCCAATTCCAATGGATGCAGATTCTTGCTGGTTCTGTAAATTGCTCTGGCAACTGGATACATGTGGAGCCCAGCAGGAATTTTGACATCATCCCATCAGCTTTTCCCATGAGGGAGGAGCTGAAGGGTCCTGATATCCTGGGGAGGGCAGGAGCACAGAGGGCTGGCTCCAGGCAGCAGATTTTATTCTCATTTTTCCATTATTCTCATTTTCTATCATTCCCATTTTTCCATTATTCTCATTTTCTATCATTCTCATTTTTCCATTATTCTCATTTTCTATCATTCCCATTTTTCCATTATTCTCATTTTCCCCTCTGCTCTGAAGGAGCTGGGATTTCCAGGGCTGGGAATTCCAGGGCTTTCCAGGGCTGGGAATTCCAGGGCTTTCCAGGGCTGGGAATTCCAGGGCTTTCTGGGGTGGGAATTCCAGGGCTTTCCAGGAATGGGAATTCCAGGGCTTTCCAGGGATGGGAATTCGAAGTCTTTCCAGGGATGGGAATTCCAGGGCTTTCTGGGGTGGGATTTCCAAGGCTTTCTGGGGTGGGAATTCCAGGGCTTTCTGGGGTGGGAATTCCAGGGCTTTCCAGGAATGGGAATTCCAGGGCTTTCCAGGGGTGAGAATTCCAGGGTTTTCTGGGATGGGAATTCCAGGGCTTTCCAGGGATGGGAATTCCAAGGCTTTCCTGGGATGGGAATTCCAGGGCTTTCTGGGGTGGGAATTCCAGGGCTTTCCAAGGATGGGAATTCCAGAGCTTTTCAGGGATGGGAATTCCAGGGCTTTCTGGGGTGGGAATTCCAGGGTTTTCTGGGGTGGGAATTCCAGGGCTTTCCAGGGGTGGGAATTCCAGGGCTTTCCAGGGATGGGAATTCCAAGGCTTTCCAGGGATGGGAATTCCAGGGCTTTCTGGGGTGGGAATTCCAGGGCTTTCCAGGGGTGGGAATTCCAAGGCTTTCCAGGGGTGGGAATTCCAGGGTTTTCCAGGGATGGGAATTCCAGGGCTTTCTGGGGTGGGAATTCCAGGGCTTTCCAGGGCTGGGATTTCCAGGGCTTTGGGGGTGGGAATTCCAGGGTTTTCCAGGGATGGGAATTCCAGGGCTTTCTGGGGTGGGAATTCCAGGGCTTTCCAGGTTTGGGATTTTCAGGACTTTCCAGGGATGGGAATTCCAGGGCTTTCTGGGGTGGGAATTCCAGGGCTTTCCAGGGCTGGGATTTTCAGGGCTTTCCAGGGGTGGGAATTCCAGGGCTCTCCAGAGCTGGGATTTTCAGGGCTTTCTGGGGTGGGATTTCCCAGGTGTGGAATGCCCTGCTGAGGTGTGAGTGACACTTTAGTGTCAGCTTTACACCTTGAAGGAACAGGGGCATGGACAAGTGTGAAATGCTGATCTAGGGGAGAGGAGAAGCAGATTTTGGAGGGCAGAAGGAGGACAGAGACATCACCTCTGGACAGGGAGGACAATCCCTGTGGGGATTAGAGCTGGGCAAGCAGGAGTGAAAGGGGCAGAACAGGGGAGAGGGGCTCTGATCCAAAGGACATTTCAGAGGGTGAGGAGCAGGCAGCCCCAGGGTTGCCCACGGTGTCCAACATGAGGAGTTTGCAGCCCAGCACTCCCTGGTTGCTTCTCCTTCTCCTGGGGCTGGAGAACCTGAAGGCCACACCTGGGAGGTGGCACAATAAAGGGAATTTGGTGGAGATAAAAGCCTGAGGTCTAAGTATTTGCCCCCAGCTCTCTGATGGAGAAAGATAAAGAGTAATTTGCCATCTGAGAGCCAAAACCCAGACATGAGGCCTGGTTTCAACTTGATTTTCTGACTGGCCTGTGTGGGTTGAAGTGGGACCTCTGGAAATGCTGCTGCCCTCAGGGAGGGCTGGGCTGCCAGGGGAACCTTCCTTTGCTCTCTGATTGCATTCAGTCCTGGAGGGTTTGAAATAGTCCATAGCTAAAAGGAAAAATCATTTCCAGACATTTGATACGAGGAACATTTCTGTGCATTATTTCCTCTTTTCTCGAAATGAGAGGTGAATATCCAAAGTACAGCATAAACATTCTAACACTTCACATATGCAACCCACAGAAAGTGCACTTTAATTAGTGGTTCAGTCTGCCCTCAATTAAATTGGCTGCTGGACTTCCAATTATTTACTAAATATGAAACAAATCAAAACAGACATAGGCAAAAAATAACATACAGTACAAGTTGTAATTAAATCAGTTTTCTATCTGAAAATAGTGGCAAATATTGTGTTCATGGAGCTTTGGAGATTCAGAATGATAAATGTAACTATTCTCTGATTAACTGATTTAAAACCCAACCACTTCTAGCACTGAAGTGTTTTCAGTGAGTGAAGTTACCCTGCAAGGACTAGGAGTTGGCACTGACAGCAGTGAAAATGGGATTTAAATGCTCTCCCACTGGCCCTGCACTGTGAGATAAGTGACACCAAAACATCTGTACTCACCACTGAAATGCAATTACTTTGGAGAAAGAAAGCAGCAGTTATACAGAGGTATGAAACAATCACAGACAGAACATCAAGATAGGAAATCAACGTTCAGTACCAAGCTGAAACCAACAGAGAACCAAGGCAAAACCTTCCCACACTCCCAGCTCCAAAAAGTTGGATTGTGCAACAGACCTTGACTCTTGAAGAGTTTCAGTGCAGACAATACATTAATAAACAAGGTTTTGCTTGCAGAAAGCATCTCAGCACAGTTCAAAGCACATCCCACACGGGGCAACTCTCAAACTGCAAAGGCCAAGTTGTAAAAATACTTTGGGCATAGTTTTCCTGGAGAGAGATGCTTTCTTAGCATGGACAGGCAGAGATTTGCAAGGGAGGATCCAAGACATCCATCAAGGTACAATCTCAGGGGAGGAAGGAGCATGCACAGGGAAGGGACAAACCCCAGGCTCCCAACATGCAACAAACAGCATCTGCACCTTTCCCATGCCTGAGTGAGCGTGTCCAATCTTCACAACGACAGGAAAGGTTGGCATTGTGAGCTGGGGGAACAAAACAGGAGCATTAGAGAAGAGAGAGACCATGAGATTAAACAGCATCATTTAGGTGAATTTAGGGAGATTATTGAAGCATGATCATGATGTGGCCACAGCTGTTCTGGCCATGTGGAGCCTCAAACTGCTGGTGACTTGCTGGGTGTATTTTCTGAGCACAGTTATTGCCAGTACAGCCAATTGGTGTTCTCAACTTTCCTTCATCTTAAATTTTTTCGCATGTCTTTTAACTTCTCTTTTTAAGCTGAATTTCTGCTGTTTCCTATTTTAAGGTTGGCACTGTGAGCTGGGGGAACAAAACAGGAGCATTAGAGAAGAGAGAGACCATGAGATTAAACAGCATCAGCTAGGGAGATTATAGAAGCATGATCATAATGTGGCCAAAGCTGTTCTGGACATGTGGACTCTCAAACTGCTCATCCTCTGTGTGCTGGTGACTTGCTGGGTGTATTTTCTGAGCACAGTGTTATTCCCAGTACAGCCAATTGGTGTTCTCAACTTTTCTTCATCTTAACATTTTTTATGTCTTTTAACTTCACTTTTTAAGCTGAATTTCTGCTGTTTCCTATTTTAAGCTTAAGGTTGGCATTGTGAGCTGGGAGAACAAAACAGGAGCAGTAGAGAAGAGAGAGACCATGAGATTAAACAGCATCATTTAAGGAAATTATTGAAGCATGATCATAATGGAGCCAAAGCTGTTCTGGCCATGTGGACTCTCAAACTGCTGGTGACTTGCTGGGTGTATTTTCTGAGCACAGTGTTACTCCCAATACAGCCAATTGGTGTTCTCAACTTTTCTTCATCTTAACATTTTTTTGTATGTCTTTTAACTTCACTTTTTAAGCTGAATTTCTGCTGTTTCCTATTTTAAGCTTAAGGTTGGCATTGTGAGCTGGGAGAACAAAACAGGAGCATTAGAGAAGAGACCAACCATGAGATTAAACAGCATCATTTAGGGAGATTATAGAAGCATGATCATGATGTGGCCAAAGCTGTTCTGGCCATGTGGACTCTCAAACTGCTCATCCTCTGTGTGCTGGTGACTTACTGGGTGTATTTTCTGAGCACAGTGTTATTCCCAGTACAGCCAATTGGTGTTCTTAACTTTCCTTCATCTTAAATTTTTTTGTATGTCTTTTAACTTCACTTTTTAAACTGAATTTCTGCTGTTTCCTATTTTAAGCTTTGCTTCTGTGCTTTCTGACCCACAAATTCACACTCTCCCAGGTTATAATCAGCAATGATGCCAAATTTTCCACATTTCCCCCTCATTTCCACTATTTAGCAGGGCTGTAAATACATTTTCTGGCCACTTATGAAAGCAGTGATGTCTAATTCACAAAAAACTTGCTTTAAAGGCAGGACCTAGCTTGTGCTCCAGAGCATCTGAGTTTTCTAGGGAAGGCTCCAGCTTCTGCCCAGTATGCAGGGAATAACTTGGAATAATCCAATCACTGAGTAGGAAATCAAATATACAGAAGCATATAAAAACACTTTATCCACTGAAATGGGAATGCTGCTGTCTCTCAAGAAGTGCTGTGGATGACCACTTTTACTTCCATCATTCACTTGAAAAATTTGAGATTTCCCAGTCATGGCCATGGTTCACACTGCTTTCTTTTTCACTTAAAATTTGCATCTATTGAGCTTCTATCACTCAAGCACAAATGTAATTTCACAGAAGAGGTTTATAACTAGGAATAAAAAGCTGAACACCTTCAACATGTAATTACACTGGGCAGCAGCAGGACAGTGTTACAGACTCCAAACCCTCCCTTTAGTGCCTCATTCCTGCACAGTAAATACAGCCAGAGGCAAAGCTGATGCTCTGGAACATGAACTAAGAATTATTGGAGGTTTTATGAGACACTGGCTGGTTTCAGAATGACCAGAAGCACTGGCATTACACAGTAAAGGTCACCCCTACAGGAATTTAGGAATGAAATTCTTGCTAAACTGCAGCAACCAAAGTTCCTGCTTAGTCACCATCCGGTCAGGGCTGCATCACTTTCAGATTTTCAACCAGGCTCTTTGGTTTTTTCAGTTCTTGAGGGTAGGAGGGGAACAAATCATTGCCAGAGTGGAGATTCATCAGGGCAGCAGCACATTTCTGTGTCTGAGCTGCAAACCACTGCAGAGGGTTTGTCATGGGAATGCTGCAAGCTCTGAGCACAGCAGGGCAGACGGCACAGCTGGAATCAACGGGGCCTGAGATCCCAAAGCTGTGGAATCCTCTGTGAACCACAGCAGCCAACACATCTTACATTAAAAGAAAAAATAAAAAATAAGAAAATGAAAAGATAAATGAAATAAATTCAAAGAAAAAAGATCTTCCTGTGACCCCAAACCTGTAGAATCCTCTGCGGCCCACAGCAGCCAACACAACTCATATTATAAAAAATAAGAATGAAAATGAAAAGATAAATAAAAAAATGAAAAGAAAAAAGATCGTCCTGAGATCCCAAAGCTGTGGAATCCCCTGTGGCCCACAGCAGCCAATACATCTCACATTAAAAGAAAAAATAAAAGAAGAAAATGAAAAGAAAAATAAAAAATAAAATGAAAAATAAAAAATAAAATGAAAAAAGATCTTCCTGAGATCCCAAAGCTGTGGAATCCTCTGTGGCCCACAGCAGCCAACACATCTTACATTAAAAGAAAAAATAAAAAAGAAGAAAATGAAAAGATAAATAAAAAATAAAATGAAAAGAAAAAAAGAAAATGAAAAGAAAAAAGATCGTCTTGAGATCCCAAAGCTGTGGAATCCCCTGTGGCCCACAGCAGCCAACACATCTTACATTAAAAGAAAAAATAAAAAATAAGAAAATGAAAAGATAAATAAAATAAATTCAAAGAAAAAAGATCTTCCTGTGATCCCAAAGCTGTGGAATCCCCTGTGGCCCACAGCAGCCAACATATCTCACATTAAAAGAAAAAAATTAGAAAATACAATGAAAAGAAAAATTATCTTCCTGTGATCCCAAAGCTGTGGAATCCTCTGTGGCCCACAGCAGCCAACACAACTCACATTAAAGAAAAAAAAGGAAAAAGAAAAAATAAAAGGAAAAGAAAAGCAAGTGCTTTCTCCCTCAGAAAAGTGCAGTAACATCATTTCCTCTGGACCCTGACCCTGATGCTCCTCGTGCTCCCCCTCATCCCAGCACAGACTGAGGGAACAGGCTCTGGATGCTGCAGCTGAAACTTCAGAGAGGGAAAACCAGGCAGGCAAAATTCAACAATGCCAGCATTTCTTGTTGGTAACCTTCCCTGGGACAGGTCCATGAGTTCAGCAGTTGTTATTTTGGGGTTTGAGCAGCTTTTCCTTTATTGCTGCTCTGATTTTCTTTATCCCATTTCCCTCTGCCATGGTGCAGCACCCACTGCACCCACCCATGGCCAGGGGATTTTCTGTCAACAGAACCTGAAATGTGCCATGGAAATGAAAGAAAACTTCACCTGGATCCTCCCATCCCATTCTCTCTGCTCTTTGTCAGGCACTGCCCAGCCTATTCCTGCATTTGGTGAACATTATATATGATACAAGTGTGAAAATCTACCAGCTCCATGGATTTCCCTTTGATTTGCATTATAATTACTGATAATTATCATTTATATTATAATTACTGCTGTAATTATAATATAAGTAAACAATATTAGTAAATATAAGTAAAATAACAAAAGCTGTTTGCTATGAAAAGTGTCACTGAGGGGAAAACACCATTTTGCAAAAATATTGCAGATTCTTGACAGCTTTCTTAAAATCAGGAAAGTAAAAGTTCTACAAATTCTAAACGTTCTAAAAATTCTACATTCTAAAAATTCAGACATTTAATTCTGGCAATTAAAAACTGAGGGGAAAAACCCAAAGAGCGACCAGAGAAATTGAGAAATCTGCCAAGTTCATAAATGTGAGAGATGGGAGGGTCTGCACAGCATGAGCCCTTCCACACACATAATATATAATATACACAAAATACACATAATAATAATATACACAAAATACAGCAGAATAAAAAATAGGATTAGCAGGAGCTCTAACTTAAAGAGCAAGGCAACAAACCACCATTATTAATTAGACAGAAAGCAGAATATTTGGCAAAGGTGGAATCAAATTTTCAAAACGTAGTGTCATATATGAATATGGTTGGACTGGTAATAAATATTGGGAGCAACTGGAAAAACTCCTGGCTCCTCGTGGAACACATATGCAAACAGCTGAGGAGCACACTGACATTGGCCAGTATAATACCATTAATCAAAAGAACAACAGTGAAAATTCAAATTTTATCCAGGGAGGATAAATGTCGCTCCTAGGTGAGAGTGAAATTCTAAAAAGTCAGTTCATTTCATTATTGCCTTCTTGATGTCACAACAGCGAGGATAATTATAATTAATTGTGGTTTCTTAGCGTTTCATCTGCATCAGCTTTTAAAATTTAAAATATTTTGTACTATGAGCTTGAAAGGCAAAAGTCAGTTCATTTCATTATTCCCTTCTTGAGGTCACAACAGCAAGGATAATTATTATTAATTGTGGTTTCTTAGTGTTTCATCTGCATCAGCTTTTAAAATTTAAAATATTTTGAACTATGAGCTTAAAAGGCAAATACTTTATTGTATCAATCTTCAGGATCTGGCCACTTAAGGATTTCATTACTATGCTTAGCTTGTTTTTACTGCAGAAAGGAATATTTTAGTTTGATAAAATTCCACAAAACCTCCAATATCACCCTGGCTAATCTGGTGCAGGTAACTCAGTGACCCAGGAGGTGGCTACAGAATTAACCAGCACAGCTCCCATCTGGATTGATATTTGCATTTTTCCACATGGAATGGAAATCCCCACCCTCCCCTACTGCAGAAATTTTCTGGAGTTTCTAAGTCTGGTTAATACCCTTTGATTAAAAGTCTATTAATTTCAAATAAAACCCTCCAATTTCAGCTTCCCACACCATGGTGCTCAATGGTTTGTAAGTTCTACTGCAATTTAACTATTTTTGAACAATTTCAATACAAGCTGGGTTTTTTCCCCCAAGAGATATAATTTGAATTCTTCTAACCTTTACTTTGAATTCTTTTAACTGAGACATAGTGTGAAATACAATCAAAGGTTTCTATAAAAATAGAACCAGGCAAAGATTATCTGCAAAAAAGAAAGAGTCAAAAAACCCCTCTGGCTGGCAACTACAGACAACAGAGTTTTCTGAAGGTGGTGTTCACCCTGCTTTCATGTCCTTGGGGTTGAGCTGACTAAAAAAGCCACAACAGGAAAAAAAATAAAATAAAAAAAAGAGGGGGTGGAGAAGCAGTGACAAAAAACCCCAGATGTTGCATAAACATGACTTACCTCAAGTTCAGTGTTTAAATATTTATCTTTCCAATAATCCCCAAGCAAAGTTCATTTAACCACTCTAGTTCCATGTAATTTATTTGTGGAATATGCATCAGCCTAAATCTAATTTTGCTCTGCTGACTTTGGAGAAAGGAAATTAAAAGTGAAATAATGAAGGTGGCCTTTTATTCATTTTCTTTTTCTAAAATTTTTTTTTTTTTTTTTTTCTTTCCCAGAAACAGGCAGGAAGAGCCCTAAATCAATAAACAAGCAGCAGATGTACTTTCTCTGGTCTGTTTGGTTTGCAGAAAATACAATTTCCAGATCAAGTGGGGGCTCAGCCAGGCAGGAGCTCTGGCAGCAGCAGGGCCAGCCCAGCCCTGGCCCCTCAGCACAAACCCCACAGCAGCTGCTGGGCTCAGCAAACACAGCCACAGCTTTGGGGATGTGGAGCCACATTTCCCCTGGGCAGCCAAAAGTGGGTGTAAAACTCTCTGTGCTAGGAGTGAGGTTTAATAGCCCTGAGAGGTTTAATACCAGAATTGAGAAAAACTCAGAATTTCAGGATAACCCAGGGCTGAGGAACTCCCAGGGCTGGGGAGAAAAACTAGGACTGGGGATAACCAGAATTGAGAAAAACTCAGAATTTCAGGATAACCCAGGGCTGAGGAACACACAGGGCTGGGGAGAAACCAGGATTGGGGATAACCCAGAACTGAGGAAAACTCAGAATTTCAGGATAGCCCAGGGCTGGGGAGAAACCAGGATTTGGGATAACCCAGAATTGAGGAAAACCTGGGATTTCAGGATAACCCAGGGCTGAGGAACTCCCAGGGCTGGGGAGAAACCAGGACTGGGGATAACCAGAATTGAGAAAAACTCAGAATTTCAGGATAACCCAGGGCTGGGGAGAAACCAGGATTTGGGATAACTCAGAATTGAGAAAAACTCAGAATTTCAGGATAACCCAGGGCTGAGGAACTCCCAGGGCTGGGGAGAAACCAGGATTGGGGATAACCCAGAATTGAGAAAAACTCAGATTTTCAGGATAACCCAGGGCTGAGGAACACACAGGGCTGGGGAGAAACCAGGATTGGGGATAACCCAGTACTGAGGAAAACTTGGGATTTCAGGATAACCCAGGGCTGGGGAGAAACCAGGATTGGGGATAACCCAGAACTGAGGAAAACTCAGAATTTCAGGATATCCCAGGGCTGAGGAACTCCCAGGGCTGGGGAGAAAAACTAGGACTGGGGATAACCAGAATTGAGAAAAACTCAGAATTTCAGGATAACCCAGGGCTGGGGAGAAATCAGGACTGGGGATAACCAGAATTGAGAAAAACTCAGAATTTCAGGATAACCCAGGGCTGAGGAGCATGCAGGGCTGGCGAGAAACCAGGATTGGGGATAACCCAGAATTCAGGAAAACTTGGGATTTCACGATAACCCAGGGCTGAGGAACACCCAGGGCTGGGGAGTAAAACCAGGATTGGGGATAACCCAGAACTGAGGAAAACTCAGAATTTCAGGATATCCCAGGGCTGAGGAACTCCCAGGGCTGAGGAGCATGCAGGGCTGGGGAGAAACCAGGATTGGGGATAACCCAGAATTGAGAGAAACTCAGAATTTCAGGATAACCCAGGGCTGAGGAACACCCAGGGCTGGGGAGTAAAACCAGGATTGGGGATAACCCAGAACTGAGGAAAACTCAGATTTTCAGGATAACACAGGGCTGAGGAACATGCAGGGCTGGGGAAAAACCAGGATTGGGGATAACCCAGAATTGAGAGAAACTCAGAATTTCAGGAACACCCAGGGCTGGGGAGAAACCAGGATTTGGGAAAACTCAGAATTGAGGAAAACATGGGATTTTAGGATAACCCAGGGCTGAGGAACTCCCAGAGCTGGGGAGAAACCAGGATTGGGGATAACCCAGAATTCAGGAAAACTTGGGATTTCAGGATAACCCAGAGCTGGGGAGAAAACAGGATTGGGGAGAAACCAGAACTGAGGAAAACTCAGGATTTCAGGATAACCCAGAGCTGGGGAACACCCAGGGCTCAAGATAACTCTGGGGATGACCCAGAGTTCAGGATAACCTAGGATTTCAGGAAAACCCAGGATTCTAAGATAACCCAGGATTATTAATTATTTAATACCCCTGAGCCAAGGGGAAGGCTGAGGTGATTTGTGTTATGTTTTTTGTTAGGGCAGTGAGGAAATAAAAGTTCAAGGGGATAAAAAAAGTAGAGCTGAAATTTATTATTGGGAGAGGAAATTGTGCCTGATCTGTGAGTCCTTGACCCAAAATTGAAGGTTGAAGTGGTTTGTGGACTAAGTGCAGCACAGACCCCAGGGCCACCTGAGCTCCCAGGGACACCAGTGGGGATTGGGGCAGAATTGGAAATTCTGAGCTCCCTTTGAGACTGCCAGCATCACCTGGAGAGGCTGGAGCTGCACAGAGCAGCCCCCTGTGCCCCCTGAGATCAGCCAGGGCTGGAGAGGACCCTGGGTTATGGGGTGACTCCCCAAGACCACCAGGAGATCCCCCAAAAACGCCTTGGTCCCCACAACTGGTGTGTGCTAAAAATCCAGGTGATCTAAATGAACACAGAGTGACCTGATGGCAGAAACTCTGCTGTTAAAAATCCCTGATTTTTATCACTGATAAAAAATCTCAGTGATCTAAATGAACACAGAGGGATCTGATGGCAGAAACTCTGCTGTTAAAAATCCCTGATTTTTATTTCTGTCAAAAATCCCAATGATCAAATGAACACAGAGGGATCTGATGGCAGAAACTCTGCTGTTAAAAATCCCTGATTTTTATTTCTGTCAAAAATCCCAATGATCAAATGAACACAGAGGGATCTGATGGCAGAAAACCTGCTGTTAAAAATCCCTGATTTTAATCTCTGCTAAAAATCCCAGTAATCTAAATGAACACAGAGTGATCTGATGCCAGAAACTGCTGTTAAAAATCCCTGATTTTAATCTCTGCTAAAAATCCCAGTAATCTAAATGAACACAGAGGGATCTGATGGCAGAAATTGTGCTGTTAAAAATCCTTGATTTTTATCATTGATAAAAATCCCAGTGATCTAAATGAACACAGAGTGATCTGATGGCAGAAAGTCTGCTGGATTCAAACCTGCACAGCATGAAAACAGAAATTGTCATTAGGAAGGAAAACACAAAGTGTAATTGCAGTGAATCAATGAGAGCAGCTCCCACGAATCCCTGGAAGAAACTCTGAAGACAAAAACCCTGCAGAAACAAATTCTGTTTTGATTCTGGTGTGTCAGTGTTTAATTCATCCTTCCAACAACTGTTTGGAAAACTGCTGCCTCAAAAATCAAGTTACACTTTGCCACCTTCTAAAACAATTACCCACATTGCTGTGCCTGGAAAGTGTAAGGATTTTTTGCTGTAGTATTTCAGAGGTGACAGCTCTAAATTCCCTCCTGTTTGAAGCAGGCTGTAGCTCATACAGAGGCACTGGAATTTCAAATCCATAAAAGCTCTCCTATTCTGTGAAATTCTGAATTTTCAACATGATTCTACAGGTGAGGTACAGGATGTGTAGTGTGACTTCATCAGGGAAAATGAAAGTAGATTATAGAGGTAATTGCAATGCCAAAGGAGAACAGGGAGAAAAGAACAGTCAAAGCATTGAGTAGAACACAGATCAATTCTGGGTTGTTGGAATCCAACATGCAAAGAGCCATCAGAACCCTGGGCCTGTAAGCCCAAGCTTAGAATTAAACACAAGATTTGATCTGAGACCTTGGAAAAGGCTCCCGTGCTAGAAATGAGAATGTGGATTTATAGTAGTGGATATAAAATGTGGATTTATATCGTTTAAAGCAGAGACACGTTAAGCTAAGTAAAAGAAAGTTTAGAGTTTTAGAGTTTAAAATACAGAAAAAATAAAAATAGTTCCAAAGGTAAAGAAAGATGTTTAGAATACAGCACTGTAGGTTTGTGTGTCATTACATGATTGGCTAGGAAAGCTTACACTGTAGCATGAATTCATAAAATGAAATCTTTGAAGATTAGGTCAAAAACATTAGGATCCTTGTTAGTAGTGTTTGTATATATATAATATATATATTAATAACTCCTTAAAGTTATAATAATTATAACCTATATATATTAATTATATAAATATATATAAAACAAAAAATATATATAAAACAATAAAACAATAACAAAAAGTCTTGTTATTAAGGGTCTTGTGATGTTCTAAATCGTGCTGTAATGATGTGAACCAAACTCACCCTTCCTACCTATGTAGAAGATAAGAAAAATAAACCACATCATCAAAACAATTCAGAGAGCCCATCTCAAATTCCTTCCAAAAATCCCCACAAGTGAATTATCACAATGGGAATGGAAACTCCTGCCACATCCATTCTCAAATAATCCCAGGTTTTCCTGAAATCCTGGGTTATCCCCAGCCCTGGGTGTTCCTAACCCCTGGGTTACCCTGAAATCCTGTTACCCTGAAATCCTGGGTTATCCCCAGCCCTGGGTGTTCCTCAGCCCTGGGTTATCCTGAAATCCTGGGTTATCCCCAGCCTTGAGTTATCCTGAGCTCTGGGTTATCTCCAGCCCCGGGTTTTCCTCAGCCCTGGGTTATCCTGAAATCTGAGTTTTCCTCAGTTCTAGCCAGTTATTCTCAGCCCTTTTTAATCCCCAGCTCTGGGTGTTCCTCAGCTCTGGATTATCCTGAAATCTGAGTTTTCCTCAGTTCTGGTTTCTCCCCAGCTCTGCGTTATCCCCAACTCTGGGTTTCCTGAAATCCTGAGTTTTCCCCAGCCCTGGTTTCTCCCCAGCCCTGGTTTCTCCCCAGCCCTGGGTGTTCCTCAGCCCTGAGTTACCCTGAAATCCTGGGTTTTCCTGAAATTCTGGGTTTTCCTCAGCTCTGGGTTTTCCTTAGCCCTGGGTTATCCTGAAATCCTGGGTTATCTCCAGCCCTAGGTCATCCCCAGCCTTGAGTTATCCTGAGCTCTGGGTTATCCCCAGCCCTGGGTGTTCCTCAGCCCTGGGTTATCCTGAAATCTGAGTTTTCCTCAGTTCTAGCCAGTTATTCTCAGCCCTTTTATTTATCCCCAGCTCTGGGTGTTCCTCAGCTCTGGATTATCCTGAAATCCTGAGTTTTCCTCAGTTCTGGTTTCTCCCCACCCCTGGGTTATCCCCAACTCTGGGTTTCCTGAAATCCTGAGTTTTCCCCAGCCCTGGTTTCTCCCCAGCCCTGGGTGTTCCTCAGCCCTGAGTTACCCTGAAATCCTGGGTTTTCCTGAAATCCTGGGTTTTCCTGAAATTCTGGGTTTTCCTCAGCTCTGGGTTTTCCTTAGCCCTGGTTATCCTGAAATCCTGGGTTATCCCCAGCCCTAGGTCATCCCCAGCCCTGAGTTATCCTGAGCTCTGCGTTATCCCCAGCCCTGGGTTCTCCTCAGCCCTGGGTTGCTCCTGAATTCCTGAGTTTTCTTCAGTTCTGGTTTTTCCCCAGCTCTGGGTGTTCCTGCAGCCCTGGCTGATCCCCAACCCCGGGTTATCCCTGGTTCTGGGTTATCCTGAAATCCCGAGTTTTTCCCAGCCTTGAGTTATGCCCAGCTCTGGGTTATCCCCAGATCTGGGTTATCCCCAGCTCTTGATTATCTTGAAATCCTGAGTTTTCCCCAGCCCTGGTGTGTCTCCAGCCCTGGTGTGTCCCCAGCCCTTGTTTCTCCTGCAGCCAGAGGCTGAGGGCACACGAGGGATGGGCAGTGGAAGGGCAGGAAGCCCCCGGGGCACAGCTGAGCTGCCCTGGCACTGCTGCCCTGACACAGCTGAGCTGCCCTGGCACAGCTGCCCTGGCACTGCTGTCCTGGCACAGCTGCCCTGACACTGCTGAGCTGCCCTGCCACTGTTGCCCTGGCACAGCTGCCCCTCCCCAGCAGCTCTCAGGGTGATGGTCCACATTCATTCCTCCATCTCCTGTCACCTCCAGAGAGCAAATATCCCAAATTCTGGGGTCCAGGGGAGTCACCCAACAGCAGGAGCCCAGGGGATCTAGTGCAGGACTCTGGGGCTGTTAGAAGACAATCAATGATGGTAATTAATGCCCACACTGCTGTTGGTGGGCACTAATAATTAGAAAAAACAAACAAAAAAATCCCCCATGGATTCTACATATTCAATTGAAAGTATTTAATTCTCTTCTATATCTAGAAGATAGCGGACAACTAATTTGCAGCTTGTCCTAAAATAATTTAAAATTTTTGTTCTGAGCATAATGTTCTGTTATTGATTATGTAATTAATTTGATTGTACCAGGTAGGAAAGTCTTTAGGACACTGAGAACATAGCTGGACATGTTGTTCTGGAGAATCCTGGACAAAATGTGCCTTAGGGACCCATAGAGAAGAGGGTCAGCCCAACATATTTCTTTATAATTTGAATTTTGTGAATTCAATTTGATATTGAATTTGATCAAATTGGTCTATTTAGATCATCTCTAACAGCAGCCCTGTGATGAAAACCAATCAATGGCTCCCAATTAACTCCTCCATCACTTCCCAGCCCGAGGTTTGGGAATTGCAGTCCCAGAGGGGCTGACCCAGGCCCTGGCGCCCCTGCCCAGGGGTTTTCCTGCCTCCTGCAGCTGGAACTCCCCTGCAAGCTTCCAGCCCTTCCCACCCCTCCCCTCTCATGGAAGAAGTCCATTTCTCCTAGGTAAGAACAGAGATGTTAACAGGTCTAAATTATTTTCAGGTGTTAGTCCTGGGCTGGCATCCAATCTTATGATTTGGAGCCAAAACTTTAGACTGGAAAAGTAAAAAAATCCAAGTGTGGCTGTGTGAAATCAGGACATTTTGTACAGGATTCCTGGCTCAGCGTTTGGTGTGGATCTAAGGGCTAAAAACTAAACCTAATTCTAATAATTCTGAATATTTGTGGGTTTTTTTCTAACAGACAGAGTGTGTCTTGAGGGGGATGGGAATTAAAAAGAAAAATAATCTGAGCACTAATATTTGTATAACTGTTCAGAAATGAAATAAATCTGCTGCTGTAAAACATGTACAACTTCTCCCTAAAGGTAACAAGCTGCTTTGGGCACACCTAAACCTCAGCCTGAACAAAATACATTTTCATGAGCCTGGATTGGAATGGTTCAGGTCATGTTTAATGAATTTTCAATTCCTAGGCTTGATCTGGGTTGTGACAAACACAGAGCTGTGTAAGCAGCCCTGTCCTGCATGCCAATCCAGAGATGTTCTGTATTACTCCCTAATCAAAGCACGGGTTGCTTCCTCATGGAACATTTTTCTTTATAAAGAGAGGGTTGCCCACAGGTTACACACCCCCAGATTGCCACAGCAACCGAAGCTCTGAAGGTGAAAAGCATTTCTGAACTCTGCATTTATTCCACTGAATTCCACCTCCAACACCAGCCAGGAAATACAGGCACGGATCTGCTCTGAGCAGGATTTGCATTAACAAGGAATGCAGGCAAAGGGCTGCGCCTCCAAAACACACCGCTGGCACACTTTGCCTTTCTGTTCTACATAAAACCAGCCATGAAATGATTTGGTTTCAAACGCCTTTATTGTGGCTTTGAGCTGTAATGGGTTGTTCCCTGTAAGCAGCGATGCTGGAGGCTCACAAGCCGAGCATTGAGAGCTTTCCTGTCCATGAATGAAGTTCTGTCCGCCCGCGAGCGGGGCCGGCAGCTCAGCCAAGCGCAGGGCAAGATCGGGAGCTGAACACAGGACAGCTCTGTTTACTCGCCCGAAATAAGATCGCAGCGCTGCCTTTGAGACCCAAACTGGACGCAGACTCACTCGGAGGAGATAAAACGCTCCGAAAATCAGCTTCAGATCCACGTAAAAGCCGGTTTTGTGGGAGCTTTGGGCCATGACCGTTTCCAGTCCCGAGCTTCTTTGGGACGATGTCACCAATAAATGAGCTTTGAAACGCGGGAAGGCGGAGCCGGGGCTGGGCGCCGGGGCCATAAATAAGACAGTCCCATGTCCGGGTGATTTGGAGGCAGCGAGCACCGGCAGCGCTCGGAGCGAGCAGCGTTTGGTTGTCCCGAGCATCGCCGGAGCATCCGGAGCGTCCCCGAGCATCCCTGAGCACCGCAGCGCGGCCGGGACCCCGCGGCTCCGCCTGAGCCTTCCCCGTGCGCGGAGCATGAGCCGAGCGGGCAGCGGGAGCGCCGGGAGCGGCCCCGGGAGCAGCGGCGGGGCCCGGGGGGCAGCGCTGGCGCTGGCGCTGTGCGCGCTGTGCGCGCTGCCCGCGGCCGTGTCCGCCTGTAGCTGCGCGCCCGCGCACCCGCAGCAGCTGCTGTGGCGATGCTGCGCTCGGTGAGTCCGCGGCCGCGGAGCCTCCGCGGGGCTTTCTTCTGCGGCCGGGGGAGCGGGGAAAGGGCTGGGGGAGCTGTGCTGCGCTGCCCCTAACGCGGGGGAATGGATGCCGCGGGTTGCTCTGCTTCCCGTGCAATGCCTGAAGGGTTTGTGGTTGTAAATTGCTGGGATTGCTGGGTTGGAGAGTGGATTTTTATATATTTTTTATGTGGTTTTACCTATTTTATATCTATTTATATCTATTTTATATCAATATCTATATTTATATATTTATATATCTATATATCTATTTAGGCCCTATTTATCTATATATCTATATATATATAACACATAATTTATAAGCCTATATATCTATATATCCATAAATCTATATATCTGTATATCCATAATCTATATATCTATATAATCTATAAATCTATATATCTATATACCTATATATCTCTCTAACTATATACAAATATATCTATACATCTACATATCTCAAAAACCATTTATATTATAAATATAATATAAATATATATAATATAATATAATATAATATAATATAATATAATATAATATAATTAATATAATATAATATAATATTGTTTTTATAATGGTTATGATAAAAACCATTTTATATTATAAATTTTATATAGAACTACATTCCCATATTATATATGCATCATATATTATATATTAGTGTATTAATGTCCTTCCTATATTTTATATAGTTTTTGTATTATCTTATATTTTGTGTATTTTATCTCTATTGTATTTAGCAGATATTTCTATACTTTATATGGGTTATATACTTTATATATAACATCTGTTTTATATATTTGTAGATTAGGTCCTAACTTAGAAAATACCTGAGCTTTCAAGTATCTACTGCTATATATAGTAGTATCTGCTAGGTACAAAATATTCTATCTAATGTGTAAACTGCTCATATAGGTATTTTTATAGCATTTCAGGAAACAGAAAACAAAACAAAAATCAAAAAACCCACAAAAAACCCAAAAAACCAATGGATCACAAAATATAAGTCCCCAGCGGTAACTTGCTGAAACTTTTGAGCTTTGTTCTGCTATTCTATACTTTCTTTAATTTATTCTTGGGGTTTTTCTGTCATTTTCTGGAGCAGGAGCCTGATGGGCCTTTTATTTTGTGCAGATAAAGTGGCTGCAGCAGCTCTGTGTGAGTGTAACTCTCCAGCTTTGGGACAATTGTCCCTCATGACAGCCAGGCAGCACCACGATTGTCAAACAACTCACAGAAAAAGCCTAAAGATCCCAAAATTCGGCTGCAGGGGGATGAGAAAATGTGACATTTTGTGAAAAAGTGACATTTTGCAGCCTTTTGATTTCATTAGCTCGGGCTGAGGCTGGTTGGCTTCCATGGGGTGTGAACAGTAAATGTAGAACATGAGTTTCCAAAGTGCCACAGAATTAGCATCTCTATGGGGCAGGCAATACCTTCTGCATACTGATTCATTGCTTTCATGGCCTGACAGAAAATCTTTGTGGCCATGACAAACTCTGAGCTCTGTTGTGGCCATCAGTGAAATTGGTTTTTAATGTGCCCGTGTTCAGCAATCCCTTTGGTGGAGGTGCCTCCACCAGGCATTGCACACTCGGGGGTGTTTAAGGAGGGAAAGAAATAAAAGTTGTGTTACAACTAAATATGTGTGCATTGAACTGTGCACGAGGAAGTGACAGATTTTCAACAGACTCCATGTACAAATTTTCAAAAATTAACAATTTTACAGTATAGAGGAAACTCAAAATATTCATTATGGGCCACCTAATGAATCTTTTCATCATAGGGAAGCCATTGTGATGATACAAATTAATAATTACTCATTTCTTAGATATATTTACAAATAGGAACTATATCATGCTACTTTTAGATTTTCCACTGTATCATGCTACTTTTCCACTATATCATGCTACTTTTTATTTAAATACTGATGATAGTTTTATGTCACAAAGTTTGGAGTCGTTGCTCAAGCTCTCACTCCTATAAATATTCCTGTCCAAGTAAACTTCCTCTTTTGGCTGAGGAATGTTTATGTCAAGGATCCCTTTGTTCACTATTTATACTTTTAAAATACCATTTCTGTGGGAAATGAAGGGAATTCTCATCCCAATAAGAGCACACACATTTGTGTGCATACATTTGCATGTACACACACATAAAACTCATTCTGAGCATTCATGGCTGAATTCCTGGACGATCTTCAGCCACAACGTTTTGAATACCAGAGTGAAGCCTCGGAAGGAGCTGCAGTGGAGCTGCCTGTCCTGTGTGGGAGGAAGCTCAGGGAGCAGCTTGGCACAGCAGCTCCCCCAGGCCGGTTGCCAGCAGCCTTTGTGCCCAGGGCAGGAGCTGTGCCCGGCAGGAAGGGGCACCCGGGCTGCAGCCCTGGCCAGGCACTTGCCCATCCCCTGGGAACTGGGGCTGAGCCTGCACAGCTGCCTGGGGACCACACCCGTGGCATTGGGACACACCTGTGCCCCTGGGGACACACCTGTGGTACTGGGGACACACATGGGGCACTGGGGACACACCTGTGACATTGGGGACACACCTGTGGCATTGGGGACACACATGGGGCACTGGGGACACCCCTGTGGCATTAGGACACGTCTGTGCTCCTGGGGACACACCTGTGGCACTGGGGATGCCACCTATGGCCTTGGGGAACACCTGTGACACTGAGGACACACCTGTGGCACTGAGGACACACCTGGGGCATTAGGGACACCCCTGTGGCACAGAGGACACACCTGTGGCCCTGGGGACACACCTGTGGCATTGGGGACCCACCTGTGGTAATGGGGACACCCCTGTGGCATTGGGACACACCTGTGCCCCTGGGGACACACCTGTGCCCTCAGGACACACCTGTGGCATTGAGGACACACCTGGGGCATTGGGGACACACCTGTGGCATTGAGGACACGCCTGTGGCATTGGGACACACCTGTGCCCCTGGGGACACACCTGTGGCATTGGGGACACACACGGGGCCCGGGGACACACCTGTGGCACTGGGGATGCACCTGTGGCCTTGGGGACACACCTGTGACCTGAGGACACACCTGTGGCACTGAGGGACACACCTGTGGCATTAGGGACACCCCTGTGGCACTGAGGACACACCTGTGGCCCTGGGGACACACCTGTGGCATTGAGGACACACCTGTGGCACAGAGGACACACCTGTGGCCCTGGGGACACACCTGTGGCATTGGGGACACACCTGTGGCATTGGGGGACACACCTGTGGTAATGGGGACACCCCTGTGCCCTTGGGGACACACCTGTGCCCTCAGGACACACCTGTGGCATTGGGGACACACCTGTGGCATTGGGACACACCTGTGCCCTCAGGACACACCTGTGGCCCTGGGGACACACCTGTGGCACTGGGGACACACCTGTGGCATTGGGACACACCTGGGGCACTGGGGACACACCTGTGCCCTCAGGACACACCCTGTGGCATTGATGGACACACCTGTGGCATTGGGGACACACCTGGGCACTGGGGACACACCTGTGCCCTCAGGGACACACCTGTGGCATTGAGGACACAACCTGTGGTATTGGGACACACCTGTGGCACTGAGGACACACCTGTGCCCTCAGGACACACCTGTGGCATTGAGGACACACCTGTGGTATTGGGACACACCTGTGGCATTGAGGACACACCTGTGCCCTCAGGACACACCTGTGGCACTGAGGACAAACCTGTGGGCATTGAGGACACACCTGTGGCACTGGGGACACACCTGTGGTATTGGGACACACCTGTGGCATTAGGGACACACCTGTGCCCTCAGGACACACCTGTGGCACTGGAGACACACCTGTGGCATTGGGACACACCTGTGGGCATTGGGAACACCCCTGTGATACTGGGGACACACCTGTGCCCTCAGGACACACCTGTGGCATTGGGGACACACCGTGGCATTGGGACAAACCTGTGCCCTCAGGACACACCTGTGGTATTGGGCCACACCTGTGGTACTGGGGACACACCTGTGCCCTTGGGGACACCCCTGTGCCCTCAGGACACACCTGTGCCCTCAGGACACACCTGTGGCATTGGGACACACCTGTGCCCTCAGGACACACCTGTGGCATTGGGGACACACCTGTGGCAATTGGGACACACCTGTGCCCTCAGGACACACTGTGGCCCGGGGACACACCTGTGGCATTAGGGACACACCTGTGCCCTCAGGACACACCTGTGGCCTCAGGGACCTCAGGGCCACCTGGCTCCCAGCTGTGTGCTCAGACTGTTCCAGTTCTTCAGTTCTTCAATTCATTAATTCATCAAGTTCATCCTGTCCAGCCACAAACACAGCCAGGGACTGTCACAGGATTTCCCAGCACATCTATGGAAATAAAGAATTCTGACCCAAAACTCTGCAGTAAAACCAGAGATAAGTCCTCAGACTTGCTCAACCACCACATGTCCTTGCAGCCACTGTGGCAAAGGCAATATTTTTAATTTCCTCCAGCACGATTATGATGGAGGAGGAGGGATTGAACTGATGCTCCCTGAACCTTAATTGAATGTGTGAAGCCACTCAGCAGCAGCATTTTTGAGAGATCCGAGGAAAAACAAGCACAGAAAGGAATTAAGTCTGGACAAGCTCTTTTGCTTTGCCTTTGGGGACCTTTGTCCTTGGCTGCCACCAAGGTTTGGTGGCTCTGGATGGCCACAGGCAGCAGAACCTGAGAGGGATCAGGGATGTCTGACAGAGCTGGAAGTCAGGGAGAGCTCCATGCCCTGCCCAGACCCAGGGATGGGAGGAGAGGCCTGCAGGGCTGAGGTGGGGCTGTGGGATTGCCAGGGCACCTCAGGAGGGCTGTGCCAGCCCTGCCATCTGCCTCACCTGGCATTTGTTCACCTTCCCTCCAGAGCCTTCACAGCATGGGATTTTGTACAGTGTCATTATCACTGCTAATCACGAAGGGGGAACTATTTTCAAACTAAAAATGATTTATAGCTCAGACAAACATCAGTCTCAGGGCTGTGAGGTTTTAAAGGAGCAAGCACTGGGCCATAGCTCAGAGCAGGTCACAAGTTCTTTGTTCCAAGGCAATACAGAACTTTCTAACCCAATGGACAGCTGCCACAGGGTTTATTTTGCTTTTCTAGCCCATCACCTTCACTCACTTCTGCTGCACTGTGGATACTTTTGTCCAATGGCTTCTGTCTCACATGCACACAAATGCTTCTGTTAGAATTCTGAACTCTCAGCTCACTCCACACAGCCACAGCCCTACACTGCAAACCCTTCACCATCTCAGCAGTACCTACAGCTTCTCATCTCATACAGCTTCTCACTTATTTAAAACATGTTCTTACAACTATAGAACCACGAGTTTATGATTTTTCTGCTTAATACTATGTATTGTATTTTTACATCAATCCAAGGCTGCAGGTCAAACCCTTCAGTGTCTGTGGAAGTTTTTGTTTTTCCGATTCCCACAATACAGGTTGGAGAAATTGTCATGAGCTTCTCAGTAGTTTTAAATTTAACTCCCCATTTGTAGGAAGTGCCTGGCACCAGGAGATCCACACCTTTTACACAAAACCAGAGCTACATCCCTCTTGTGCTCTTCTAAATGCTGCTGAGGCCCTCCTCAAACGTGCTGAGTTCCTTCAGCCCCGCAAAACACCTCTGCTTTCCCAGAGGACTTGCCCTGGGAATGGAGATGTTTAATTAAACAGATGTCCATGTTAATTAGCACTGCTGACCACAATGCCCAGGTTTTCTCCTCACAAAAATATGGGAGGAGGTGCTGGATAACAAATTCAGTAGTGAGGCCCTGCAGTGCCAAGCCAGCACATGAAAACTCTTTGGATAATTAATTGCCTTTTTTTGGAGAGAAACATGGATGCAATTGAGTTTACCAGATAGTGCCAAGGTAACAGATTTCCCTTTTGCCACTGAATTTGTCATCCTGGCCTCAATGCTGGACCAATTTGAGCCTCAAATCAGGCAGTCTGGAGGCAAAAATGGGCTGTGGGCAGCACTGATTCCTTTCTGAAGTCTGGCACTTTAAATTCATGTTGGTTTTTCCCCTTGGGTTATTTTTTGGATTGTAGGAGAAATATGTAAATACTTCACATTTCTTAGCTGTGTAACACCAGTTCCCTTCAAAGTGGTTGTATTCTTTCTGATTTAAACTTACTGTCTTTTCTTAAAAAATATTGAAAATTATATTTTGCCGAACAAAAATTACTAACAGGTCTTGAATACATATATATGTATAAAATATAGCTTCAGAAGACAGCTCTGCAGCTTTGGAGAAGAGTGGCACATTTCAAAATAGGATGGAAACTTTACAGCTGGAGCTTGGCAGCATTTTAAGCCCATTAAAATCTCCCAAGATCACGGAGATCAAGCACTGTAAAGATGTGCCAGATGATATATTAAATTTTAATCACATTTAAACACAACAGTACAAATTTTCTTTAAATACGCCAGAATTAAGTTTTCAGAGTCAGCTCTTCTGGGAGACAATCACAATGTGCTATTTCTTCATTACTGAGTTTCAAATGAAAACCTTCATGGCTCAGTGTCCCACAGTTTTGCCTCTGTGCCATGTAATATCCAGTTTTGTGCTGGAATGGATTCATTTGTACATTATGAGGTGGGAGGTCATTTCTGCAAATCAGCTTTGGGAATGCATTGGGAATGGGATGGTCTTGTTCCAAGTGAGCAGGGAAAGGTGAGCAGTGAATTCAGGGTTTATTGTATTTTATTGTGTGATCCCCACTGGCTGCTGAGCCCTTCAGGAGGGTCTGGCACCAAATTCAGCAGTGGTGCCACTGCCCCTGGTGGCTTTGGGGCACAGTGTCCATCCAAGCTGTGCATCTCAACCTCAAGAACTGGAGATCCTTGCTTCTTTAAAAATGCCCTTTTGTGCCAAATTTAATTACACAGGACAGTGGTGTCACAAACCTTGGCTTTCTGTGGAGGTTTTTTGTGGATCCTATTAGAAATCTGGGCTCGGGATGGTGCTGCTTGGGCAGGAGAGCTCCTGGCAGGATACTGGCTCAGGGGTTACACAGACACCCCTGGCCTGGGGCTCAGGGAATGCTGCAATTCCTGCAGCGTTTGGGGGATTCTCCATAGCAGGGAAAACTCATTTCTGTTCCTGCCCTGCTGGGCAGAGGCACATCCCAGTGCTCTGCACCCACATCCTGCCCCTGAGTGCAAAAGCAGTGCCAGTAATGCACATTTCCTGTGCCAATAATGCACATTTCCAGTGCCAGTAATGCAAATTTCCTGTGTCAATAATGCATATTTCCATTGCCAATAATGCACATTTCCAGTGTCAGTAATGCAAATTTCCTGTGACAATAATGCACATTTCCAGTGCCAGTATTGCAACCCTTCCAGTGCCAATAATGCACATTTCCAATGCCAATAATGCACATTTCCAGTGTCAGTAATGCAAATTTCCTGTGACAATAATGCACATTTCCTGTGCAAATAATGAACATTTCCTGTGACAATAATGCACATTTCCAATGGCAATAATGCACATTTCCTGTGCTAATAATGCACGTCTCCTGTGCCAGTATTGTACATTCCCAGTGCCAATAATGCACATTTCCAGTGCCAATAATGCACACTCCCAGTGCTAATAATGCACATTTCCAATGGCAATAATTAGCATTTCCTATGACAAGAATGAACACTCCCAGTGCCAATAATGCACATTTCCAGTGCCAATAATGCACATTCCCAGTGCCAATTAATGCACATTTCAGTGCCAATAATGCACATTCCCAGTGCTAATAATGCACATTCCAGTGCCAGTAATGCACATTTCCGATGGCAATAATGCAGGATTATACTGGCAATAATGCACATGTCCTGTGCCAATAATGCACATTCCCAGTGCTAATAATGAACATTTTTCTGTGCCAATAATGCACATTTCCACTGAAATAATTCACATTTCCAGAACTCCTTTCCAGGGTGCAGTTTACCATTCAGGGCTCACACCGGCAGTGGGAGCTGAAATTCTGGCTCCAAGAATTGGGGATTGGGTGGCAGAAATGCTGTACTGAGCTCGTGCTGTTTCCGTTCTGTCTCAAAGAACAGGACAAAATCCAACCTGAGTGTGGTTCTTGCAAGGATTTTAGTGGGGAAGTAGCACTGGTGCCACTGGAGGAGATTGCTGCCAGTTTCATCTCCAGACCCAATGACCTTCTTAAAAGAAGCTAAAAATTATAATGATTTCAAACCTGATGTTGGAGGTTATGCAGAGGGGCTGAGGAAATTCTGAGGAATTCAGAATTCCAGGTCTGTGTGTCCCCCATTGCTCAGAAAATCAGTGTTGGCAGGTGGGAATCATCCACAATCATTCTTATATCCACATTTGATATATTCCTATGTCCACGTTTTGTTATATGACAAATGTTAGGTTCATCAACAGAAATTATGAGAGGAAATGATTGATTATTGAGAATTAACCTATCTTTCATCAATTTTGGCTGTACAGTGCCCTGTCAAACTCAGAGAAAAGAAAACAACATTTCTTTACTTCTCTAAGTACAAAAAGTAATAAAAATTATTTTTTATTACTTTGACGCATAACTTTATACATATTAATAGCAATTTCAAATAAAATTTGCAAAAAACTGGGCAGCATGAATTCTAAGAAGTTATTTAGTTTGAAGGAGCTACTGATTGCATTTAGAGAAAAATAAAAATACCTGGCACCCCTGCAAAGGCCCCTCATGGGTAAAAATGCCCTGAATGGCAATTCTGGAATAATTGCCAGTACACATAAACTGCTGGGTATCACAGCCTGAAACTTCCAAATGCTTTGAAAAATGCAAAATTCCTACAAAACCTCGGGCTGCAGGAATGCTGTGGTGTCAATCCCTGCTTACAATTCTGTGCCTTTGCACCTGAATATCCAGTGAAAAAGCTGAATATTCCCATTCAGTGAATTCCTGGAATGCTGCTGTGGGAATGGCACTGAGTCCTTCCTTTTGCAGCTAAATAGTGAAAAATTCACTGAAATATTAATTCACTAATTTCACTAAATTCACTAATTCTCTAAATTCCACTAAAATATTAATGCAACAGCTTCCTGGGATGGAGCTTGAATTTCCTGTTTGGGAATAGGAAGGGTGAGACCTGAATCAGCCCTACAATAACAGTTTGAGAACCTAAAAAATCCATGGAAATTCAGTTTCCTCACTCCCTTTTCATTGCTGAATTCAAGGTTTGAATCACTCCAGTCCCATGCAACTCTGGGAGATCATTCCAATATTGTGTGATGAGTGCCCTTGAGAGCTCTGCCACTCCCAGCCTGAAAAGGGGGCTGGGAAAACCCAGCTGAGCTCTCCTTGCTTTGCTCGCTTGCAATTTCCATGGCCCCGTTCCCAACCCTTCAAACTGGGCCTGTGAAAGGAGGGGGCATCACAACACTGAACAACAGGATGGGATTTTCAGGAGCCAAACCCACTGAGCACAACATTCCTGTCCATTAGGACATAGCTAGAAATGTAACTTAATTTAGTTTTTAGTGGAAAAAAAATACCCCAGAGCTGGTTGTTGGGGAGTCAAATGAAATTTCACAATTGTGCTGCTTGCCTGACTCAGAAATAACTCAATCACACCGACTTGTTGCTGACTGTGCTCTAAGTTCAGGAGAAGAAAACAAAAAATCTGAGTTGCTTTTGTTTAAAATCATTTGTTGAAATGATTTTAAATAAAATGCACATTTCCAGTGGCAAGTAATGCACGTTCCCAGTGCTAATAATGCACATTTCCGATGGCAATAATGCAGATTTAAAATGGCAATAATGCACATTTCCAGTGCCAGTAATGCACGTTCCCAGTGCTAATAATGCACATTTCCAATGCCAATAATGCAGATTTAAAATGGCAATAATGCACATTTCCAATGCCAATAATGCAGATTTAAAATAGCAATAATGCACATTTCCGATGGCAATAATGCAGATTTAAAATGGCAATAATGCACATTTCCAGTGCCAGTAATGCACGTTCCCAGTGCTAATAATGCACATTTCCAGTGCCAGTAATGCACGTTCCCAGTGCTAATAATGCACATTTCCAATGGCAATAATGCAGATTTAAAATGGCAATAATGCACATTTCCAGTGCCAGTAATGCACGTTCCCAGTGCTAATAATGCACATTTCCGATGGCAATAATGCAGATTTAAAATGGCAATAATGCACATTTCCGATGGCAATAATGCAGATTTAAAATGGCAATAATGCACATTTCCAATGCCAGTAATGCAGATTTAAAATGGCAATAATGCACATTTCCAATGGCAATAATGCAGATTTAAAATGGCAATAATGCACATTTCCAGTGCCAATAATGCAGATTTAAAATGGCAATAATGCACATTTCCAGTGCCAATAATGCAGATTTAAAATGGCAATAATGCACATTTCCAATGCCAATAATGCAGATTTAAAATGGCAATAATGCACATTTCCAATGCCAATAATGCAGATTTAAAATGGCAATAATGCACATTTCCAGTGCATTATTGTGCATCCAGTGCACTCTGGGAAACTGAACCCCATCATTTCAAAACCAACACTGTGCACACACTGAGGGCAGAACAAAACTCAAGCTTAGAAAAAAGCTGAAATAATACAAACCAGAGACCATGAAAGGCTGCCAAACTCTTAATCCTATTAATGTGCCAACTTTAATCCCAAACTTGCTCATTAAAAACGATTTCAGCAGTGTGGGGCTGTGCCCACCCCGAGGAAGGGCCGTGTCCCCGTGGATGGAAATCCACAATAACCCCATGTATGTTGTCCCACAGGCTGGGAGCATAAAGGGAGTGTTATTCTCCACTGAAATCAGGCAGATGTTGATTTCCAGTCAAATGATGTGGGAGCTGAGGCTTGTGAAGCAGAGAGAAATGTTCCTGGTAACCCAGGGAGCAGCTGTGAAAATAAAGCTGACCTTGAACAACATTTGGAAATCAGTTTGGGGAGGTTTTAGGTGATTTTAAGTTAAAAGAATCCCACACTTCTGTTAAGAATACACTCGTCTCTTCTAGTTTGAAAGTTTATAAAATGAGATTCTAAAACCTCACTCTCGTAAATTGAATGTATTCTTCTAATTAAAAAAAATAAAAATAAAACCACTGATCTCTGGTTAACAAGGGAGCAAACCCAGTCAACTCCTGCCTTCAACACGAGGAATTTTTTGCATCCTGGAGCCAAAAACACAGAGATGCACAAAATCCTACCCTACCTGAGAGTCCTAATGAGATTAAATATTGGCCTTCCACACCCCAAAAGGCTGAACTGGAACTGCAGTTTGGATGCAGACTGGAACAGGTCTCATCAATTCTGTAGGGTTAATCAAATAACCCTATAGGATTTATTGTTAACTCTAAAGAGTAATGAAACCCTACAGAGTAATCAAATTCTGCAAAGCATTTACCCTGAGAAACAATGCAGTGCAAATTAGCATCCTTGTCACAAGGTAATTAAAAAAACATCCTTGATATCTGCTTATCAGCTCGGAGAGTATTCATGGGAATTTCAGCCTTCAAAAGTTTCTCAAAAGTGGAGTTTTAGTCCAAGTCACAAACTTCCCTGCAAGGCTTTGATTTCCCAAGTACAGATTGGATTATCTCAGCACCCTTATCTTCTCATGCAACTGGAAACATCAGGACTAAGAAATGCTCTTCCATACTTTGATTTTCACAGAATAAAGGGAAAATCCTGCTACACTTACGTTGAGTTCTTCAACAAGCTCTGTGCTTACAGATCCAAACCACCTTTGTTCAAATAGTGCAGAAAGCTCCACAACTTTTCCTTCTCATGATTTCAGAAACTGCTTCAGTTGATTACTGTGCTAATCAACTTCAGTTTTTATTTATTTATTATAGATATTTTAGTTTTTAGATATTAGATATTATAGATTTTTTATATTTTAGATATTATAGATTTTTAGTTATTTTACAGCTGGCTATAAGCATTTATTGATCAGGAAAAAAAATACAAAGCAGAAAAATGAAACTCCCTCTATATCCCAGCGAGCAGAAACTTTCTGAACTAAAGATTCCTCAGCTTTGAGCTGTGGAGCAGGAGTGACAATGCAGACACACAGATAAAAAATCCATCCTGAAAATCCAGAGGATAAAATTTTTTCACCTCAGTTTTGGAGCAGCTTTGCTGCTGCTCATTCTGTTTGCATCCAGCACTGAACTCATCCCACAGCCCCAAACCCTGAGCTGAGTTCCAGTTTGGAAATGAAGCTTCTGTTTGCTGCTCTGTCCTGGTGAAAGATTCATTGATAGATGAGCCATTTGTTTAAAACATTTGTTCTTTTCCAGCTGTTTAAAGATCATTCAAAGAGCATTCAACACTGACTTGTTCTCAAAAGAGAAATAAAAATGTGGGGTTTCCACTCCTGAAAGAATCAGATGAAGCAGCAGCTCAGCAGGTCCTGAAGCAAACATCTCTCTCTCTCCTGCAGCCTGAAACAATTGCAAGCTGTGCAATAATTCTGAAACCAGCACTGCAAAGGAGGGTGGATGCTGAAAGCATCCAAGGCTGGTGGGACACCTGCACTGCCAGCCTGCCCCAGGAGCCATTGGAATTATTTTTGAGATTTTTTTCTCCTGGCAGTGTGTTGTATCCACCTCATCCCAGCCTGGCAGGACCAGCAGAATTTGGCAGCACTTCTGTGGGAATTTAGAGTCATTTTTGACCCCACAAACACTGCCTGAGCCATTCTGACACACATCAGCCTTCACTTCCACCCTGCCCCAGCACTGGGAATCTTCTGTACAAGAATTTAATAAATGGATATTGTAAACTCTTTCCAGAGGTGGTGATGGTGGCCAGCAAGCTTTGCTCTAAAAACCTTCCAACAAAGCCAATTGGAGGTGAAACACTTGGACACCCTTGGCAGAGGTGGTCTGGAACTGACTGGGAATGCCCCCAGTAAATTCATAACAACCAGATTCTGAAAGAGCCAATTAAATAGGAATTGATTGCAAAAGTGAGAGCTGCCTGAGGTCAGCTCAGGCTACCTATTGTAAACAAAGACAAGGATTCACATGGCACCAAGCTGCAAAGAAAACTCCTGAAGCAGTAAAAGGCAGGAGGAACCTTTGCAAACACAGAGTGCAAACCTTTCCCATGCAACACAAACTGCCTCAAAATATGTGAGATGGAGTTACAGCAGCAGATCTTCCTTTTTTGGACTCAGATTAGAGAAAAATGAAGGCAATTTTAAGTGGGAAAAGGACAAAAATATTGGCATTTTCATGAGAGTGTAGTGTGCTCAATCCTTGAGCACAAGCAGATAAATCCAGAATATTTGCTGTTCAGAGACTTGCTTTGGAAAGGTCTTACATAGTTACAGACTTGATTGACATAAAAATAATGTGTTGAGGTTAAAGGCAATTTATTGAGCCATAAATCATTAAAATCAGGGATGATTGCTCATGGCAGAAATGGTCCCTGCTCCCAGGGAGTATGAATAAATTCCCAGAAATTTCAAATGACTGACACGGCACCACAGCCTCTCCTGTTGGAAGCCACATGTGCAAATCAAATACTGAAACACTAAGAAAACAAACCCTTCATTCTCCCTAGAATTATCTCAAATAATCTAAAATATCTGGTAAAAATATGTGTGCACACCCTGATAAAAATGTCGGTGTGTATGTAAAGATATCCATTGGATATTAAATTAATTCTTTTCAGACATTATTTTTTGTCCAAATCAGTCAATAACTTTTACCTCTTTTGGTAGCATTAGTGATACTTGTGATCTTCAATCCAAGTTACAATTTGTGTTTCCAAAGTTTTTTCTTACCATCATATGTATTCTGAGAAATTACAATATTTTCTGTATACATGAATATTTAATCAAGTTATTTTGCTCTCTTCATTGGTGAGAATGAAGCTTACCATAAGCAAATATGGCAGGTAAAGCTCTGACACCACTGAAAACCAGCAAGTTTAGCTAGAAAAAGGCAGGGAAAGGGAGAGGGGCAGTGCTGAACAGATGGGACAGCTGCTCTAAATGATGGAGGAAGATTTTACCTCCTCTTGTACATTTTAGAGGTTTTTTTGAGCAGTGTAAATCAGCACCAACAGACCATGTTTAATTTAGGATTCTATCCCAGGTATCTGTTCTGTCCTGAGCAGTGTTGCTTTAAGGACAAGCAACTTTTAGACCAACTAATTTTGGTCTCTTTATGACAAATTCTGTGCAGATTCCTCTTCTTTTTGGAAGTTGATTATTCCTTCTCTTTGCCTGAGTTTGTTCCCTCTCTGCAAGAAAAAGTTAAGGTCTCAGATGTCTATTTCCCTATTTAAAGATTATTTTTTGTCATATCTGTGTGCTCCTGACACCAAAGTTTCCACCCTGTTCTTGGCTTCCTTGGCAGCTCTGATGGAATTTCTTGCCATTATTCTCCTCCAAGGTACCATAACATGTTGGATTTAGTTTCTGTGCCCTCCACACACAAAGGCCAATGAAAAACTCTGGTAACATTCCTCTCTCCAGAGATTTTCTTTGCATTATTTTACCATAACTTGACTTGAGGTGACTGCAGTAGATGAGTTCTGCTCACAAACTTGAAGTTCTTTTGCTTTCTGCTTGCTCACATTTCAATTCTTGGCCGTTTCCACGATGTTTGCTTTCAAGTGGAGGCAGATGTGAGCTGCAGTGGTGTTTGCTGGCCAGGCTGCACAATGATCCCCCTGGAGCAGCTCTCCCCATGGATTCCAGTCCCCTTCTGGGATTTCCAGCTTCACTCTGAGCCCTGAGCTCATTCCCCTCCCAGACTGGAGATGGGCCCTGCTGAACATCTCACGATCACATTTCCCCTGCCTTCCCTGCAGAACACAAACTGTGGCACTTGTGGTGACTGGGTGTTCATGAAAACCCTTCTTTGTAAATCCCTCAGCAATCCCCTGAAGGAAATCACCAGTCCTGTGCTTGAGGAAATTGATTTATGGAAAACTCCTGGCTAAGCTTTGTTCTGACTGGGACAAACCTGGGGCAACCACCAACACTGCACATGTGGATGGATGTGCATCATTTTGAAGGCTCTTAAATCCAAATTATGTAAAAATCTGTCCTTTCATCAAAATGAGAGCACTTTCATGCACAATATTCAGCTGTCTCTGCTCTAAGTGGTTTATTTCAAGGAGGTTTATTTCTAAGTGGCTTATTTCTAGGTGGTTTATTTCTAAGTGGTTTATCCCAATATTCAAATGAATATCATCACTATTACACCATTGATTAGTTAATGCAGCAGTTCTGGAAGTTTCTGTTATGTGACTGCAAAATAAATTAGTATCTATAAATATAGGAAATATTGCATATAATATCATATGTTATGTATCATAATATCATATGTTATATATCATAATATGGTATAATATACATGTCATGTATATCATAGGATATACAAAATAAGAGACATAGAAAATGGTAGAGTTACTTAAATGAAGAGGTCTTAAAAATAGACAGGCACATCTTTATCAAGTGGTGTAAAATTTTAAGAATTGCCACAGGGGAACAGAAAATGGATTTCTATTTTGCTGCAGCCAGCTAAGAAAGCAGAATAAAGGGAAAAAAAACACACCTGGAAGGAACCCCAGCCTGTCACCCCAGGGACAGGGACAGAGACAGGGACAGGGACAGGGACAGGACAGGGACAGGGACAGGAGAGCCATTGCCAGCCAGCCTGCAGAGCCCAGAGCCAGTTCAGCCCTTTCCTGCTTTATTATTCTAAGATACTTCCAATTTATTATTACTATTGCTATTACTATTACTATTACTGTTAATTACTATTACTATTACTATTATTGTTTTATTATGAAATTATTCTAATATTCCAAATTCCATTCTATTATTCTATTATTCTAAATTCTATTTTATTTTTCTAAATCACTGGACCTGATAACTTGACCTTTACAGCTCCAAATCCCTCATGTGGACTCTTCTGCACATTCCTCAGACAAATTCTTTCAGTGTATGAAGCCAAGACACCACAATGTCAGGTTCCAACCATGTCTGAGTAGCTGTTTCTGCTCTAAGTGGTTTATTTCTAGGTGGGATCAGAACTGCTGCAAAAAAATGGAACAGAATTATTTGGACTCCTTTGGATGTGTAAAACACTGTTGGATCTCAAAGAAGTGTTGCAGTGAGGCAAAATCCTCTTTCAATAAATTCAAGTTAAAAAAAAGTCTACATATACACTTTTGAGGAAATAAAAGCTCTCTTGTCCCCCACCCCCCAAAAACCAGCACTTTTGGACAAGAAGAGTCTTTGAACTGAGTTTGCAGTTGTCACAGTGGGATTTCCCTCTTACCAACATTCTGGGTGGGTTTTTCTAGGAATTTGAAACATTCATGGAGCAGGTTTTAAGCTCCTGAACCCCAAAGAGTAAAAAAGCTCTGATAAATAGATGATAGATAGATAGATGATAGATAGATAGATGATAGATAGATAGATAGATAGATAGATAGATAGATAGATAGATAGATAAGAGATAGATAGATAGATAGATAGATAGATAGATAGATAGATAGATAGATAATGGATAGATAGATAGATAGATAGATAAGAGATAGATAGATAGATAGATAGATAATGGATAGATAGATAGATAGATAGATAAGAGATAGATAGATAGATAGATAGATAGATAGATAGATAGATAGATAGATAAGGGATAGATAGATAGATAGATAGATAGATAGATAGATAGATAAGAGATAGATAGATAAGAGATAGATAGATAAGAGATAGATAGATGGATAGATGGATAGATAGATAGATAGATAGATAGATAGATAGATAGATAGATAGATAGATAGATAAGGGATAGATAGATAAGGGATAGATAGATAGATAGATAGATAGATAGATAGATAGATAAGAGATAGATAGATAGATAGATAGATAGATAAGAGATAGATAGATAGATAAGAGATAGATAGATAGATAAGAGATAGATAGATGGATAGATGGATAGATAGATAGATAGATAGATAGATAGATAGATAGATAGATAGATAGATAGATAAGGGATAGATAGATAAGGGATAGATAGATAGATAGATAGATAGATAGATAGATAGATAGATAGATAAGGGATAGATAGATAGATAGATAGATAGATAGATAGATAAGAGATAGATAGATAGATAGATAGATAGATAAGAGATAGATAGATAAGAGATAGATAGATAGATAGATAGATAGATAGATAGATAGATAAGAGATAGATAGATAGATAGATAGATAGATAGATAGATAGATAGATAGATAAGGGATAGATAGATAAGAGATAGATAGATAGATAAGAGATAGATAGATGGATAGATGGATAGATAGATAGATAGATAGATAGATAGATAGATAGATAAGGGATAGATAGATAAGGGATAGATAGATAGATAGATAGATAGATAGATAGATAGATAGATAGATAGATAGATAAGGGATAGATAGATAAGGGATAGATAGATAGATAGATAGATAGATAGATAGATAGATAGATAGATAAGGGATAGATAGATAGATAGATAGATAGATAAGAGATAGATAGATAGATAGATAGATAGATAGATAGATAGATAGATAAGAGATAGATAGATAAGAGATAGATAGATAGATAAGAGATAGATAGATGGATAGATGGATAGATAGATAGATAGATAGATAGATAGATAGATAGATAGATAAGGGATAGATAGATAGATAGATAGATAGATAGATAGATAGATAGATAGATAAGGGATAGATAGATAGATAGATAGATAGATAGATAGATAGATAGATAATAGATAAGGGATAGATAGATGATGGAAGTCTGAGTTAATCTTCCAGCTGCAGAGCAAGCACAAACAGCTGAATATTGTGCATAAAAGTGTTTTCATTTTGGTGAAAGGACAGATTTTTATAGAGAGAAGTTAATTTGAGAAAAATGTTTCAAAATGATGCACATCCACATTCTGTGTGCATACTCTGCTACATTTCATACTGCACACTCTGGCTGTTTCAGAAAAACCCTTTTTGGATGCTTTTAATCTGTGTTTAGGATGCCATCCTCACTCCATGCTACAGCCACACTCTGATTTAGAGTCCCTCCAAGAACATCCAAGAGCAGCCTGACTGAAGTGTCAGACACTAAAGAGACAGGTGGAAAGGAGTGCTCAAAATTACCCTTTGTATTTGATATTTAATTAAATGAAAGGGCTAAGTTGAGCCTTTAAAATTTTAGAGACAAAAAAGAGTTTCATGGGTGCTGATGATATCTTTTTAGCAGCTTACATCTTTTCCTGCCAACACAGTGTTTGAAGTCTCCTTGCAAGGTTTTTGGGGCAGAGCTGATGTGGTTATAAAGGTCTGAGATGGAAATGAAACTTTCCTGATTTCTGCAGAGGAAAATCTCTTCTTAGATCTAAGCAAAATCTTCTAAGCAAAATCTCTGCTTAGAAGAGGTGGAGATCACATTTCTGTTCACAGAGCCCTGGTGGAGCCTGTCAAAAACCTGAAGTGGACTGGAGGCACAGAAACCCAGATTCTTCCTCAGTATACCTATATAGATTTACCTATTTATCTATCTATAGATTTAAAACAGGAATGCACATAAAGACTTCTATATAACATCTTTTCTTCTTATATGTCCAGCAGGATCTTAAATTTCTTAATTTATTCTTAATTATCTTAATTTCTTGAATTGCTTGTTCTTATGTCCAGCAGTATCTTAATTATCTTTCTAAATAATTATTTGTCACCATGCAGTTTCTGGTACTTAAGAGATATTGGAGATAAATATCTCATTTGTTGATCAATTTTTTACCTTCTCCTTTACCTCCTGCTTCTTAGGATTATAAAGTTTATTGGGGGTGTAAAAACCAACTTGCTTTCCTTTTAGAAGGAGCAGTAAAATTGATTATTTTAGCTGAGTAGAGTTGTCTGTCTTCTAACACTTGTTGGACTATTGAGGATAATCTCACCACTTATTTAAGTAGAGTAATATTATATTAAATATGAAATACTATAATACCAAATGTCTTATTTAATATTACCAACTTGTAACAAAGAGAGTAATTCTTCACTCAACATTTTTCCCTCAGTTATTGCCTTGGAAATAACTCAGAGTCTAAAAAGGACACTACTTTTAGGGAATATATTAATTTCAGTATATCAAAATATTAATTATATATTAACATATGTGTACATTAATATAAATTAGTAATGATTATATTACAGTCTGATATTTTAATATTGATATATTTTATATTATTATATTATTTTTCATGAATTTCAAGGATTTGGTTTGTCCAGATTCCATCCACATCTGTGCCTTGGAATGGGCCCTGCAGTGACTACTCAGTTCTTTGTGCCTTCTGTCCCTTCAGATTTCATTGGTTTTGTCACTGTGCTGGAATAAAATCAATCTCAGGGAATTCCCTCAGAGTAAGGAAATGTACCTGTAATAAAAGTAGCTCCTCATGATCACAAAAATCTCTAATACACAAAGTGATGTTTATTTAATTAGTATTAATTAGTGTAGCTAATTCCAGAAGGAAATCACCCAGGTAATGCCTCTCTTTCTACCCTTAGTGCACATAAACCCTTCTGTGTTGTACCAACCCTGACACTTTTCTCCTGACTGTATAAACACAAATATACCAATGATAATTCAAATATGTGCTGTTTTACTCAGTTAAAATGATCTCCTACTGATTTACAAATGGTTGGGAGAGGATCATTATCATTCAGGAAAGAAGGATTAAATATATTCTTAACACATTTCAGGAGAGGGCCCAAGGGCTGAGCATTGTCCTGCTACACCTCAAATTCATTTCCTTCCAGTTCAGTCACCTGAGACAACCTCCAGCTGCAAAGTGAGGACAGCAAATGACATTTTATCAAAGCTGAGTCCACAGAGAAGCTACAACCTCCTCTGAAATGTTAAAATCTGGATTTTCAGTGCAGAACGAATCCCAGGCATTCGGAATTCCTGGCACTGCAGCGTGGAATCCGTGCCTATGTATTCCATAGATGCAAATTCCTCAGAAGGAAGCAATAACAGCTAAAATGACATTATTACTGAACAACCAGAGGCTGCTCTCACTCACACAGACAGGCCAAGAATGCTCCAAACCAAGAAGTGCAGAGTCGGAGCAATCCTGAGCCCCCTGGGCCAGCAGGGAGGGAGGAGAGGGAGATGCCCAGGAATGCTCCAGAGGAAGTGCTTGTGGTTAAAAACAGGAGCAACCACATGAATCAGAGCGCTGAGGAGACAGCCAGACGACACTGATGGCAAAAAAAAAAATAAAATATGAAGGCACAGAAAATAAAAATCAAAAGGAGCCCAAGAAGAATTAAAAGGCGCCAAAAGATCTCTGTGCGTTTGGAGGATGGGAGGCTAAAACCTAAACAGCTCAAAGTTCAGACAATTAAACTTCCTTACTGTTAAAAAAAAAATCAATCTCAGTTTTTCCTCCTTTGCCATGTGGAAGTTTTGTCTTAAACACACAGAACACAGAAATGCTTCTCATTTTCACCTACACACCAAGGTCTGTGCATGACAAACCCCAGGACGCTGCACTTCCAGCCTTGCACAACTCCATGGACACCCCTGGGGCTCTCAGGGATCATCCAGAACCCTCCTCTCATGTGCTAACAAGTAGAATTCCATAAAAATATGGAAATGCACAATGTTTCAACATGGGATTCGTGGGGAAAGCAGTTTTAATGATCCAAACACTGAGTAGGCAGGAAAAGATTCCCTGCACATGAACCATGGCACTGAGAAAATAATGTTGTTTTCTCAGCCCCTTCCTTCAGAATTGAACAGGCTCCTTAATGAGAAATCCTGGTTTATTTTTAGGGAGTAATGATGCAAAGGAGAGCATCTCAAAACAAAGCAACACCATCCAAATTTGTCCCTTTCAGCAGGGCAGAGCACTCCCAACCCACAGCCCTTTGCCCTGGAAGGAGCTCAGAGTCTGCAGACACACAGTGAATTTTGGGCTGCTCACATCTGCAGATGATTAAAGAGATGCTGCCACTTTCCACGTGCAATGAGGAATTTAAAAGGATAAATTAATGCTTGTACTGAAAAGAATTCTTTCCTCCCAACAAGTCCAAAATGCTCCCAAGAAGGGTTTTGTCTCCTGGAAGCTGCAGGCATCTACAGCTTTAATAATAATTAACAGGTTGATTTTAATAATAGTTTAACACTTTGATTATTCCATCCAGTTTGCTCAGCTAATTAGTGAGGAAATGGGAATTTTTCAGTGTTAGGTGGGACTGATCTCCACCTGGCTGTTTGAGCCTGGGTTTCCTATTCCTTTTCTTTAACTCTAATGTTAAATATGATAAAAATGAGGCCAATCTAGTAAAAAAAAGGGAGTTTTGAGGGGGGAACACATGATTTGGATGTCACAAAACTTTGCTCTGCCCTGGCTTTGCCAGTGTCTGTCCACAAGCACAGAAATGCAAACCATCTCCTCCCTCAGCACAAACAAGAAGAATGAGAAATCTAATCTGAGTGATGATTTTCAGCCTATAATCCCATTCTTAGCACACTGAAATCTCTGAAATCGATTTGTGTGTTGAAGCTGCTTTGGAGTTTCTCCCTAATTTTCCCCAGAGGAGGCCTCAGAGCTCAGGCTGCTCTAACCCAGGAGCTGCAGCAGTGGCCATCCAAAACAGAGCAAAAATGGGGCTCCCACTAATTTGGGGGATAAAATCCCCAGAGGAATTTTGGCCATGCTCCATATTCTTAGAACCACAATAAAACAATGAACATTACTATGTCTCTGATTTTTTATTGTCTTTAGCTTTGCCTGTATAGGGAAACATATGCAATTTTAATTATTATTAGACATCTAATCCAGAAGATAAGAAATTGAATAGAAAAGAAATTGCTTTTGTTCTTCTGATGGTGATCCTGATCAAATAACTAAATGGAAGAGCAAAGTGGAAATGAGTGTGTTCTGTTAGCTGTGCCTAACAAAATTCTGCTCAGCTGAAATCCAAGCAGTGCTCTGATGCATTTATCTTGGTGGCATCAAGCAATTCAGTCTAATTTTAGTTTTTCCAAAGAGTCCTGGTGGATTTTAAACATCACACACAAGAGAGATGCCTCAAACAAGGAGAGGGGAAAAGAATCCATTTCTTCTTTCATAAAATCTCCAGTCCTCCTTGATTAGAGAACAGGAAATGAATTAAGGAAGTGATTGATTTCTACAGGTTAACACAACCAATGGCATGTTCAACCCCAGAAAAGTGAATATCAGATTATTCTTGTCATTCCATGCATGAAATCAGTGGATTTTTTGATATTCAGGAAATTTTTGCTAAATAATGATATCTTGATGAAGAATTTTGCTAAATAATCATTTTCAGGAGGGGATTTTTTATATCCAGGAGGTTTTTGCTAAATAACAATATTTTGAGGTAGAATTTTGCTAAATATATTCAGGAGGGTTTTCATCTTGCCTGGGGCTTATTTCAAGTCTATTTATTGGCTCAACAATTCTGTAACCCACAGGTGTGTCCCTTTCCTCTGCTCACTGATTGTAATGATGGGTGTTTTGTCAAATTTTATGGGATTCGAGTCTTGCAGGGATTTTGATGGACATCTTTTGTCAAAACTGAGTGGTAACATCAATCAGGTTTCCACACTCTTGGGAATTCACATTTCCATCACAGACAGCCCACTTAACTTTTGTTTTCAGGAGCTCAGCTGGTGTTCTTCTGGTAAAAATCTTTCCAATCTACTGTGTCAAAACAATACCAAAATCTATCAACAAAATTTTCATTTTTCCTTGTAAAATGGGGCATCTGCTCATGTGCATTTCAATATTTTTCTCTCTCTCTTTCTCTTGCAGTGATCAGAGCCAAAATCTCCAGTGAAAAGGTGGTTCCTGCCAGCGATGATCCCCTCGACAGCCACAAAATGATCCGGTATGAAATCAAACAAATAAAGGTACATGGAACCTTTATTCCCAAATTTTTGACGTTTTTTTGAAGTTCAATGCTGATAACCTCTGCATGTTTCAGCCCAAAATCATTTCCCCCAAAACGCTGGGAAAACTGGAAAAAGCTCCAGCTGCCCCCACAGTTCAACTCAGATGGAGAAATCACAGGAGGGATTAAAAATAAAAAGGGAAAAAAAAAAAGAGAAAAGGAATATTTTAATGAATCCTTAAATGTTAAGGATATAATCAAATGTTTCCTTACAGAAATAAATTCATCAATGGCAGAGAATTCCCTTTCCTCTGCTGGCACTCCAAAGTTCTGCTGCTGCTCTGCAGCACCTCAGGAGCTCGAGGGATATTCGAGAGGTTTTTTCTAAATAATGATATTTTGATGAAGAATTTTGCTAAAGAATGATATTCAGGAGGGTTTGTTTATATTCAGGAGGTTTTTGATAAATAATGTTATTTTTGATCAAGAATTGTGCTAAATCATGATATTCAGCAGGGGTTTATTTTGATATTCAGGACGTTTTTGCTAAATAATGACATTTTGATGAAGAATTGTGCTAAATCATGATATTCAGGAGGGATTTTTTTGATATTCAGGAAATTTTTGCTAAATAATGACATTTTGATGAAGAATTTTGCTAAAGAATGATATTCAGGAGGGTTTGTTTATATTCAGGAGGTTTCTAATAAATAATGATATTTTGATCAAGAATTGTGCTAAATCATGATATTCAGGAGGGTTTGTTTATATTCAGGAGGTTTCTAATAAATAATGATATTTTGATTAAGAATTCTGCTAAATAATGATACTCAGGAGGGGTTTTTTTATATTCAGGAGGTTTTTGCTAAATAAAGATATTTTGATGAAGAATTTTGCTAAATAATGATATTCAGGAGGTTTTTTAATATTCAGGAGGTTTTTGCTAAATAATGTTATTTTTGATCAAGAATTTTGCTAAATCATGATATTCAGGAGGGTTTGTTTATATTCAGGAGCTTTTTAATAAATAATGACATTTTGATGAAGAATTTTGCTAAATCATGATATTCAGGAGGTTTTTTTGATATTCAGGAGGTTTTTACTAAATAACAATATTTTGAGGTAGAATTTTGCTAAATATATTCAGGAGGGTATTTTTGATATTCAGGAGGTTTTTGCTAAATAATAATGTTGATTATTAAAATGATCATTTGCCTTTTTGTGGAACACACCAGAAGCAGGTGATCTCTCTGAATTAAAGGTGTGAGTGTGCACACATTTTAATTCAGAGGTGGATTGGTGGGTTGGTTTTCAAGGTAGTTGCATCTCTCATTTTCCACTGAATATTATTTTATCATTTTTGCACTTTTCCATTTACTGGGAACACTTAAGAAGGTTGTTATGCATGGCTACATGATCTCAAAAATTATTCAATCCTTCAGGTTGTAGCCACTGATAGAATCCCCTCACAGGAGCTTGAGTAGGAAGAATCTTTGGTAAACAAGAATTTCTCAAAGTATTCCCAGGGATGGTTATCACACGTGACTCCTGGTGAGGTTTTACAGCAATTAAATCAATCTTTACCTTCCTAAAACAACCCCCAAAGCTGTCACCATCTGCCACTTCCCATCTTAAATGTTAAGGATTTATTCAAATGTTTCCTTACAGAAATAAACACATCAATGGCAGAGAATTCCCTTTCCTCCCACTGGCACTCCAAAGTTCTGCTGCTCCTCTGCAGCATCTCAGGAGCTTGAGAGAAATGCAAACCATCTCCTCCCTCAGCACAAACAAAAGAATGAGAGGTCTGATCTGAGTGGTGATTTTCAGCCTATAATCCCATTCTTAGCACACTGAAATCTCAGAAATAGATTTGTGTGTTGAAGCTGCTTTGGAGTTTCTCCCTAATTTTCCCCAGTGGAGGCCTGTTCAAAGCTCAGGCAGCAGGAACAGGAGTTTATTTTGGTGCACACTGGGTTCTTATTTAATTCCACACACTGGGTGTTCATTTAATTCCAAGTCAGCCACACCTGAACAAAGCATAAATGTATTTTTGGGGAAAGATGCTTTACATCATAACACACAATATTCTCTTTTCCTGACCCACAGATGGGGAAACTGAGAGGCATTTTAAAAACTTTTACTCAATTTAGACTAACAACAGACGAGTTGTGATAACTCCACCCCTCAAATCCTTCCTCCTGAGTAGAAAGCTCAGGATCAAACCTTCCCCTGCCCCAGGACCAAACCTTCCCCTGCCCCAGGACCAAACCTCCTCCTGCCCCAGGACCAAACCTTTCCCTGCCCCAGGATCAAACCTTCCCCTGCCCCAGGACCAAACCTCCCCTGCCCCAGGACCAAACCTCCTCCTGCCCCAGGACCAAACCTCCTCCTGCCAGGACCAAACCTCCTCCTGCCCCAGGATCAAACCTTCCCCTGCCCCAGGACTAAACCTTCCCCTGCCAGGACCAAACCTCCTCCTGCCAGGACCAAACCTCCTCCTGCCAGGACCAAACCTCCTCCTGCCAGGACCAAACCTCCTCCTGCCAGGACCAAACCTTCCCCTGCCCCAGGACCAAACCTTCCCCTGCCCCAGGACCAAACCTTCCCTTGCCCCAGGATCAAACCTTCCCCTGCCCCAGGACCAAACCTTCCCTTGCCCCAGGATCAAACCTTCCCCTGCCCCAGGACCAAACCTTCCCTTGCCCCAGGATCAAACCTTCCCCTGCCAGGACCAAACCTTCCCTTGCCCCAGGATCAAACCTTCCCCTGCCCCAGGACCAAACCTTCCCCTGCCCCAGGATCAAACCTTCCCCTGCCCCAGGATTAAACCTTCCCCTGCCCCAGGATCAAACCTTCCCCTGCCAGGACCAAACCTCCTCCTGCCCCAGGACCAAACCTTCCCCTGACCCAGGACCAAACCTTCCCCTGCCCCAGGACCCAGCTCCCTGCTCCAGGAGGGAGGGATTTTGGGAAAGGAAGGATTTTGGTGGGAAACCAGGAGCTCTGTGACCTGCCCACGCTCTGTGCACCCAGTGTGGCACCAAAATAAACCCAGCAAGGCAACAGTGCCTGATAAACCCCAGAGGAGTGACAGGGAGGGGACAACCTGTGCCATCCAAGGAATGTAACAGGTGAAAATAACACATGCTGAACAATGAGTCTGCTGAGCAGCTCACAGCTACAGCTTGAGCACACCATAGCTCAGGTGGCAGCATTTTAAAGAATTTAACTCCACAATGAGTGTGAGAGGTGAGGATATCCTCTGTTCACCATTCCAATCTTCTCTCAAGTGCTGTTGCTGCTTTCTCCTGGTGCCCTGCAGTCCCACAAGCTGCAGGGTGCTTTGGATGTTCAGTGGCCCTGAGCACAGGGCTCTGGGTGACCCAGAATTCACAGAATTCCCAGAATCACTGGGTTGGAAGAGACCTTCAAGATCATTGAGTCCAGCCCAGCCCCAACCCCTCAACCAAACCCTGGCACCCACATCCAGGGTTTGTTAAACACACCAGGGATGGGACTGCACCACCTCCCTGGGCAGCCATTCCAGAACTTTATCACCTTTCTGTGAAAAGCTTTTTTTTTTTGCTATCCACCCTGTATTTCCCTTGGCAAGGCTCGAGGCTCTGGTTGTGTCAGTGCTGCCTGGAGAAAGAGCCCAGCCCCAGCTGAGCACAGGCACCTTTCAGGAGCTGTGAGAGTGATGGGGGCAGCCCTGAGCCTCCTTTTCTCCAGGCTGAGCACCCCCAGCTCCCTCAGGGGTTCCTCACAGGGTTTGTGCTCCCAGCCCCTCTGGATGTGCTCAGTGTCCCAAGGTCCTTCCCAAATTGAGGGGCCAGAGCTGGGCACAGCACTCCAGGTGTTCTGCATGCCCAGGGTGGGGACAGGCAGAGAATTTGCTTTATGTGACACAGCAGGGGAGAACAGAGCCCCCAGTCGTCTCTTTTGAACTGTAAAATGCATCAAAAATTAGCACCAAAATTCACCAAAATTATCACCTCAGTGTGAGTTTTGGAGAGGGCTTTTAGACCACTCAGATATTCACACTTTCCTCATCAATTGTCCCCTCTTGGAAAGGGAACACAGAGCCCTTGGAGGTTTTATTTGACTGTAACAATGCTGTAAATTCAGCACAATGCTGCTGCTTCTCTGCTCTATTGCTCTGTTGAGCTGTTCCATTAATGGGATGGCTTAAATTCTGTTTCTCTCATTTTAAATCCAGTGCATTAGGCTTAGCATTAAAATGTTGTTATTCTCGATGGAAATATTAGAGATAATTTTGATATTCATTTCCAGAAATAAAAAAATAACAATGGGGCTTTCATTATTCTAGCAATGGGTCAGCATGTCAAAAAGCCCTAAATGTTTTCAATTACTGTTCTTTTCTTGCAATATTTACAGCACTATATTAAAGAGAGAAATAATACATTATATATATGGATTAATTTTTAATTTTATGAATATTTCTTCATAATATTTTTTTACTGACTTGGTCATCACCCTCATTCTAAAATCTCCAAGCCAAGCCATGTGCTGGTGCTGGTCTCACCCCTCAGGAGGACAGGGACAGTGTTCATACAGACTTTAGGAGCAGGGTCACATCTCTCTATCCCCCAAATCCTCACCCTGTTTTCCTATTCCAATAAAATCCCACCAGGACCACACATCAATGCAGAATCAAACCCTGCCACCTTATCCCTCTGCAGAGAAATATCCATGCTTTTAGAGATGGGAGAATATGATTGAGAAGATTAAATATGATTTACTGAGTTAAACACAAGATTATAATCTTTAGAATTGCTGTAACAATTATATAGGTCAAACCCAGAGATAAGTCAGACAGTAATTTAAACAAAAAGCTGAAAAAGCAACCAAAAAAACCTGCTACAAAACACTAAACTCATTTAAATATTAATTAAATCTCCATTATGAATTGCTGTGGATATTTAGGGGGTTTATAGCTGAATCAAGGTGTGTTGTCTGCAAAGTTGAGACCAAAGCTGAGATATCCATGGAAAATCTGATCCCTACGAGGCCCTGAGGGTTCCTGAACGTGGAGAGAGCTTGGGGCAAAGCTGAGCTCCCGTGTCTCCCTGTACAGACACATTTCCCTCTTCACTTTCCACGTTTTCTGTGGTTCCCACTGCTGCTTTGGCCAGGGTGCCCGTTTGCTTTGTGTTTTGGTCTGTCTGGGCCTGTTTGTTTCATTCCCCAGAGCTTCACAAATCCCAGCTCATATTTTTGGATCGGCCGCGCGGTGACAACAGCCTTGGCTTCCTTCCCCGGCCATAAACAAACTGCAGAAAAACCAACACACGACAGAGGATTTTCTAGTGGCCTGTGCCATTGAAATCCCCTGGGAGGGCTGGAGGAACACAAACACATTTTGCAGGGACAGCAGCTGCAATGGGAGAGCTGTGAGCCCCTGGCATTGTCCCCAGCTGTCAGCACGTGGCATGATGTCACCAGGGCTGCGGGTGGCACCCGGGTGACGACAGGCACCCAGCAGCACCTTGGACACTGCTCAGCTGTTTGCATCCTTTAATGCCTCAGAATTATTGCCTGATCTCTTGTTGGGGTTGAAAGTGCTGGTTAAGGGGCAGCTATCCTGAAAAGGGTTTTGATCCCAAATGTCTCCGTTTTGGGAATGCTGAGGGCTGGGTGAAGTTTTGCAGCCCCAAGCTCTCTCCACGTTCAGGAACCCTCAGGGCCTCGTAGGGATCAGATTTTCCATGGATATCTCAGCTTTGGTCTCAACTTTGCAGACTACACACCTTGATTCAGCTATAAACCCCCTAAATATCCACAGCAATTCATAAAAGTTTCTCAAAACTTTTTGAAGTTTTGAGAAGGTGCCATGCTGCTGCGTTTCTCTTCACAGAGAAAAGCAAGGCACAAAGTCCCAAAGAAATTGCTGGGAATGGCAGCTCTGAACCTCAGAGAAAGAAAAAACCAGTTCTTAGCTCATTTACTGCTCCTGTAGTTGTTTTAAAACATTTTTTTACTCCTGTCTTGTATTAAAACAAGTAGAATTATTGTGGATAGTAATAGAATGCATTGTGGAAGATTGTTTACCTGCTAAGAATTAATAATTTAATTCTGGTGTGAGTGTTTTGATTCACTGAATTGAATCCAAATGTGTGTGTCAGGACTGTTGGCTGACAGTCACAAAATTTTAAATAATTGAGTACTTGCTTAGATTCAGTGTAATAGAGTATAAAATAATATTATAGTATAAAGTAATATAGTATAATAGTATTATAGTATAAAATAATATAGTACAATAGTATTAGAGTATAAAATAATATAGTATAATAAAGTAATAGTATAATATAGTATAATAAGGTAATATACTATATAATAAAGTAATTAATTAGCCTTCTAATAAGATAGAGTCCTCCTCATCTTTCTCCCCTCATCAGGGCTGCCCTGCATTTCTGATGGTGCCACTGGTGAGAATTTGGGATGTGGAGAATCTCTCTATTTCAGTGACCAAATCTGAAAACAATGCTCAGGAAATGCTCAGTTCCTCAGCACGTTTGGTGTCCCAGGAGACCCCAACAACTCCAGTGACCAAAATTCCCCAGAGGAGCACACTGAGAAATATTTGCATTTTTGGTCAGGGTGATTGCTGGCTCTGCATTGCTCCTTGAATGGAAGATGCCAGTAGAGTAATAAACTGAAGAGAAAGCTTTAACAATACATGAAATACGCTGAAAAAGCACATTTTAAAAACTATAATTTAAAAAATCAAGACCTACTTAATTCCCTCCTAAAACTCTTGGATGAATGTCATGAAGTGTGGAGGAAAAGTCCAGTTCTTGGTGTTTTCTCACATTAATCCAGACTTTGGAGCCTTCTTTAAAGAGACTCACCCTGTATCTCTTCCAGCTCTTTTTTGCAACTGTTATTTCATGCTTGTTTTCCACTGCTGCCTCTGTTTCTGATCGTTTTCAGATGTTTAAAGGCTTTGAGAAGCTCAAGGATGTCCAGTATGTCTACACCCCTTTTGATTCATCGCTCTGTGGAGTGAAACTAGAAGCCAACAACAAAAAGCAGTATCTCCTAACAGGTAAAATGGAGAAAAATCAATATTCCTGGGGATTCAGAGGTGGCTGCTTGGAGTCAATTTGCTAAAATATCCAAAGGAATGCATTTATGTACTAAACACAAACACAGCAGGATGTAAATATTGTGTTCAGCTCCAGTTTGAGTGTGATTTGACACATTTTCCACCCTTCCTGCAGCACTCATAGAGCAGTTCCAAAGGAAGGGAAGGTCAATAATCAGTAAATAGAAGGAATTTTGATTCAGTATTTGCCATTATTATTTGATTAAAACCAACAGCACTGATTTTCCCAGGGATGCAAAGGTGCTTAATGAGAAAACACCAGCCTGTGTGTCTGCAGGCCTGGGGTTCCAAGTAAATACAGATTTTTCTAGACACTCCTACAATCCAGTTTAACTTCATTTGCATCCACCCCTTGCTGGCAGACTATCAACATCTTTAGGAAAAATATCCTTCTTTAATCTTCCTCCATCCAGCATGCAATTAGGAGAACATTCTCTCTGTTGTAATTAAATTAATTTTAAAAAAATTAGAGTATGACTAATTTGATGCAATTAGTTAAAAGCTCAAGGTGTTCTTCCACTTCTAATATTTAGAAAGCAATTTTATTGCTTTGATTTTTTGTGTTTTCTCTGCTGCAGGCCAAATTTTAAGTGATGGCAAAGTGCTGATCCACTTGTGCAACTACATTGAGCCGTGGGATGATTTATCCCTGTCCCAGAAAAAGAGCCTGAACCAGAGGTACCAGATGGGCTGTGGCTGCAAGGTGAGTGCTGAGCACATACATGGAAATAAACCTGCTTTATTCCCATTTTTGAGGATAAACCTCAGTTCAGAGCAAGCTGCAAGTCAGGCAGTAATTTCAGAGCAGATAAATGTAAAGAAATCATGGTTCATCACATTTTTGAGAATAAACCCCCCCATTCAGAGGAAGCTGCAAGGTGAGTGCAGAGCAGATAAATGTAAATAAACACCATTTATTCACATTTTTGAGAATAAAAATGTGAATAAACCCCCCCTTTCAGAGGAAGCTGCAAGGTGAGTGCAGAGCAGATAAATAGATAGCAGACAGAGACATAAATATCACATTTTTGAGAACAAACCCCAGTTCAGAGGAAGTTGCAAGGTGAGTGCAGAGCAGATAGATGTAAACAAACACAGTTTATTCCCATTTTTGAGAATAAATCCTAGTCAAAAAAAGCTTTAAGGTGAGTGCCAAGCAGATAAATGTAAATAAACTCCATTTATTTGTATTTTTGAGAATAAACCTCTGTTCAGAGGAAGCTGCGAGTGCAGAGCAGATAGATGTAAATAAGCACAATTTATTCACATTTTTGAGAATAAACCCCATTAAAAGGAAGCTGCAAGGTGAGTGCAGAGCAGAGAACTGTAAATTAGCACTGTTAATTCCCTTTTTTTTTGAGAAAAAACCCCAGTTCAGAGGAAGCTGCAAGGTGAGTGTAGAGCAGATAGATGTAAATAAACACTCTTATTTCCCATTTTTAACATAAATCCCAGTTCAGAGGACGCTGCAAAGTGAGTGTAGAGCAGATAGATGTAAGTAAACACATTTTTTGGGAATAAACCCTAGTTCAGAGGAAGCAGCAAGGTGAGTGCAGAGCAGATAGAAGTAAACAAGCACCATTAATTCCCATTTTTGGGAGCACCCCCAGTCCAAGGGAGGCTGCAAGGTGAGTGCAGAGCAGATAACTATAAATAAGCACCTTTTATGCCCATTTTTGGCAATAAACCCTAGTTCAAAGAAACTGCAAGGTGAGTGCAGAGCAGATAGATAGGTAGCAGATAGATATGTAAATATCACATTTTTGAGAATAAACCCTAGCTCAGAGGAAACTGCAAGGTGAGTACAGAGTAGATAACTGTAAACAAGCCCCCTTAATTCCCATTTTTGGGAGCACCCCCAGTCCAAGGGAGGCTGCAAGGTGAGTGTAGCGCAGATAGATGTAAATAAACACTTTTTTTTGAGAATAAACCCTAGTTCAGAGGAAGCTGCAAGGTGAGTGCAGAGCAGATAGAAGTAAGCAAGTACCATTTATTCCCATTTTTGGGAATACCCCCAAAGTCCAAGGGAGCCTGCAAGGTGAGTACAGAGCAGATAACTGTAAATAAACACCTTTTATTCCCATTTTTTGGGAATAAACCCTAGTTCAGAGGAAACTGCAAGGTGAGTGCAGAGTAGGTAACTGTACCCAAGCCCCGTTCATTCCCATTTTTGGGAATACCTCCAGTCCAAGGGAGGCTACAAGGTGAGTGCAGAGCAGATAAATAGATAGCAGATAGATATGTAAATATCACATTTTTGAGAATAAACCCCTGTTCAGAGGAAGCAGCAAGGTGAGTGCAGAGTAGGTAACTGTACCCAAGCCCCGTTCATTCCCATTTTTTGGAATACCCCCAGTCCAAGGGAGGTAGCAAGGTGAGCGCAGAGCAGATAACTGTACCCAAATCCCGTTCATTCCCATTTTTGGGAATACCCCCAGTCCAAAGGGAGGCTGCAAGGTGGGTACAGAGCAGATAACTGTAAATAAACACCTTTTATGCCCATTTTTGGGAATAAACCCTAGTTCAGAGGAAGCTGCAAAGTGAGTGCAGAGCAGATAATTCTAAACAAGCCCCGTTCATTCCCATTTTTGGGAATACCTCCAGTCCGAGGGAGGCTGCAAGGTGAGTGCAGAGCAGATATACAGATAGCAGATAGATATGTAAATATCACATTTTTGAGGATAAACCTCTGTTCAGAGGAAGCAGCAAGGTGAGTGCAGAGCAGGTAACTGTACCCAAGCCCTGTTCATTCCCGTTTTTGGGATCACCGCCAGTCCCGGGAGGCTGCAAGGTGAGTGTAGAGCAGATAGATGTAAATAAACACTATTTTTGGGAATAAACCCTAGTTCAGAGGAAGCTGCAAGGTGAGTGCAGAGCAGATAACTATAAATAAGCACCTTTTATGCCCATTTTTGGGATTAAACCCTAGTTCAGAGGAAGCTGCACGGTGAGTGCAGAGCAGATAATTCTAAACAAGCCCTGTTCATTCCCATTTTTGGGAATACCTCCAGTCCGAGGGAGGCTGCAAGGTGAGTGCAGAGCAGATAAATAGATAGCAGATAGATATGTAAATATCACATTTTTGAGAATAAACCCCTGTTCAGAGGAAGCAGCAAGGTGAGTGCAGAGCAGATAACTGTAAACAAGCCCCGTTCATTCCCGTTTTTGGGAATACCCCCAGTCCAAGGGAGGCTGCAAGGTGTATGCAGAGCAGATAACTATAAATAAGCACCTTTTATGCCCTTTTTTGGGAGTAAACCCTAGTTCAGAGGAAACTGCAAGGTGAGTGCAGAGCAGATAGATAGCTAGCAGATAGAAATGTAAATATCACATTTTTGAGGACAAAGCCCAGGTCAGAGCAGGCTGCAAGGTGAGTGCAGAGCAGACAGACATAAACAGGCCCCATTCATGCCCATTTTTGGGAATACCTCCAGGCCAAGGGTGGCTGCAAGGTGAGTGCAGAGCAGATAGATGCAAATAAACACTATTTTTGAGAATAAACCCTAGTTCAGAGGAAGCAGCAAGGTGAGTGCAGAGTAGGTAACTGTACCCAAGCCCCGTTCATTCCCGTTTTTGGGAATACCCCCAGTCCGAGGGAGGCCACACGGTGAGTGCAGAGCAGATAGATGTAAATAAACACTATTTTTGGGAATAAACCCTAGTTCAGAGGAAGCTGCAAGGTGAGTGCAGAGCAGATAACTATAAATAAGCACCTTTTATGCCCATTTTTGGGATTAAACCCTAGTTCAGAGGAAGCTGCACGGTGAGCACAGAGCAGATAACTGTACCCAAACCCCGTTCATTCCCGTTTTCGGGAGCGCCCCCAGTCCCGGGAGGCCGCAGGGTGAGCGCAGAGCAGATAACTGTACCCAAGCCCCGTTCATTCCCATTTTTGGGAGCACCCCCAGTCCCGGGAGGCCGCAGGGTGCTGAGGGCCCGGTGTCTCCCCAGATCACCACGTGCTACTCGGTGCCCTGCTCCATCACGGCGCCCAACGAGTGCCTGTGGACGGACTGGCTGCTGGAGCGGCGGCTGCAGGGCCACCAGGCGCGCCACTACGCCTGCATCCGCCGCAGCGACGGCACCTGCAGCTGGTACCGGGGCGGGCCGCCCCCCGAGAAGGAGTTCATGGACATCAGCGAGCCCTGAGCGCCCGGCGTGCCCCAGAGCGCCGCCCTGGGAGGCTCCTTCCACCCCGGCGGCCTAGGAACGAGCGCCGCGTCCCCACAGGCCCGCGGGGCTGGCACCGCTGCAGAGCTGGGCCGAACCTCCCGCGGGCCCCTGCTCCGCTCTGCTCTGCTTTGCACAGAGGGCTGGCAGCGTCCTCCGAGGCACAGCAAACCCCCTTCTTGCCAATAGGAATGTACGAGAGCAAATTTTGCCACAATTTGGCCAATACGAATCTTCAAGAACAAATTTTGCCAGAATTTGGCCAATACGAATCTTCAAGAACAAATTTTGCCAGAATTTTGCCAATATGAATGTTCAAGAACAAATTTTGCCAGAATTTTGCCAGAACTTTGCCAATATGAATGTTCAAAAACAAATTTTGCCAGAATTTTTGCCAATACAAATCATCAAGAACAGATTTTGCCAGAATTTTGCCAATATGAATGCTCAAGAACAAATTTTGCCAGAATTTTACCAATACAAATGTACAAGAACAAATTTTGCCATAATTTTGCCAATATGAATGTTCAAGGACAAGTCTTGCCAGAATTTTGCCAATGTGAATGCTCAAGGACAAATTCTGTCAGAATTTTGCCAATACGAATCTTCAAGAACAAATTTTGCCAGAATTTGGCCAGTACAAATGTACAAGAACAAATTTTGCCAGAATTTGGCCAATATGAATATTCAAGATCAAATTTTGCCAGAATTTTGCCAATAGAAATGTACAAGAACAAATTTTGTCATAATTTTACCAATTTTGCCAATATGAATGCTCAAGAACAAATTTTGCCAGAATTTTACCAATATGAATGCTCAAGAACAATTTTTTCCAGAATTTTTCCAGAATTTTGCCAATACGAATGTTCAAGAGCAAATTTTGCCAGAATTTTGCAAATATGAATGTTCAAGAACAAATTTTGCCAGAATTTGGCCAATATAAATGTACAAGAAAAAATTTTGCCAGAATTTGCCAGAATTTTTCCAGTATGAATGTTCAAGAACAAAACTTTTTCCAATACGGATGTTCAAGAACAAATTTTGCCAGAATTTTTCCAGTATGAATGCTCAAGAACAAATTTTGCCTGAATCTTTTCCAATTTTGCCAATATGAATGCTCAAGGACAAATTCTGTCAGAATTTTGCCAATATGAATGTTCAAGAGCAAATTTTGCCTGATTTTTGCTAATATCAATGTTCAAGAATCAATTTTGCCAGAATTTTTTCCCGATTTTGCCAATATGAATATTCAATACCAAATTTTGCCAGAATTTTGCCAGAAGTTTACAAATAAGAATGCTCAAGAATAATTTTTGCCAGAATTTTGCCCAAATTTTGCCAATACGAATGTTCAAGAACAAATTTTGCCAGAATTTTGGCAATTTTGCCAATATCAACGTACAAGAACAGTTTTTGCCAGAATTTTGCCAATATGAATGTTCAAGAACAAATTTTGCCAGAATTTTTCCCCCTGTTTTGATCACCTGCAGGTTAAGAGCTCCCCATTTTTTATTCCAAATCTGTCTGATGAACTACAGAATGTTTTATAGAACTATTTTTGTTTTTTCTGTATGAAAGTCTTGGGTACGAAAGAATTATTGTACAGTGTATATGTAAAATATTATAACAATGTGCTATTAAAAAAAGATTCACAAATATTTCTTTCTGTGTGGAATCGAGTTGAACACTTTTGTGATTAAACAATCTGTGCTCCACATTTTGTACTTTCCTTATGTCACAGCTTCCTCCATCCACAGAGCTGTAACTTCCATTGATAACTAAATTAAGAAACAGCCTTGATAATCAAAAACCCCTTCCCAAGTCAGCATTCCTATGGACTAACCACACCTTGCTGAAGGAAAATCCACATTTTTAATCCATGGGTTAAAGCATTAATCCATGGATTTAAGCTTTCCATGGAACAAATTCCAAACCCAGATCATGACAGGCTAAAACTGCTCAGAGCTGCAGCTGCAGCCCTTACAACCTCCCTAAATGCGTGAGCAGTTCTTGTAGCCCAGCACTGCTAAAACTTTAGAAACTCACCTGAAAACAATAAATATTGCACATAAACAATGCAATAAATAATGCAATAAATATTGCACAACTCACCCTGCAATGATTTCTGGAAGCTCTCAGATGTTTGACCCTGTTTAACAGGATTTCATTGCTTTTCATTGACCCACCACACCCTGTCAGTGAATCTGGCTACTTGTGAACTCAAACTAGAGCAGGGTTACAGCACATTTTGCCTGTAACTTTTTTAGTGTCATAACTTTCCTGAGTTAGTGACTAATCCTTCACACACGCATTTAAGCTGATAAAAGTAATTCAATTCACAGTGGTGAAACTTTGGGAAGTGTAAATGTCAAAGTCCAGACTATTTGTGCCCCAGAAAAAAGGGGCAGAGCCCTCAGGCAGGCTGGGAGTCTCCAGCAGTTGCCTTTTCTGACAGATTTTACTATCTAAAGGACAGGTTTGGAATGTTCTTCTAAAACAGATTGACTTTTTCTGTGACAAAGTTTATACATTTCCAGTGAAATGCAAATGGTGCAAGGCCAACAGGAAAACGTGTCGTTGTCCTTTGAGGAATGTGTCCCTTAATACATGAGACCCAGTGTTTCACTTTTTATTGACTATAAATCAGTCTGGCTCTTTTCATTTACAACCCTAAATTAAAACCATATCTATGTGCTGACAAATGTAAAGCCCAGTTTGTTTTCTGCTCAAGACAAACCAAAAACAATATGGACCACAAACTCATATAAATGAAATAAAAAGAATAAAAAGCTAAGTTTCTTCTGAAAAAGAATTGATATTGCAGTGACAGTATTGGCAGAGCTATTTACTGACAGTGCTGTGCATTTATATTATTAATTTCCAGAAAGATTCAAAGCCAGGCCTTATTGCCTTGTGTCAGATCAAACCAATATCTAGAGAAGCCCACAGAGCTAAATAACCACAAAGGTTAAAATTCAATGGTTTATATTCAATGATTGGGTAATATTCAGTGGTTAATATTCAGTAGTTAATATTCAATGGTTAATATTCAATACCAGTCCTGTGGCATTTGTCTCCAAATCCATTTTGATGGGATGGTGCCTTTTGGATAACAGCAAACAGGTATTTTCTGCTTTTATCCCTGCTCCTATTTCAGTTTTACAGTAATTAGACCTGAACCCCAACTGACCCAGCCCAGATTGCCTTCTCTGGGCACCTTGCACAAAGAAATGCTTTCTCTGATATTCATGGACAGACTGTCATACAAATTGCATGCCAAGATTAGTTTTTAAAAATTCCCTGCTTTTCCTGCTATAAAATATCCCTCACGAGGTGTTTCACAGTGAAAGTCTGTCTACTTTAATTTTTGGCTGAGCAGAAATCTGCCCAAACTCCCCACAATGGAGTACAAATATTTGGATTTTTCCCTCATATCAATAAATGTGGCAAGGAAAGGTTTACAAAAGCCAGCTCAGAATGAGATTTTATTTTCCCTGAGGAAGACTCTCAAAAGCCTTGACTACAACGTGGCATTCTGAATATTTTAACATCAGGATTTTTACTGTAGTGGTGTTGATACCTTATCAACAGCAGATTCTTTTTACAACGTTTTCTTTTTCCTTCTTGAAACTGTGTTTGTGTTAAATGAGAGGGTGGAGCAGAAACACAGCCCGGCACAGTATTTTAATTTAATTTGGAAATGGCTCACACGACTTTTGGTGAGAGTAGGGAAAAGAAGAGAGAAGGGAGTCTGTATAGGTGAACAGGGGAAAAGAAAATCCCCACCTGGAACATTGCTGGTGTTTCCTCAAGGTTCCAGCTAGGTTTGAATTAAATTGTTCAGCAATTATGGTGGAAAATCCGTGTGGTTTTTGCAGAAAACAGAGGAGGTGGGAATGCAGTGAAATAAAAAGGGAACTAATTACTGAGGGAAAGGGTGTAGGTATGACTCAGCCAGCAATGAGTTCAAAAGCCTCACAGCGTTTTTTGTGATCAGTCTGGGATGAATGTTTCTGTTTCCAAAAGTGTTTCATTAAAGCAGCTCTGTTTTTACACAAAAGAATGGAATCTTTGCTTATTTACCTTGCATTGCCTGAAGCCTCAGCACAAACCAGCAGAGGATGACAGGAGCACCTCTGGCACGCTCAGCTGACCCTCAGTTCCCTGAGATTTGGGGCTTTTTCCCTCTCCCCACATCCCCCCTGAGCTGGTTTGCACTGGAGTGGGGAACAGCTCCAGGTTCCCATTTGGAGAATAAAAAGGGAAGGAAAAAAAGCAGGAGGAACACCAAGAAAAATATTTAAAATGTAATTGCCAAATTCTGCATCAACAAATGCCAGCGAGGCCAACTGCTGATAAAGTGATGAGAACCCAAAACAAAATAACATGATATGGTTTCAGTGCAGCATCAGGAGACTCTGATCTCCAGATCATCTTACAACCCACTCCAGAAATTCAAACAAAATGTTGTCTTGTACCACACTGCCTGACTATTTCCCAAGCCACAAAGTTCCAGATGCTTTCTTTGGGAGGAATAAAACCAAACAAACGAGTGTCATCACAGGCAGCTCTTGCAGCAGTTCTGTACAGCAGTGGCAATGCAATACCCAAATGGATTCATTTTCTCTACATTACCATTCATTACCATAGAAATATGTAAAAAGAAATTACTTGGCTGTGGAAAATGACATTCAAAAGTTCAGAAAAAGGAGAAATAACTTATAGGTTTTGACTTTAATGAGCAATGTAGAGGAATGAAGACAGGGAAAACCACTCACAGGGTTGTTACACTCAGAAAAATATGCCTTATAAACTTATAAGTCTGAAACATTAGTTCTTGCCCCAAAATAAAGTGTTTGATGTTTCTATGGACTGCAGTTTAGCAATGCACCCAAAAGTTTTGCATTTTTCAATACAATTACAGCCAATCTCAAGTTTGAAGGATCCCTTAGGGGTCATTGTTTCCCACTCCCTGCTCCTCACTGCTGCCTAAAACTGAACCACAGCCCAAACCCCTCACCCAGGTGCTCCTGGGACTCTGTCAGGCTCACCTGTGTTATTTTCTGTCTGTGGAGCCCTGGGAATCAGTGTTAGCCCAGGTACCTGCTGATCCCAAGCCACAGCCAGCCTGGTTTTGGCTGAGCTCAAAGCTCTGCAGTGCCCAGGGCATCCCCTCCAATGCCAGCACACACTGGGAGTGCAGCAGAGAGGAGAGCACTGGGGGGAAAACCAACCATGGAAGTGACTCCTGCCCTTTCAGAGCTGTTCTGTGACTTTTTAAGCATTTAATCTCTCCAAGATCTGCAGCTGGGCAGCTGAGAAGTGACCACTGTGCCCTGTGAGCACCCTCCAGCTCACCATCACAGTGAATTCACCCTGTCCCAAAGCTGCCAAAAGGGCTTTTGGAGCATGCAGTAAATGGGAGAAGGGGGTTGTGCCCCCCACACCCTGTGCTGGAGGCACAGGGAGCAGGTTCAGCCCTGCTGGTTGCACCTACCATCTCCTTGTGGTTGGGGTAGAACGTCTGCTCGATCAGAGGGAACTTCTCTGGGCCCAAAGATTTGTAGACAGACACCAGCTGGGCAAACTGCAAAACAAAGCAGAGAAAACAAAGCTCAGGAGAGGAGCCACACTGTGCCCACAGGAGCTCCTGCTCAGGACGTTTTGCTTCTTGTCCTGGGTGTTTGATGAACTCAGCAGATCCAGGGGTGCATCCTCCCTCCTCCTCCTCCTCCTCCTCACACAGCCCTTTAATCCACCCAAGCTGGGACTGCATCTACAGACCAACACAGAAAAACACCTTGAAAAGTTGAACCCTCACAAGTACAGGAGATGAAATGCATGGGAATACTGAATTTCAGATATCTCATTGTCTGAATGTTTGAAGAAGATTCTGTGATGATAAAATCATTATCATTTTGCCTTTTCTGTCCTCTTAAACCTAAAGGCTTATTTACCTCTTAAATATTTACCTTTTCTGTCTTTTTAAAGCCCAGACATATTTACCATTCATTTAGTGGCTGGCAGCTCCCTGACACTGATTTGGCAGTGCTGGCAAAGAGATAAAGGTACCTGTGCCAGGCTAACAGGGCAGGTGAGATAAAAACAGAAGTTTCATCTCCCAGGCTGCAGCCACGAGCCATTCCCACATGGCCATCCTTGGATGGGGTGACTTAAACTGCTCCCTGTTATGCCAATCCTATTCATGTTCTCTATGGAATAATCTGATATAATAATTTAATTGATAATTAAAAATTAATAATTATAATAATTCTGATATATGAGATATCAGAATATTCTTGCCTCACCACCGAGGATGAGGGGGATTTAAACTGCTCCCTCTTAGGCCATACCTACTATTGTTTTCTATCAAATATTCTGATATAAAACATGGCCATTCTTGCCCCACCACCAAAGATGTGGATGATTTAAACTGCTCCCTGTTATGCCAATTCTATTAATAGTTTTTATAGAATATTCTGATATAAAACATGGCCATTCTTGCCCCACCACCAAAGATGTGGATGATTTAAACTGCTCCCTGTTATGCCATTCCTATTCATATTATCTATACAGTATTCTGATATAAAATATGGCCATTCTTGTCCCACCTTGGATCAGAATATTCTTGCTCCACCACCAAAGATGAGGATGATTTAAACTCCTCCCTGTTATGCCATTCCTACTCATGTTTTCTATCAAATATTCTGATATAAAACATGGCCATTCTTGCCCCACTGCCAAAGATGAGGTGATTTAAACTGCTCCCTGTTATGCCAATCCTATTGATGTTTTTTTACAGAATATTCTGATATAGAACCACGGGCTATATCAGAATATTCTTGCCCCACCATCAAAGATGGAGATTATTTAAACTGTTCCATGTTATGCAATTCCTATTCATGTTCTCTATAGAATATTCTGATATAACACCTGGCCATCCTTGGATGGGGATGATTTAAACTGCTATAATGCCAATCCCATTCATGTTTTTTACAGAATATTCTGATATGAAACCATGTGTTATATCAGAATGTTTTTGCCCCACCATCAAGGACAGGGATGATTTAAACTGCTCCCTGTTATGCCATTCCTATTCATGTTTTCTATCAAATATTCTGATATAAAACATTGCCATTCTTGCCCCAACATCAAAGAAGAAGATGATTTAAACTGCTCCCTGTTACACCATTCCTACTCATATTTTCCATCAAATATTCTGATATAATACATTTTTGCACCACCATCAAAGTTGGGGATGATTGAAACTGCTCCCTGTTATGCCAATCCTAATAATATTTTTTATAGAATATTCTGATATAAAACATGGCCATTCTTGCCCCACCACCAAAGACGAGGATGATTCAAACTGCTCCCTGTTATGCCATTCCTACTCATGTTTTCTATAAAATATTCTGATACAACACATGGCCATTCTTGGATGGGGGTAATTTAACTACTCCCTCTTATGCCAATCCTATTCATGCTTTTTACAGAATATTGTGATAAAACACATTGCCAGTCTTGCCTCACCACCAAAGATGGGGCTGATTTAAACTGCTCCCTGTTATGCCAATCCTATTGGTGATTTTTTACAGAATATTCTGATATAGCACCACGGGTTATAACAGAATATTCTTGCCCCACCATCAAAGATGGGGATGATTTAAACTGCTCCCTGTAATGCCATTCCTGTTCATGTTTTTTATAGCATATTCTGACATAACACGTGGCCATTCTTGCCCCACCACCAAAGATGGGGCTGATTTAAATTGCTCCCTGTTATGCCATTCCTACTCACATTTTCCATCAAATATTCTGATATAACACATGGCCTTTCTTGTAACACCACCAAAGATGGGGCTGATTTAAACTGCTCCCTGTTATGCCATTCCTGTTCATGTTTTCTATCAAATATTCTGATATAAAATCCAGTGTTATATCAGAATATTCTTATCCCTCCACCAAAGATGGGGATGATTTAAACTGCTCTCTGTTATGCCATTCCTGTTCATGTTCTCTATGGAATATTCTGATATAACATGTGGCCATCCTTGGATGGGGCTCATTTAAACTGCTCCCTGTTATGCCATTCCTACTCACATTTTCTATCAAATATTCTGATACAACACGTGGCCATTCTTGTCCCACCACCAAAGATGGGGTTCATTTAAACTGCTCCCTGTTCTGCCATTCCAGTTCATGTTTTCTACCAAATATTCTGCTATAATATTATTTCAAAGCTCCCCTGACACATCCCTGTACTCTGGACTGCAGCAGCTTCACCCAGAACATTTACAAGTGAACCAAGAGCACCCTTTATGGAACAGGGATGGCTTTGGGGCTGCTCTGTCTCTCTGCAGGGCAGATCCCTCTCCTCTGGTGACATTGGGGACAGGAAATCCCCCTGAGCCCGGGCTGAGGGTGGCAGAGCAGGAGGCTCTGGCAGCCCCAGGGACTGTTTAGCAACACACACACCTTTGACTGGGCTCATGTAAATTGGATTTACTTGATAACCAATCACAGCCAGCTGTGTCTGAGTTTGTCACAGGTTTTTATTCTTTTATTTTAACTTTCTGATGTTTCCCTTTGCTTTTTTTAGTATAGTTTTAGTATATGATTTACATATAATACAATGTAATGCAATGTAATACAATGTAATGTATTACATAATATGATATAATATGATAGGATATATATATATATCCTATGATATATAATTAGATAATTCAGTAATTTATCATCTAAAAAGATGATGCTCCTGCCCAAGATTGGTGTTCAGCTGCTGAAAAGGAAAATATAAAAATATATAGTCCCAATCTCACTTAAAAATTGATAGAAGGTCATTAAAACTTAAATGAAATTCTTCTTTATAAATAGCCCAGCAGCAATGAGGGAAAATAAATTATATGATAGGATATCCTATATATCCTATATGATAGGATATATATATATTGGATATATAGATATCCTATATATATATAGGATATATATATATATATATATATATATATATATATATAGGATATAATATGGTATAATATGATTTAATATGATATAATCATATCATATCATATCATATCATGTAATATAACATAATATCAACCTTCTGAAACATAGAGTCAAGATTCTCATCCCTCACCTCATCCTGGGGACTCTCAAACACCACCACAAGAGAGGTTCACCAAGTAAAACAAAATCACATCAGACTTCTGCAAGCAAGAGATGTTTAAAATGTATAAATTTGTTTATGTGATGATTAACCCAATCCATGTAATAAAACATTACTGGTCTTCCCAGAATAAGTATATAAGCAGTTGTACTTCCACAATAAATTGGGATTTTTTGACCAACACACCAAATCCCCATTTCTCTCTCTTCATCACTGTTGAAAACCACTGGATGAGCACCCAGCTCTGTTCCAGTTCCACCATGGGACAGCAAGGACTCAGCACAACCCTCAATAGTGGGATTTGCTGCTTGCAAACAGCACAAAAAGCACAGAACAATGCAACTCTGTCCATAATGCAGATAAAATACCCACTCTGAGGAGAGGCTCAGGGGCAGGGAGAGCAAAATCTGTTTAAAGGGGAAAAAATAACTCATGGAAGCTTTGCTTGCATTTCCAGCTGGCTGACAGGACTTGTTTAATTTAGTGGTGTTTACTTAGGTTTGGTAAAATACATCTTTAAATTTGGAAGGCCAGTGGAAAAATACCTTAATGATGAGAAGTTTTCACCAAAAGCCTGAGGAATTGGAGTTGGGTTGTGGGCTGTGCAAAGCAGGCCTCAAGGAAAGGAAATATTCTCACAGCTACCAAAATAAGGTGGTTTGTGAAGAGGATTCCTGACAACTTACTCAGTATTTCAGTTCTGATGCAAGAGCCAAATTCTAAATTCCACAAGAAAATGCTGACCATTAAATACATGATTTTTGCCAAGCAGTTGTTAGGTTTAAATAAATCTATTTACCTATCTTTAAGTAAAAACCTCCAAAGAAAAATAAAATCATATGACTGTGTTTCCTGTGATTTTTTCCCTATTTTCTTTTCCATTTTCACTGGAAGGGAGAGGAAGACACTGAGAAAATGGCATTTTTTGTCATTCATGCAAGAGGTAAGAAAGCTGTAATTGTGATTAATTGCTGGCAAATACTTGTTTACTTAAAATAATGTATTATCAACCACAGATAACAGACATGTATCACTCAAAGTGTCCTCTAATCCACTAATTCAGCTTGGAAACAGCAGGTAGGAAAAGCAGGTTTGAGTTTTTGAGGCAAAGCAGAGAAATCTCCCAAAGTGCCCCAGCTGGGGATGATTTATCCTTTTCCCTGCTCAGGTGCTGCTTCACCTCCATGTCTACAAATCTGGGATCTCCTGTCAATCATTTCCCCCCAAAAATGCAACCTGAAAAATTCATCCCCAATTCACACCGAATTTCAGCATTCTTATTGTACATCCAGAAAGTGCCATCAATCTGTTTTATTTTCCCTCATTGCTGCTGGGCTATTTATAAAGAAGAATTTCATTTAAGTTTTAATGACCTTCTATCAATTTTTAAGTGGGATTGGGACTATATATTTTTATATTTTCCTTTTCAGCAGCTGAACACCAATCTTGGGCAGGAGCATCATCTTTTTAGATGATAAATTACTGAATTATCTAATCCAATGTCAAATGTTTACAGACATGGCAAGTTTATGGAATTCAAAATATTAACAGAGCCAGTGAAATATTTATATGGATATCAAAACCAACAATCATCTAAAAACCCCCAACTCCTAGAGCTGAATATTTCAGCAGAAGTAATTTTTAAATCTTAAGAAAAAATCAAGACAGTGGAAAAAAGTTCTCAGTTTAGCAAGCTGAATTTACTTCCCATTTTCCAATTTTGCATTTTATTTTCAGTCAAACAGGGATATCCTCAGGTACATGTGCTTACAGTTTGCAGATTATTATTTTAAAAGGAAAATGATTGGGATTTGTAGCATTTGCTGTAATGTCAGCTCTTTTCTAGTCAGGATAAAATCCTCCCATACCCTGGCCAGGATTATTCCTTTATAACAGAACAGGACAGTGACAGCTGTGCATTTTCTCCTCTCCAACAAGGTGTGACACAGAGGAGAAATATTTAGTAGAAAACCACTTATTTCCTTTGATTTTGTATCAAATTGATTTTGTATCTTTCTGTGGTTTCACCATCCTGAGAGTGGAACTGTAAATTTGACTGCACAGATTGTGCTGTAACCAAGCAGGAGCTACCAAAAATCCCTTTGCTGTCTTCATGAAGAGTCAGATAATTGCTTTGCTGAAGTGAACTCCCTAGGAGGAGTTAAATTGTGCCTAATTCCATCTCTGCCACCTCTGAGGGAACGGAGGGGAGCAGGGCTGCCTGCAGCTGGCACACAGCTCTGTGCATCCTGGGTTCAGGCTTACAAGCAAATTCAAGATAAGCAAACATTGCTCTAACCAAAAGTATGTGCACTATAGAAATTAAATAAAACCACTCTCAATATGCTTTTGCTTTGTGTGATTGGTCAAAAATCTCATTTTATAGGGTGTAACATTCAGTTCTTAGTCTGCTGCCTAAATGTGAGCTAAGAGCATCTTCCCATCATCATAACCATGTAATGAAACTAATGCTAAAAATAAAACAAAACATGTTCCTAGCAGCCCTGTCCTGTTTGTAATTTGTACAAATTTGTACAGCCCCCAAGTAACAGCACCCAAAGCCCACCCAGACATGACACTGCCACTGGAGGGTGAGACAGCTCCCACAAATCAGTTTGGGCACAGAGTGAGGGGAGAGGGGAACTGGAACAGAGCTCAGTGCTCATCCTGTGGTTTTCAACAGTGATGAAGAGAGAAATGGGGATTTGGTGTGATGGTCGAAAAATCCCAATTTATTGTGGATGTACAACTGCTTATATACTTATTCTGGGAAGACCAGTAACATTTTACTACACTGATTGGGTTAATCATCACATAAACAAATTTATACATTTTAAACATCTCTTGCTTGCACAAGTCTGATGTGATTTTGTTTTTCCTGGTAAACCTCTCTTGTGGTGGTGTTTGAGAACCCCCAGGACGAGGTGAGAGGTGAGAATCTTGACTCTATGTTTCAGAAGGCTGATATTATATTATATTATATTATATTATATTATATTATATTATATTATATTATATTATATTATATTATATTATATTATATTATATTATATTATATTATATTATATTATATTATATTATATTATATTATATTATATTATATTATATTATATTATATTATATTATATTATACCATATTATATTATATATCATATCATATCATATATCATATCATATCGTATCATATCATATCATATTATACCATATTATATCCTATCACATTATATCATATTATATCCTATCACATTATATCATATTATGTAATATATTATGTTGTATTACATTGTATTGTATTGTATTATATGAAAATTATATACTAAAACTATACTAAAAAAAGGAAAAAGAAATGTCAGAAAGTTAAAAAAAATAAAAAAACCTGTGACAAACTCAGACACAGCTGGCTGTGATTGGTTATCAAGTAAAACCAATTTACATGAGCCCAGTCAGAGGTGTGCGTGTTGGTAAACAATCTCTAGACTATATTCTACAGCCATCAAATTGTTGTTATTATTTACATTTCTTTTCTGAGGCTTCTCAGCTTCTCAGGAGACAAATCCTAGCAAAAGGATTTTTCAGAAAATATATCAGTGACACCCTCTGATTGAATCTTCTTGCAATCTTGATTTAATCCTTAAAGCTCTGTTTGCTCTTTCCAAGGCACCCTGTTACCAAATCTCTTGGGCTAATAAGTTCCAAACTCCATCATCTGATTGTGTCCCAATATCCCAGTGGTTTTCCAGCAGGACCCAAAGCAAAGGCAGCACAGTGGGACTGGGAATGCAGGATCATTTCCATGGAATGAGCTCTAATGCTAATAAGGTCCAAATCTCAAATGCTAATAAGGTCCAAACTCCATCATCTGATTGTGTGCCAATATCCCAGTGGTTTTCCAGCAGAACCCAAAGCAAAGAGGGCACAGTGGGATTGGGAATGGCAGGATCATTTCCATGGAATGATCTCTAATTCTAATAAGGTCCAAACTCCATCCTCTGATTGTGTCCCAATATCCCAGTGGTTTTCTGTTGATGGTGCTCACAGGGGTTTGTAGAGGATGGAAGAGTCAGGATCTTGATTCCATGATCAGAAGGCTTGATTTATTATATTGTGATCCATATATAACATTATAACTATTCTACATAGAGATAGAAAAGGAAGGAGCTTCTTCAGAAGCTGGCTAAGCTAAGAATAGAATAGAAATAAGAATAACAAAGGTCTGTCTCTCCACAGAGAGTGATAGCAGCTCCACCATGAGTGGTCAGTAAATCCAAACATCTACAGGGGACCAGTCACAGGTGGACCTGTTGCATTCCACAGCAGCAGATAATAATTGTTTACATTTGTTACTGAGTTTCTCAGCTCCAGCAGGAAAAATCCTACAGAAAGGATTTTTCACAAAGCATGTCTGCGACAGTTTTCCAGCAGGACGTAAAGCAAAGAGGGCACAGTGGGATTGGGAATGCCAGGATCATTTCCATGGAATGAGCTCTAATGCTAATAAGGTCCAAATCTCTTATGCTAATAAGGTCCAAAATCCATCATCTCTCTTGTGTCCCAATATCCCAGTGGTTTTCCAGCAGGGCCCAAAGCAAAGGCAGCACAGTGGGATTGGGAATGCCAGGATCATTTCCATGGAATGATCTCTCATGCTAATAAGGTCCAAATTTCTCATGCTAATAAGGTCCAAACTCCATCATCTGATTGTGTCCCAATATCCCAGTGGTTTTCCAGCAGGACCCAAAGCCAGGGCAGCACAGTGGGATTAGGAATGGCAGGATCATTTCCATGGAATGACCTCTAATGCTAATAAGGTCCAAAGTCCATCATCTGATTGTGTCCCACTATCCCAGTGGTTTTCCAGCAGGACCCAAAGCCAAGGCAGCACAGTGGGACTGGGGATGCCAGGATCACCTGCATGGTGAGTTTTGTACCCCAGGGAGGTGTTCCTGAGGCTTTGCTTTGGGATCTCATCTCCCACATCAGATCTGTCCCTGGTGCATTTTCCCCTCAATCCCTGCCAGGATCAGCAGCATCTCGCCCTTGCCTTTGGCTGCCACTGATATTTCCTCACCTCCTTCCCTTCCTGCTGCCTCCTCACCCTCTGGGGTTTGTGCAGCCCCTCCTGAGGTGGAGCTGCTCAAACCCTGGGGCTGTGCTGGCCCTTCCCACAGGGATTTGGGCTGTCTGCTCCAGCTATCCAGAATTTCCAAGGGCATTTTCTGGGCTACAGCTGTTCCCCTGCAGCATGAGAACTGCAATCTGAGAGGCACAGCTCTCCCACTAATCACCATGTCATTAACTGCTGGAATATTTTCACATTAGAATTACAGCTGATGAGATGCAAACCATTAAGTGCTTCTACAGGATGCAAAAAAAAAACCCCAAAAGTAAATAAAAACCTCATGCCCTTGGAAGAGCTGCATGAACTGGCTTACAAATTAGCAGAGTGCATCCATGGGAGAAAAATACAAGTTTTCTACAACAGTTGGAAAAACAGGATTAATAAAATCCCAAAGAAGCAGAAAATAGTCACAGTCAGAGACATAAAAACATCTCCAGGCTTGCAGGGTTGGGCAAGAAGGCATCTGGCAAGGAGAGACCCTTGGCTGGTGGAAGAAGCACTGACAAAATGTGTAAACAGTGAGGAAAGCAGGATTTAAGGAACACATGAGGATTAAAATGAAGGAAAACAGCCTATGAGCATACCAGGGTACAACACAGATCAAGACATGCCTGGTATACAAGAATAAGCTAAAGGTAATCCCATGAGGCCTAGATCCAGAGGCCTTCTGGAGACATTTATTTTGGATTGAAAATTTAGAGAAGGGAAAATGTTGATGGAAATGAGAGGCTCTGGGGAATCCTTCCTGGGTGCTCTTCAGCAGTGAGAAAATGCTGAATAAAAAAATTGCACTGCTATGGGAACAGGGAGTTCAGGGTTCTGACCAGGGAAGCATTTGTGCTGTTGTTTACTTGGATGGTGCTAAGAACTTCTCAGAAGGGTTTGGGGCTCACAGCAACAGAAGGAGATTTTCTTCTTTGTGGGGTTTTTACAGATGAGGTCCAGTTCAAATAGGAGGTTTCCATAAAAATACTGAATTCAGTGACACTTGTAGAGGAAGGAATCAGTGGTGGGTTTCCAGGGTGGAGATTTCCATGATGAATTTGCAGGTTGGGTTTCAGTGGTGGAGATTTCCAAGGTGGATTTCCATGTTGAAATTCAATGGTGGATTTCCAGGGTGGAAATTTCCATGGTGGATTTCCAGGGTGGAGATTTCCATGGTGGGTTTCTGTGGTAGATTTCCAGTGTGGATTTCCATGGTGGGTTTCCCTGGTGGATTTCCCGTGTGGATATCCAGGGTAGAGATTTCCAGGGTGGGTTTCCAGGGTGCATTTCCATGGTGGAAATTTCCATGGTGGATTTTTAGCATGGGTTTCCATGGTGGGTTTCCATGGTGGAGTTTCAGGGTGGATTTCCAAGGTGTTTTCCCAGGATGGATTTACATGATGGATTTACATGGTGAGTTTCCAGCGTGGAGGTTTCCAGGATGAGTTTTCATGATGGATTTCAATGGTGGGTTTTCAGAATGGGTTTCCAGAGTGGGTTTCTAGGATGTAGATTTCCAGGGTAGAGATTTCCATGCTGGGTTTCCACAGTAGATTTCCAGGTTGGATTTCCATGGTGCATTTCCATGTGGATTTTGAGGGTGGGCTTCCAAGGTGGGTTTCATGTTGGAATTCCATAGTGTGTTGCCAGGGTGGAGATTTCCATATTGGAATTCCAGGGTGGAAATTTCCAGGGTGGGTTTTCAGGGTGGGTTTCCAGGGTGGAGATTTCCAGGGTGGAGATTTCCATGCTGGGTTTCCATGGTAGATTTCCAGTGTGGATTTCCAGGGTGCATTTCCATGGTAGATTTCCAGTGTGGATTTCCAGGGTGCATTTCCATGGTGGATTTCCAGGGTGGGTTTCCAAGGTGGAATTCCATGTAGGAATTCCATAGTGGGTTTCCAGTGTGGAGAGTTCCATGGTGGGTTTTCAGTGTGGATTTCCAGGATGGGTTTTCATGGTGGGTTTCCAGAGTAGATTTCTAGAGTAGGTTTCCAGGTTGGATTTCCAGTGTGGATTTGCATGTTGTATTTCCAGGGTGGGTTTCCAGGTTGGATTTCTAGGATTTCTAGGGTGGGTTTTCATGGTGGATTTTCCTGGTGGGTTTCCAGGGTGGAGATTTCTAGGGTGGAGATTTCCATGTTTGGTTTCTATGGTGGATTTCCAGGATGGATTTCCAGAGTAGATTTCCAGGGTGGATTTCCAGGTTGGATTTCTAGGGTAAGTTACCAGGGTGGGATTTCATGGTGGATTTCCATGATGGGTTTCAAGGGTGGAGATTTCCATGATTGGTTTCTATGGTGGATTTCCAGGTTTGGTTTCCATGGTGGGTTTCCATGTTGGAATTCCATAGTACATTTCCATGTTGGAGATTTCCAGGTTTGGTTTCCATGGTGGGTTTCCATGTTGGAATTCCATAGTGCATTTCCATGTTGGAGATTTCCATGTTTGGTTTCCATGTTTGGTTTCCATGTTGGAATTCCGTAGTGCATTTCCATGTTTGGTTTCCATGTTTGGTTTCCATGGTGGGTTTCCATGTTGGAATTCCATAGTGCATTTCCATGTTGGAGATTTCCATGTTTGGTTTCCATGGTGGGTTTCCATGTTGGAATTCCATAGTGCATTTCCATGCTGGAGATTTCCATGTTTGGTTTCCATGGTGGGTTTCCATGTTGGAATTCCATAGTGCATTTCCATGTTTGGTTTCCATGTTGGGTTTCCATGTTGGATTTTCATGGTGTGGTGCCCCTCCTCAGACACCACCAGCCAGCCTCTGCTAGGCCCAGCTGGGAAAGCCAGAGGACTCCTTGGGGATACCCAAACAGGGATTTCACAGCTTTTTAAACAGAGCCACCCACTAAAAACACCTCAGAGAGCAGGGGTGGTGCTCACACACCCCAAAAGGAAACCAGGACACTTGGCATCCATCTCAGAGGGGGCTGGAGCTGAGGGTGGAAGTGGAATATCCAGGAATGCCGGAGGGGAATGGCAGTGCTGGTGGGAGCTGATGGGGAGAGCTGCACTGGAGGAGAAGGAGAGGATGGGGTGGGGATTGCCCTGGGGGAGCCATCAGCACAGGAGGGATTTTCCTGGCTGGGTGACAGATTCCTGTGCCAGGAAGGGGAGTGTCACCCCCTGATCCTCCTCAGCTCTGAGTCACCACAGGCACACATTGAAGGAGCAGATATAACCTAGATTTCAACTGAAAAATTGTTTTCTAAGATAATTTAATGGAGAATATAACACACAGGTTTCCTTTGTAATTACATATAAAGATTGCACAAGAAATCAAACTTAATTTCCCTAATCTGCCTTCAGGTGTGGTGTGGATATTTGCCTTAACCAACTACAAAAAGGGATTCTGAGTCTCTACTGCAGCAGAACCAGCAGATAACACAAAGGACTTGAACCCCAGCTTTACAGTCCTGTTTTGAATATTAATTTACAGCCCCTGTTTGAAAAGAGTTTCTCTCACTAGAAGGTAAGAAACAGTTAAAAAGTCCATTTGAATTTCCTGCCCCTAGAAATGTCAAATGCACTGCAAGTCTGTAATGAACATCAAGAGTTCCCACTGCTGCTTTTTAGTGCAGAGGAGAACAGGGCAGAGTGGCAACAACCTACTACAAAATTCAGGAATATATCAAAAATTCAATTTTTGCTTTAAATTATCCTGATGGCAGCAAATGCTGGTCAAAGCAAAATACTCCCATACTCAGTTTATGTATAAAGCACTTGAGAGTGCATGCAAGGATTGATGAATACAGAGCTGAGAGAATTCCTGGCTGTATGGAACAGAAAAATCATCACCACACTGAGATTTATTTATTATTTAAGGATCTCTGCTTTTTTTTTTTTCAACTCATGAATTTCAAGTGACCTTACTTATTTTAGGAAAGGAAAATCAGCAAGGAAAACTGGAATATTCTTTTCCTATTCCAAGACTAGATTAAACTAAACCAGCTCTATAAAGAGGTGCAAAGAGCAAACACACTACTAGGTTTAATGCATTTAGATTTCTAGTTATGCATTTAAACTTAGATTTATGAATTTTGCTCTGTCCAACATTCAAATCTGGTCTTAAATTGTCTTTTGACCCAAAAGCTCACAATGTTCTCACCTTCCCTCTGACACAATTTTGTGGATTTACTTTCAGCTCTTGCATGACAAATCCATCAACATGTTTTGCTCTAAAACAAGGCAAGGAGAACAAAATCTTCACTGGCTGACAGACAATTAAAACAGGTTTTATTCCGGTTTTTTTATGCAGGTTTTTATTCTTAAGAAAGTTCTGCTTGGAGGAAAATTACCTGGAGATGCACAGGCCTCTGACTTCACTTGAAATCTGTAAATCCAATATCCTTCTGTAAATCCAAAATTCTATGGATAAAGGCTAAAGAACTGGCCACTGGGGCAAATATTTGCTGCTGGGCACATGGAATTTTGTCACCCTGGCTTTTTAAGATTTTCTAAGCCTTCTGATGTTGACATTCTTGTAGTGAACTTTCTCACACACTTTCTGTAAATAACTCATAGTTTTGCATTCCTTTATGGAGGAGGAGAGAGTTGATGGACTGTTGGTTTGTCCAATGTCATTGGAGAGGTGGCACTGTCACCCTCCAATCCGCTGTCACTTTTGGAATACTATAAATGTTGGAGTCAGAAAATAAACTCCTTTTTCCTTCACCTTCACCAGGGTGTACACGTTGTGTTTTTTCGTGTCCTACAGTGACAGAATTTGGAACAGACACTGCCACATGTCATCCCATGGGGCTGTCCTAGCCCTGCCACCGTGTCCTGCTGTCCCTGGAGCAGCTCTGCCCTGCCTGGGACAGAGGCAGCTCCTGGGGCAGGGAAAGGGAATTCAGCAGCTCCCTGCAGGGAAAGGGCAGGAGAAGGTCCCTGAACCCTCTGGCTGCCCTGCCTCCACCTGCCAGGGAGATCAGCCCTGCCAGAGTGGCTGGAACCAGAGAGTTCAGTGCTGGCCCCAGGTTTGATCTGATAGAACACATAAAACTGAGCAAAACATCAAATCTGAGTGTCCCTCAATGTCTTCCCTCTCTGAGCTGCATCCAGATTGCAGGGCAGCATCCTCCAGCCTTGACCTTTAAGAAAATCCCCTCTGGCACAGAAAAGAGCAGTAACCAGCCAAATTCTATCCCATTGCTCAGCATTATTGTACAAATCTGACTTTGCTAACGAGCACAGGATTTTCTGACAGTGAAATAAACATTTAGAATTTCATTTTTTTTAAACCCAACATGGAATAGAACTGAAAATCTCCCAGATTTACAGCAAATGGGTTTTCAAAATGCCTCTCTTCTTGCACACATTCATTTTTTTTTGTTTGTGGTTTGCTCTCCAGAAGATGCTTTGACACAAAATTGAATCTCCTCTGCGTGGCTGTGTCTCCCATTAGCATAGCTTCAATAATTTGTGTCAACAGGAAGCTGGAAGGAACAGAGCTCATCTCTTTTTTTCTGCTCCTCCCTGCAGAGTCCTGACAAATGTCCTGCCAGTGCTCCAATCTGTTGCTCAAGATTTTTAAAGTATAACTGGGAGTGGGAAAAGCACCAGAGAGCAACTTGGAGCAGCAGCACAGAGGAGAAAACAAGGTGGGGAAGAGCACTAGAAAGCATCAAACAGCAAGAAAAGGCATTTAAATCAGACCTTCCAAGAAAAAAACAAGGTAAAAAAAGAGAAGTTAAGTGTCCAGTTAGAAGGTGAAGACAAATAAGCAGAAAAGCATCTGCAAAAGAAATGCAAAGCAGAACTCAGCACATGAAATCAGAGTTGTGTAAGCTTGGCAAGAGGAGCAAACCAAGGGAAATATCAACAAACTTGCAAAGAAGTGTTTGGCTGTCTGCTCCCAAACTGAAGGAAAAGAAACAAACAACAGCTGGGAGATTTCCAATACTACCAGGTCTGAGGAAAAAAAACCATACACAGCCTTCCCTCCCAAGGGCTGGGGCTGAGCAAGGAGAGAAATTCTGGCATAACTGAGTGTTCTGTGGCACTGCTCTAACATTTAAAAGCTTAATTTAATTTATATATTCCTATAACAATAAATTCCTACCGTGGGGCAGAGTGGGACATCTGAAGATGTTTCAGCACAAAGGGGTTCCCATGTGGAGCTCTCTGTGAAGAGCACCAGGACCTCCCAGCTCCCTTCACACTGTCCCAGGTGTCTCTGCCTCCCTCTGTGCCAGCCCTGGTCCTTCCTGGCTGCTTCCTCTGCTCCCCCATCCCTGGAGAGCTGGAGCAGAGTGCCATTAAACATGAGTAAAACTGTGAGGAGGATTGGGAATTCTACAAGGAGAGTGGATGTTTTTGCCTCACCTTAACCCAGTGCAGCTGTAAATTGAACCAGGTAAAATTCTAGTCTTGTTTGATGGGGTTATTTCATACCCAAGACAATTCCTTTGCAACATGACCCTGCACTGAAACTTTCTAATGTTTTAATAATAATTCTTCAAGGAGGGCATGAACCTTAAAATGGTCCCTCCACAGTTCTGTGTGAGCTCAGCAATAAAGAACTCAACCTATATTTATAAAAGTCGTGCTTTCCCCCAGCTTTCTGCCATCCTTACCAGCATTTAAGTGAAATCCATCTCGAGGCAGGACCATGAATTTTCCATGAGCTGAGTGCTGAGTGTTATCACAGGAGTGAAATAACCCGAGTGCTGTAACAACCCCTCGCTCTGGACACGTTTCAGAGCACAAACATCTCCCCACAAACCTCACTCCAACCTTTCCTTCCACCTGGCTGCTCACAGGGCTGGGCAGTGCTCTGAGCTCCTGCTGTGCATTTGGAGGAGCTGTGCATGCCCTGACACCAGGGAATACAAGATTTAATTCCTGCTCTCAGTGCATCCCTGGCCATCGTCCCACCACACACTGTGACCGTGCTCACAGGGGTCTGAGGATGAGGGAAGAGATGAGGATCTGACTCCATGTTTCAGAAGGCTGATTTATTATTTTATGATATATATTACATTAAAATTATACTAAAAGAATAGAAGAAAGGATTTCATCAGAAGGCTGGCTAAGAATAGAATAGGAAAGAATGATAATACAAGCTTGTGTCTCAGACTCTCTGTCCAGGACAGCTGACTGTGATTGGCCACTAATTAGAAACAACCACATGAGACCAATCACAGATGCCCCTGTTGCATTCCACAGCAGCAGATAATCATTGTTTACATTTTGTTCCTGAGGCCTCTCAGCTTCTCAGGAGAAAAAATCCCAAGGAAAGGATTTTTCATAAAATATCGTAACCACCACACCCCACCTTTCAATGATGCACCTCAGATCAAACACAAATATTTCACTGCCAATTGGCAAATGCACAGAAATCCAGGGTACCAAAGGAGCTTTCCTGCAAAATTAAGGGCAGGTGCTGCAGTTTGTGGCACAGAGTGTGAATCTGCCCTCAGAGCTGAAAGATGTTCTACATCTGGAGCTGTGTGTTCCTGAAACACTGAACACCTGACATGTGAAGAGCAATAATTTAAAGCTCAAAGACCTTGCACATTGAGTTCTAACTCTCATTTTATCTGAGAATCCTTTTATGACCAGTCTCACCTCCCTGACTTCCCCTCCTACAGATCTACACTACTCCTACTTCTGCTCTGATACAAGGAAGACTCATTGCCCATGGCTAACTCAGTAATTTCTCACCCTTTTAATGCCCATTCCACTGCCACCCCCTTTTTCCCCCCTGCTGTTATCAAAGCTGTAATTCCCTTCTGCCACTCCACATTCTACCTGCAGGAAAGTCAATCTATTTCTCATGAATTAATAAAGATTTTTACTTATGGCTTTTTGTTGCTTTCTGCTTCTCCTTTTTTCCATGGGGCTTTGAAATGTTTGTAGAGAGAACTTCCACACAAATATCAGGGCACTGCTGTTGACAGAGGGATTGTGCAGGAAGAAATCCCTGCCATGCTCTCAAGAGAGGATTAATTGATGCCAAATCCAAGCATGGCCATGGAGGGGCACAGTGGTTTGTACCCTTCATTTTAGCAAGCAGCAGCAGACTGAGGAGTTAGTTTATTCCAGGCATCCACAACAATTTTCAGCAGGGATTTCACCCAGGAGGGAGCACACACCAGATTGGTCCAACCAAATGAGGCAGATGATGATGGTGGCAAAACCAATAGTGCCTGGGTTCTGCTGCAACATCTGAGCATCCATGAGGTTGGCTGGATTAAGGGATTTTTACCCCTCAGGGTATCTGAAAATATTATATAAAGGTATTCTGAAATGTCTTTATAGAAGCAAAGAATATCCTGAGCTGGAAGGGACCCACAAGGGGCATTGAAGTCCAACTCCTGACCCCACATCCCAAAAATCCCCACATGGGCCATGAGTTCTTCCACTGTTTTTCTTTCCCAAATCTGATGAGGATTTCATGTTGCTCTGGGATATACACAGAGGTCTCTCCCATCACCATCACCAACACAAGGCAGGATATTCAAGTTTAAAGGCCAAATAGAGCTCCTGGTGTTTGTACAGAAATTATTTCTGTGCTCACATTAAAAGCTCACACTCCTTACTAGGACTCACCTGAAAGGCAATGGTAAAGTGATGAAAACACAGATATGGCAGTCTATAAGGAGGAATTATTCCTTACTTTTTATTGCATATAAATGCTACTGGCTTTGCCTCCCCACCCAGTGAATCAAAGCACTGGGAAATGCCACACAGCTGGAAAATGGGATGCACTAAAATATTGAATTCAGCAATGTACAGTGTGCACTGAGAGGTTGTAAATGCTCTATCAATTATTTATTCCCCCCCTGCAGCAGTTTAGTGCAGCATAAAAGGATAATAAAATGAGCTGCAAGATGTATATGTTAAAAAACTGCTGACAATTGTTTGGAGGGATTTTCATAGTAAGTATTAAAAAATTAACATCTTCAAGGCAATAAAAAAGTATTGTAGTAAAACTTCCCTGCAGTGTGAAAAATATTGACAACTCTTCTGTTCTTACCCAGATACCAAAGGGAAAAATGAAGTTTTGCCTATTTATGAGAAGTAGGATTTTTTAAAGTTGTTTTAGCTGTTGGACAATGGAATTGTAGGAGCAGGGACTGCACTGTGGATCAGCACATTTTACTGCAGCATATTTTAACTTGCTGCTGCTAATGTTCAGTTGTTCATGAACCAAAAGAATCACCAAATTCTGCCTCCAATTCTACAGAACTTGTCAAGAAAAACAGCATTGGCTTCTCCACTGAAACTGGCCCAGATCAGTGGCTCTCCAGGGTGCCTCAGTGCTCTGGGGGTAACTGAAAGGACCAACCCCACCACAGAGGCACAGGGTTATGAAAAGGGCTTTCAAATGAGGAAACGAGTCCCTTCACATGGCCTTGCTAAAGCATAGCCCCAAAAATTTCACAGGAATGAGGAAAACACTGGCTAGAGCCTGTTCAGATTATGTTCAAAACCACAAGTATGAGAAATATTCTCAGCTTGCTTTTCCCAGACAAATTGTGAATAAACACTCTTTCCTCACTTGAGGAAGCGCGTTAGCAGTGGGGAGCATTCCGTTGGATGCCTCACTTATTTCTCTGTTTGTACTACAAAGATTTTTCCTCTCTGTCCCCACACTGGCTCTTTGAAAAAAAAAATTATTGAAATATCTTAGTTTGGTTTTTAATCCTTCCACTGTTTCACTGCCCAGTGAGGGAAGTTTGATGATCAACGTTCATGAAGGGGAGGGAAACATGCAATGCAGCAGCTGAAATGCCAGGCCCAGGAAATTTCCAGGGGCAGTGATTTAGCTTTCATGTTTTGAAATCCAGCTTAGGATTTAGCTTTTATGGTTTTCAAATCCTGTACTGCATTAGGGTATAACTTTAAAACTCCATACAGAGTGCTGGTTACTGTCTTCAGGTTTTGGTCAGACACAACAATTCCTCTCTGAGCCTGGAGCTCGAGGACATCTCATTGCCTCAGGCCCCAAAAAGTATAAATAAAAGTGAGTTGGGGGGAGCAAACTGGTGCTAAATGACTTCATTACCGGCAGTTCTAATTGGAGCATTAACCCCTGATCTGTGAATGACCAAACTGATAATGGTGTGACAAACTCATGCCCATGGCCCACTGTTGAGAAGGATGAAAGTTTGACAAGAAATTCTCACAGATATGTGTGCTTAGCAGAAAGCTTTTTAAAGCAGAGTTTGATGAAAGAATAGAGATGGAAGCAAGTTTTGATATAGAAGAAAAGAATTGCTGAGCCTTTCTCACTAGATAACTAAGAAGGCAAAAGGTGTGTTAGTTAGAAAGAGTTTTTATGACTTAGAGCAAAAGATAAACTTACTTCAAATAAGATGTTTTTACCAAGCAGAAAGATAGCACAGGCAAACAAGCCTGCCAATGTGGCAAGTAGAAAAAAGGTCTCAGAATTTTCTACTGCAAGAAAACTGAAGAACAACTTCTAGCTTAAACTGTTATGGACTAACTTTTAGTGATTGGAGAACAGTAACATGAATATGGTAATTACACTAGTTATAATAGTCTATAGGTAATAGTTAAGGAATAGATTGGTTCTACTGTATTCAGAGGCTCAGCAAAGAAAAGTCTATCATGCATTGTAACCAAAACCAAAGGGTCTCCAGGCCTGCCTGCAGCTGGAGCTGACAGCTGTAGGCACAGCTCTGTCACCCACAAGCCTGGACTGCTGTAACCTCTTGGATGGAATAAACTGCATTTTGGATGGAATAAACTGCATTTTGTATACAATAAACTGCATTTTGGATGGAATAAACTGCATTTTGGAGAGCCCCTGGAGTCCCACATCCCTCATTTAAACTCTTACATCCCACCTTGGCTGCAGCCTCTGGAGGCCGTGGCTGCCCAGGCTGTGCCTGCTGAAGGCTTTCCTAAATCCCCACTTTATTCTCTGAACCTTTCTGCTCTAGGTCCCCCAAAGGCAGCAGCAGCATCACTCACCACCCAGGGCTTGTCACAGAAGTTGTAGATGGACTCGAGGGAGTTGACGCTGGGCACGCCGGCGTACTGCATGCCGATGATCAGGTTGCGGAAATCCTCGTTCTCCGCCATGCTGTACGAGTGCTGCCGCACCAGCACGAAGTCGGGCCGGAACGACCTGCCAAAAAACACCCACGGTCATGGGAAACCACCAGAAAACTGGGGCTCCTTCCACTGCAAGGTGTGCAGAGGGAGAAAAATGGCTGGTGGGGGAGTAGGGGAGAGCACGTGAACCAACGGGAAATGACAAAAGTTGGAAAGAGCCGTAATGGCTCCATGAAAAACACTCAAACCAAAGGGAAATGATAAAAGGTGGAAAGAGCCATGGTAGTGTTGTGAAAAACACTCAAACCAGAGGGGAAAAATGGAAAGAGCCATGATGGCTTCATGGAAAACATTCAAAGGGAAATGATAAAAGATGGAAGGAGCAATGATGGCTTGAAGGAATACACTAAAGCAAAGGGAATTGATAAAAGGTGGAAAGAGTCAGAAGGCTTCATGAAAAACACTCAAACCAAAGTGAAAATATGGAAAGTGCCATGATATCTTCATGGAAAACACTCAAACCAAAGGGAAAAATTTGAAAGAGCTATGATGGCTTTGTGAAAAACACCAAACCAAAGAGAAATGACAAAAGATGGAAAGAACCATGATGGCTTCAAGAAAAACACTCAAACCAGAGGGAAATGATAAAAGGTGGAAAGAACTGTGGTAAGAAAGGTGGAAAGAGCTTCAAGGAAAACACTAAACCAAACGGAAATGACAAAAGATGGAAGGAGCCATGGTGGCTCCATGAAAAACACTCAAACCAAAAGGAAATGAAAAAAAAACGTGGAAAGAGCCATGGTAGCATTGTGAAAAATACTCAAACCAGAGGGGGAAAAAATGGAAGGAGCCATGATGGCTTCATGGAAAACACTCAAACAAAAGGGAAAAGATGAAAAGAGCATTGATGGCTCCATGAAAAACACTAAACCAAAGGGAAATTATAAAAGGTGGGAAGACCCATGACAGGCTCCATGAACAACACTAAATCAAAAGGTAATGATAAAAGATGGGAAGAGCCATGATGACTTCATGAAGAACACTCAAACCAAAGGGGGAAAATGGTAAGAGCCAGGGAAAGGGCTTCATGGAAAACACTAAACCAAAGGGAAAAAATGGAAAGAGCCATGATATCTTAATGAAAAACACTAAAACCAAAGGGAAATGATAAAAGGTGGAAAAGCCATGGTGGCTCCATGAAAAACACTCCAAGCAAAGGGAATTGATAAAAGATGGAAAGATCTATGGTGGCTCCATGAAAAACACTGAACCAAAGAGAAATAAGAAAAGATTGAAAGAGCCATGATGTCTTTGTGAAAAATACTCAGACCAAAGGGAAATGATAAAAGGTGGAAAGAGACATGATGGCTTCAAGGAAAGCACTCAAACCGAAGGAAAAAATGGAAAGATCCATGATGGGTCCATGGAAAACACTAAATCAAAGGGAAATGATAAAAGATTGAAAGAGCCATAGTGGCTTCATGAAAAACACTCAAACCAAAGGGAAATGATAAAAGATGGAAAGAGCCGTGGTGGCACCATGAAACACATTCAAACAAAAGGGAAAAGATGGAAAGAGCCATGCTGTGTTTGTGAAAAACACTCAAACCAAAGGGAAATGATAAATGATAAAAGATGGAAATAGCCATGATGACTTCATTAAAATCTGCAAGACCCTGCATCTGTTCAGCATCCCCTCAATAATGGAATTCTCTTAAGAGGAGAGAGAAATTCTCATGGATTTCATGTTGTTTCCCTGCTGACAGACCAGTCACATCTATAACCTCTAGGTATGTCCTTAGTTTGTCTTCTCCAGTTTCTGAGCAGTGACAAGCTAAACTAAAGTAGGCAAAGGCCTCTGCCACAAACTTGGGCTTTTGGGGAACAATTTATTTATTTTTATTTTCACAATTATTGTCATTTTGTTTTAAGGACAGTAAAGGATAAAGCAACCACATTGCAGGCAAATGGGATCAGACCATAATGGAGAGAATCACAACTGAACTTTTGATCAAAAGACTTGTCAAAATGAATTTTTAGATTTACAGCTGCATTTCCCCCTTTTCTCTCTGGTATCTGACCAGCATTTCTCCTGGTTCCCTGCCTATCACCCTGCACCTCTGCCAACAATCTGACACCATCCTCACCTTACTCCAACCCTGACATTTTGTTCCTGGAGAAGTTTATGGAAAATAGAAAACACAGACCAACAGGACAGAGCCTCCAGAGCAGGGGCAATTCACTCCCAAATTTGATGGTTGAAAGAGTCTTTTCTGCATTCCAATTTTATAGGGGAAGAAAGCCCAGACTAGCTTGAAGATTTCACATTCCTAAAAGAGGTATAACTGCAGGGCAAATTAAATTAGCATAGTACATTGGTGAAATTATTTACATGCCTTAAATAAATACAAGCTGCTTACTGGAGTGAGACACTCTGAAGATTACAAAACCATTCAGAATTCTCAGTCTGGTAGAATAAAAACAACAATACAATTAAAATCCATGTTAAAATTGCTTTAGCAGTTCTGAGATCCCAGCTTGGATGCAGCAGTCCAAGTAGATTAAATTGAATTTGAATTTCAAATCACAGAAGTGTTTGGGTTGGAAGAGAGCTTTTAAAGCTCATTTTCTTTTCTAGTGGAAGGCACCTAGTGGAGATTTTCCACTGTCCCAGGTGCTCCAAACCCTGTCCAGCCTGGCCTTGGGCACTGCCAGGGATTCAAATGCAGCCACAGCTGCTCTGGGCACCCTGTGCCAGTGTTTTACCACTGTAAAAATAAATAAAACCCCCAAACCTGCAGGATTTGGCAAAAGCAAAATTAAGGATTTGCAGTCAAAAGTCATCAAAATGGCCCTGAAGCTCAATGAGCAAAACTGTAAAGAAATCCTTGCCATTAAACAGAATTCCTAAAAAATATCTGCAGCACAACTCTGAGATGTGTGATCAAAGTTTCAAGAGTTTGGAACATGAAAATCCAATTTACTGGCCCAGCATGAATGTAATACTGAGAGGATTAATGATGCCTTTATTGCTGTTGTACAATGAAGGGATGGGACTATTTTTGGGTTAAGAATGATTTATTATTCAGATAAGTATTTTAGTTTTAGAGGTTGTGAGATTTGTGAAAGTAAGTAGCTAGTTCTAGTTTAAGAGTAGTTACAAGGGTTTTTTTTGTTATAAGATAATATATAACTTTTTTACTTAATAGATAGTTGCTATGAGGTTTATTTTGTTTTTCTGGCCTATTATTTTTTATTTATTTTTGTTGTACTGTAGATATTTTTGTTTAATAGGCTTTTGTTATATATTTATATATATATATATATATGTTTCTTTTATAACTTTTAAACTTTTAGTTTATTCTACACAGCCACACCTTTACATTATAAACTCTTCACTGTTTTATTAATGTAGTGTTTTACTTGGGGTATATTTTTTCTTACAATTATAGAAACATAAGTTTATGATTTTTTGTTTAATGTTTTTAAATTTTATTTTTATATTTTTTAAGCTTTTTCTAAGGTCAAGCTCTTCAGTGTCTGTAGAAGTTTCTGCTTTTCCAATTCCCACATGCCCTCATTAAAATTGCAGACTCCTCAGTGAAAGAAAAAGGCAACTTTTATTTATTAAAATAAGGGGGATAACACATCCCAGACAGTGCTGTGGTTTCAAATAAAAGGACAGAAATGTCCTCTCAAAGAGCAATTTAATGAAAGAATTGGGGAATGGAGGGGATGTACTTCTCAAAAATTAAAAATAAAGAAATCCAGTTTGCTTTGCAAAAGCTCCTCAAAGGAATATGGTACATTCCCATAATTGTTCAAGGTCTGTAATTAATGCTGGATGGAGTGACTGCACCCAGAAGGAGGCCAGGAGGAAAATTTTAATTGTGGCTCAAGCATCAAGATCCAAAAATCTCAGCATTATGCTACAGAAAAAATAATTGTTCATGGTTTGATTTTCATTCACAAAAAACAAACAAGTCGGTGCCTGTTAAATATTTGTTTTCCTCCTGAACTAAATCAAATCAGCAAAATTTTTTCATTGAAATTTTTATGATTTTTCTAATGAATAATTTGCTCATAAGTCTGTGATACAAGGTCACTTTGGGCCTAATAATTTGTTATTATTTAAAAAAAATTCTCCAATTATCACAGAAATAAAGAATTCTTTCCCATCATGCCTGCACCTCCACAAGCCACATCCCCAGGTGTCTCACACCAGATTTGAGGGAAAATTATCCCCTTCAGGGAGTTCTGTTTGGGTAACAAATCATACATAAAACTCTAATATTGTTATCTCATCCCCAGTGTTATCTGCTAACACAAAACTCCTTTTTTTCCTAAGAACAGCAGCATTTTCCCAAGTTTTCTCATGACCTGCAGATCTTTGGAGATGTTATTTTCTGGAGGTTCCCAGCCCTCATTTTCTCCTGACATGTTTTGATGGCAACTTGGCCTTGATGTTTTTTAAAACACTTTTTGGAATAGTACAGAAAAGCCACCAGGGAGCAGTGATCAAGATTTCTTGGCTCCAAAACTTTCATCACTGGATAAAAAATTCCAGCAACCCGAAGAAAAATCTTTTACTCTTCTAAGGAAATAATCTTGTGGGTTTGGCACAAGATCATTGTTTTTGGATTAAACTGCAATATTTTTAAAACATGCCAGAGATTAAAGAATGGGAATTTTGAAGCATAAACTTATCTTTAATATTTTTTCCTGGAGTTTTTTTTTTGTATTTTGGTTTGTTTTGGGTTTTTAAATGTTTTTTTGTATGTTTGTTTTTTTACATGAATGAATAGACACATTCAAATCTTTTATTTGGAGATATGTTCTGCAAACCATGAAGATCCAGGACATGCTTGTGTATCTCTGCCTTTAAATTCAATTTTTCAGCCAAATAACTGCTACACTTCACTCACACATTAATGCACCAGCCAAAATAAGAGCAATTCTCACCATTTAAATAAAATATTGGATATAGTTTTGATAACCATTTTGCCAATATAATAATTTTCCTTATATAATTTTTCTAATACTTCCTTATTTTTTTCTTTTCCCCTGTTTTTTATGAGGCTGTTGATGTCCTCACTGAAAAAACCCAAAAGTTAAATTTACCCTGCCTTCCTTGGCATCATCCTCTTTAGACCAAACAGCTCTTGGGAAATGTGAGGTGTTTAAACCAAAATGTTTCAAACAGGCTGAAATATTCCAGGAACTGCCCTGAGAGGGGTGTTATGGCTTGGTCTCTTTCAATAGAAAATATTCCATGTTGGAAACAAATTCTGCTATTCTGGGAAAGTCTGGCAGGCACAAAATCACCAAATTTGGGTCCTTCTGTAGCAAACATAAAACTCAAATCAATAACCCCAACTCCCAACCATGGATTCTGGACTTCCTTCCCTTCATAAATCCATTTTCCCCATGATTAAATGTCAAGATGTGCCCTCCCAGTCCCAAAAAGGTTGTCACAAATCAGATATTTTATTTTCTGCTCTCCCTGAGGGGCATCACTCAAAATCCACAAACACAACCAAAGCACTCAGCACCTTTCCCATGCACACACGATGCCATTTATTGCTTTTTGCTGATATTCCACAGAGTTTTGCTTACCTGACAACTTTTGTGCCATTTCGAATGATTTGGACATCAACTGCATAATTGCCATCAGCATGGGCTATCAAGTTGATTTCTGAAAATTCTGCCTGTGAAGAAAAGGCTCCTGTTAGTCAGGCTGGTTTATTTTATTTTTATTTTCCAACTCTCCTTTTTTCAGCATTAGGGCCTGAAGCACTGACAATCTACACTTGAAATAAAATGAGCCCCAAGAGGGCATTGATCCAGCAGTATTTGTCACATTTTTACAAAAGGTTTTAATCCAAAGACAGCAAAAGGTAAAAAAATGTTGTGGGAATGGGTTGAAGTGGATTTATTCCTCCATGTCTGCTCAGAAATGTAGGGATTATATTTTTGCTTTGCACAATGTTATCAAAGAGATTAATACAGGCTCAACATTGGCAGAAAGGTTTGAAGGAAACAGCAGTAAAGCAGAATAAAAATAACATTTTCTTATAGAATTTAATGTCTCCTCATACTGCTCACTCTTTCGATTTTCTTTATGGTCATTTACTCTTTTTTTAAAAAAAACTGGTGCTAATGAGCAATTGTCTCACAAAATTCCCAATTAAAGCTACTTTGACAAAGTCTTCTCACCCTGGAAATGTGGGATTTAAAGGGAGCAGCTCCCACACTCAGAATCCACAGCGATTTGAAAGGAAAAGATGTTTTACATTTATCCCCAGCCTGGGCTCCTGGGACAGCACTCCCAAAACACAGAAAAGGGAGAAAATGAAATTTCTGCAGAGAAAATGAGATTTCTGGGGAGAAAATGAGATTTCTGGGGAGGCACTGCAAGTGTCAGACTCAATCCACTCCCAGGCTGAGCCACCTCCAATTAATAAACAATTTTAAAAGCTTAGTGGGTGATAGAAGATGTTCTATGTAGAGAAAGGCAGGGTAAAAATGAAATAATTGCTGTTATAATACAATGAATACTGTTATAATAAATAATAATAAATAATGAGTACTATAAAATAAATACTGTAATAAAAACTATAAAATAAATACTATAATAAATACTATGAAATCAAAAGTATAATATAAAAGATAAAATACTATAATATAAAATAAACTTAAATTTATATACATATATATTTATTATATATTATTATATATTCTATATTCATATATAATATATAATATATAATATATAATATATAATATAATATATAATATATAATATATAATATATAATATATAATATAAAAATACATAAAATATAATATATAATATGTTATATATTATATAATATTTAATATATTATATATTATATAACTATATATGCTTTGTATATGATAAATATAATTATATAAATTTATATTATATATAATATATAAAATACTATAATATAAAAATAATACTATAATATAAAAATATTATCATATAAAATATAATCGTATTTAATACTATATAAAAATACTAAAATACTAAATATAAAATGTTACAATATAAAAACTATAATAAATACTATAAAAATGAATAATATAATAAATAATACTATTATAATACAATAGTACAATAAATAATAAATACTATAAAATAAATACTATGACACTACAGTATAAAAAGAAATACTATAATATAAAATATTATAGTATTTATTACTATATAAAAATACTAAAATACTAAATATAAAGTACCATAATATAAAAACTATAATAAAAACCATAAAAATAAATACTATAATAAATAATATTATTATAATACAATAGTAAAATAAAAAACACCATTAAATACCCAAAATTACCCTGAAATACCCCATAGTACCTCAAAACCCTGAGCAGGAGCTGGATGACCTGGCCACGGAGGGTGAGTGACCCAAAATCACCTAAAACTACCCCAAAATTAACCCAAAATACAGAAAACCACCAAGTAATAGCAAAGAAACCCAAATAAAGCTATGCAAAAATCACCAAAATGATCTCAAAATCAGCCCAAAATCACCCCATAAAGCCCCAGCAGGAGCTGAATGACCTGACCAGGGAAGGTGAGGGACACAAAATCGCGTAAAATCAACCTGATATACCCCAAAATTAAAAAAAAAAACCCTGCTAAAAGCAGGGGAAAACCCCCATAAAAATACCCCAAATTTACCTGAAATACCCCAAAGTAACCCAAAATCCTGAGCAGGAGCTGGATGACCTGGCCAGGCAGGGTGAATCACCCAAAATCACCTAAAATCATCCCAAAATTAACCCAAAATACAGAAAACCACCAAGTAATACAAAAAATCCCATAAAAATATACAAAACTCACCAAAAATGATCTCAAAATCAGCCCAAAATACAAAATCAAAACAACTCAAGGACTGATGCTTTCTACAAGAGCATCTATTTGAGCAATTCAAGATTCAAAGCAGTGAAAAGACTTCTCTAAATCCCAATTTTCAGCTTAAATAAAATAGCCATAATTGTAGCACATCCTAAATGATATCTCCATGCCTATTCCTATTTATTATGGATTTTTTAAATAAATAGTGCACCCTAAATGACATCTCCGTGCCTTATAATATTTATGTATTATAAATATATATATAATTTTATATACAATATATATTATAGATATTATATAATCTATACAATATATATAGTATATATTATAAAATATATATATATATTATATATAATGAATATATATAATTTTAATTATATTATAAATAAATTCTTTATAATAAAAATAAATTATTATTTGTTAATGATAAGAAATAATAATAATAATAATAATAATAATAATAATAATAATAATAATAATAATATAATAATAATAATAATAATAATAATAACAATAATAATAATAATAATAATACGCATTCCCACCCAGAGGGTAAAAATGGGAAAAATTTATATTTTTTTACCCAGTAGAAAGGTAAAATTGGGAAAACTGTGGCTGGGATACAAAGAATTGAAGAGCTAAAGCCAAAGCTGTGAGTGGAAATACAGGAAAGCAGCAGCCCAGCAGCTCCAGGGGGAAAATCAACTCTGCCCCAGCCCAAACCTTCAAATTTCCTTAATTGTGAGGGGTTTGGGGTACAGAGATTGTGAATTTTCCTGTACCTGACTGCACAGAGAACCAGGGAATCACTGAGGTTGGAAAATTGCTGTGAAAATTATGGTGAAAATCCCCTCAGAAGAGCCCACCTTGGGTGCCAAGAAAGGCCTGCTGTGGTTTAACCCCAGCTGGAAGCTCAGCCCCATGCACATTCCCACCCAGAGGGTAAAAGTGGGAAAAATTTATAATTTTTTACCCAGCAGAAAGGTAAAAGTGGGAAACTGTGCATTGGGATCAACAGAATTCAAGAGTGAAGGCCAAAGCTGTGAGTGGAAATACAGGAAATCAACATCCCAGCAGCTCCAGGGGGAAAATCAACTCTGCCCCAGCCCAAACCTTCAAATTTCCTTAATTGTGAGGGGTTTGGGGTACAGAGATTGTGAATTTTCCTGTACCTGACTGCACAGAGAACCAGGGAATCACTGAGGTTGGAAAAGCCCTCTCAGATAATCTCCATTATCATTAATCCAAGGCCAAACCCTGTCCCCAAGTGCCACAAGCAAAGAGCTTTTAAATCCCTCAAGGGAGAGATTACACACATTTATTAAATATATGTATGTCTATAAATGCACAGATATAAAAATAAAAATATAAAAATAAATTATATATATAATAGATCTAAAAATAACATTTTTAATGTAGTATATATATATAAATATAAAATATATAAAAATAGCATTCAGACTGAGTCAGTTACCTGTTCCACCTTTATGTCATACTCTCCATGGACCTTTTTTCCACGAAAAGCTTTGGCCCTGCAGGGAATAAAAATAAAGGAGAGAAAATCAAGGATATATTTATCTGTAATAATTTTCTATAAAAAACTTCCTGTATTGCTTTCAATGTCCTGAAAACACACAAATATACTAATTAAATATATCTGATGCACAGGTAGATTTAATCTACCCCATCCCACAATATTTTGTAATAAAAGCACGATGAGATTTCCAGCACTAAAGTGAAAATGCACTGAAATGATGAAACACCAGAAGTACACATTTCACAGCTGTTAAACAATATAAAAGGAGTCCTTTTAAACAGGTACAACATTTCACAGCTGTTAAACAATAAAAAAGGAGTCCTTTTAAACAGGTACATTTCACAGCTGTTAAACAATAAAAAAGGAGTCCTTTTAAACAGGTACAACATTTCACAGCTGTTAAACAATAAAAAAGGAGTCCTTTTAAACAGGTACAACATTTCACAGCTGTTAAACAATTAAAAAGGAGTCCTTTTAAACAGGTACATTTCACAGCTGTTAAACAATAAAAAAAGAGTCCTTTTAAACAGGTACAATCTTCCTCTCAAAGTCAACAGTGGCTGTGGAAATTCGTTTTCCTGTGCACAATTTCCTAACAACCACTCACATTCATCTTTATCCACATATTTCATTTAGAAAAACTGGTTTATTGGGAATAAACCAGTGCTTAGAAACTTTCTGTTGTTTTTAAAGTGTCAGAGAACTGGAGACTACTATATTTGATATTAGATCTCATTTAGAAAAACTGGTTTATTGGGAATAAATAAATAAAGCTGCCCTAACTGGTTTATTGGGAATAAACTGCCCTAACTGGTTTATTGGGATTAAACCAGTGCTTAGAAACTTTCTATTGTTTTTAAAGTGTCAGAGAACTGGAGGCTGCTGTTGTCAGATATCTGAGTGTCTGCTTGGGTTCCTAATCAATTTTCCTGACTTGGTATGAAATAATTAATGTGAAGGAGAGTTTATGGGCAATTATTATGCACCAGGACTGCTGGGATAAAACAGAATTCACACACCCAGGCCTTGCAAACACATTCCTGCAGGAATCCACCCCTTGTATCCCTCAGGCAGCATGTATCTGCTTTGGACTAAAGGAGAATTTCAACAAAAAGGATAAATCTGTAGATAAAAAGGAATTATTCTGACACTGATCTTGTCGAAGGAATATGGGATCAGCCTCTCTGTGTTTGCTTTGCTCGAGCCAAAGCTTAGGGTGCCTTCCCTGTTTTTTTCTTGTGCAAGGAAAAAATTATTGCACGATTCAAACCCTGCACAGCAGAGAACATCACCTCAAGTGTTAAAGAAGGGCAGCTTTGTGCATTTCATCAAACAAAATTCACCTAACAAAATGCATCTAAAAAAATGCATCTAACAAAATACATCCAATGCATTGCACCTTACAAAATGCTGCTGTGTTACATGAAATCCACCTCCCCAGTGAAAGCAATAGCAGTACATGTATTAATAATTTATTTCTGCTGGGATTCAGAAGAATTTCACCACTGGTTGCAATAGTGGATAAATAAAATTGCTTAATAATCAAAGGTAAGCACTGCCTTGGGCAGCATTTCATAAGGAATAAGGGTATTTCTTAAAGATATTTATTAAGGATATGGATAATGGATGGTAGAAGTTTTTATACTGAAATCACACAGTAAAATATTGCCCAACCATTAATTCTGTATAAACATGCAATGGGAGAGAAGAAAACAAAGAAGAAAGCATTTTTATTATTTTTTTAACTGTATTCTTGCAATAAATACACAGGAAAGATGAAGTTTGAAATCCATTGTTCTGTTCAGGAGGTGCACACTCAGCTTAGTGTTACCAAATATTTATGCCCATACTAAAAGCAGAAGTTAAATATAAACCTAATTTACAGAAATATCATTAATCACTCGTTTATCTGTCCAAATTTATTTTGGAATCCCTTAAGAGGAATGCGAGCATCACCTCCTGAAAACCTTGGGGATTCTGGATGTGTTTTATGGGACAAGCCAGGAGATTGGAGCTGGAGGAAGGTTCCCACAATCAGGGATCTGCACCCAGCTCACATCAACAGCTTTAGCTCTCTGCCCCTCTGAAAAATTAAACATTCTGCAAAAAATACTTCAAACTCCAGTTGTGGTCCCCATGAATTTAACAGCATTATCCTGGTTGAATTCTGTGGGGAGCAGGATGAGCTCCTGGGTTTTATCTCTGCTGCAGAAACAGGTGAGGGAAGTGCATTATTGGACATCACACAATACATTTAATTTAAATACAATTATCTTGGTTATATTATAGTGAAGCTGCCTCTTGGCCACTGGAAAATCAGTTTAAATACCCAGTTTCTTCAAATTTAAATGGTAACTATACAGAGATTAAACCTTCCCCAAAAGCTCCCCTAACAAACATCAGGAACTGGCAGCTCTGGGAGAAGGAATGGAACTGGGAAAGCACAGAGAGCCCAGGACAGACCCTGCTACTCCTTACTCCAAGTATGTGTTAGTGAGATAACCAAAACACTCATTAGCTGTTAATTAGTGAGATGCTATTACTCTAAATCCAGTCTTTCTGCTCGAACATGAGGCAATCTCCAAAGAGCTAAACTCTGGCATGATTCACATTTCAACAAATGACTTCAGCTTTGAAAATAAACAGGAGCACTGAGGGCTGCAGTTAAGCAATCTGAGGCTTGAAAACAAACCTGACATTCAATCATTGCAAGAGAATCCATTTTGCAGCAGCTTTAGCCAACAACTTTAATGAAAATGTATCATATTCCACAATATTCTGCAAATGTTGAGCCACAGACTGCAGGAATTTATCTTGGTATCTGTTGGAATTCCCTGGTTCCTGGGAATTTCTGACTTTCTGTGCTGACTGACCCCCAGGAGAACACTGAATTCACCTGAGGCCGTGGAGAAAGCTTCAAAATTAAATGATAGAACTGGGATGGTGGCTGTGTAAAGTCAATAAAAGTGTGTAATGTCACACAGTAAAACAGAGTTTAAAGTTTTAAAATGTAATAATATATGTAAATCAAGACAAAAGTTTTAAAACAAAAACTAATCCTTCTTCTTCATAAGTTTAAGTAGTATTGTGTAATTAGATTTAAAAATCCGCATTGCAAACCATGAGTAATTAGTTATTAAGTTAAAAATAAAAATCATTTCAATGTCATGTCTTAATTAAACTGTTTTTCCCTAAAAAACCTTATAAAAATGCAACTCCATTTTTACTTTATTAAATAATATAAAACTCACAATTTGTAAAACTATAATATAAATAAAACTAATAAACATCTAAACCCAAACAAGGAATACCATTTTATACATTTAATCCCAACTCTAACCCAAAAAAACCCCAAAAACTCCACAGGTATCTCTGAAGAATAACTGAAAGTTTCATGACTTCAACATTTCATAACAAAGTCCAAGAATTAGTTAGCATGTGGTTATAGTGAAACAGAATCTAGTTTTAATTTTATTTACTCTACCTTGGCAATTCAGCCGTGCCCTGCTTGAGTTATTCCCCATTTGCAATAAAAGAGAGAGGCAGTCCTATCATAATGACATTCATTACATATTTATGGGAATTGATTTTATTTTTACTGAGGGGAGCTGAGGATTGCCATTGTTTGCTGTTATTTATTTACAGAACTCCACTCAGCTGCAGTCTGATGACGAAGTCGACGGGAGACTTGCTCATCCTCCTAATGCAGCAAAATCTCAACTTTATTGATTAACAGCAATACTTTTATAATCACAGTAATAAGGCTCATGCATATTGCAAAACTATAGTTCACCATTGGTCAGCTATAGAGTCAATCCCACCTTTTCTCAAGATGTTTGTGGCTTCTTTTTACCTCCTGTTATCACATAGTTTATAAAACAACTTCTTGCTCAAAGAAACCATGTCCTTGAATTAGGCAGATGTTACCTACTCAGATGCTCTTTCTCACGTTACTTTTCCCATGGACTATGTCTCAGTAAAAAAACTGTCCACAGTCTGAGATTCCTGTTGAGCCTCATTGCTGTTGGCACAGGGGTGGGATGGCTGACAGAGCCCCAGAGCTGCCCAGGACAGGGCTCTGAGCAGGGTGGGGTGAGCTGCCAGCATGGAAAACCAAGCACTCCCCAAAGCAGGGTGCTGACAGTGACACTGCTCTGCTGGGTGCATGGCTTCTGCATTGGAGGGAAAGAAGAAAAGGAAAGAAATGATAAATAATCCACCTGAAACTTCAGCAGTGCTTTCCAAAGGCCACAGAGGGAGCAGAGAGCTGGGGCAGGAATGCTGCCCACGGAAGGCACAGGCAGAGGCTGCTCAGAACACCTGAAATATTGATGCATTGCTTGCTGCACAATTCAGATTTAAAAATGAACCCCCAGAGAATCTGCAGCTGCCACAGAGGCAGCCTGAACTCACCCCACTCACTGAACTTTGGCAAGGACAAGGAATGAGGCAGAGTCATTAAAGGGGTTTCAAATATAGAAATAATAAATCTGATTTAGCTCCTTATTCAGCTACACAGCATCTACCTACAGTTCCACAGTATCTTACTATGCCATGAGACCTGGCTTAATATATATATAAAAATATATATATGAACACATGTATATACATATATATATATATATATATATATATATATATGTGTGTGTGTGTGTGTGTGTATATACATATATATGTGTGTGCATATAAACAGAATATTCACAAATATTCTATATTCTATGTATATATCATATATATGTGTGTGTATATATATATATGTGTTAATATATAATATTCCCAAATATTCTATATGTATATATCATATATATATGCGTGTGTGCATATATATATAATATATATATATATAATATTCCCAAATATTTTATATGTATATATCATATATATGTGTATATATAGAGAGAATATCCCCAATTATATTATATGTATATATGTGTATCTATATACAGAATATTCCCAAATATTCTATATATATATCATATATATGTGTGTGCATAAATACTGATTATTCCCAAATATTATATATATATTATATATATGTGTGTATATATATATATATACAGAATATTGTCAAATATTCTATATGTATATATCATATATGTGTGTATATATATATATACAAAATATTGCCAAATATTCTATATGTATATATCATATATGTGTGTATATATATATATATATACAAGATATCCCCAAATATTCTATGTGTATATATCATATATACATGTTTGTGTTTTATATATATGCACAGAATATTCCCAAATCTTCTATATGCATAAATCATATATATGTGTGTGTACATATATATATACAGAATATTCCCAAATCTTCTATATGTATATATCATATATATGTGTGTGGGTATATATATATATACAAAATATTGCCAAATATTCTATGTATATATATCATATATACATATATCTGTGTTTTATATATATGCACAGATTATTCCCAAATATTCTATATGCATAAATCATATATATATATATGTGTGTATACATATATATATATATACAGAATATTCCCAAATCTTCTATATGTATATATCATATATCTATGGGTGTGAGTATATATATACAGAATATTCCCAAATAACTGAATTACTGCAATTATCAGTGAACTCCATGTAAAGACACTGACAGACTGAGCCAGCCAGAATTCCATGGATTTTAAAAGTGTCTCAGTGACAGGCCAGAAAAAGCTGAAGAGAAACAAAATCTTGTCCTCAAGTTAAGATTTCAAGGTGAGCCCAGTCTTCAAGATCAAATGGGGTTAGAAATAATTTGTTCTTTAGCTCAATTAAAAAGATTTTTGCAAACACAGGAAGACCACAAACTGCTGTTAACAGAACCAGTGCCTGATAAGATCTGCACAGCATTTTCATTTTATGGGAATTCAACCACATCCCACTGACAGCAGGGGGATTTCTGTGTCAGCATCCTGGTGCTCCACAGCTGACAGCACCAACATTTGCTGTGCTGCCTTCCCCAGCAGCCCAGCTTTGGGTAACTCACCTCTGATCAGGTCATCATGCTTAAATAGAATTAACCACAGTGATTTAAGGCTTTGCTTTATTTACTTGTTCCACATTTCTGCAAAAAAAAGGCTGATATGAAACTAAAAAATCCTACTTAAAGCCTGACTCTGAAAGGCTTTGATATTCCTAAGTGTTACTGAGATTGTGCAAAGAGCTGTCTGGGTTTCAATCATGTCCTTTTTGTGTCTGCACGGTGCAGTTCCACCCTTGGGCCCTCTTCACTCTCCCATCGAGCAGAGATGTTTGCTCAAGGTGTGAGCTCACACAGGAGGAGCAGCCAGCAGCACAAAATGAATGTCAGAGCACACCAGACGTGGGACTCGGGGTGACTTTTGGCTCTGGGAGTGCTCCCTGCTGGGCTGGGCTCCATTAGATCAGTGATAATCTGCATGAGCAGGGGCTGTAAATCTGCACAGCAGTGCCTTGCCTGGCTTGGGACAGCACAGGTGATTCCAGAAGCTTCCATGGCTCACAATTCTGCTCTGCTGCTCATCACCCAGCTGGGTGCAATGCCCTCTCCATGGCAAGGACACGGTCACCCACCCCAGGAGGTGACAATTCACAGCAACACCAACTGAAATTTGATTTATTTCATACATTTTTTGCCCAGCACGCCAGGTAGGACATGACTGGTGCACTTCTTCATCCATCATTTTGAAGGAGAAAATAATCTGCTGATAAAAAACAACAACAACAAAAAAGGTGTTTCTGCCGATATGTCTGAGCCCTCATGGTGTCTGAAATCACTGCATCATGGTACCTGAAATCTCTGCATCAAATATTTCTGTACCAGAGTTGTCAATCAGAACAGATGGAAAGAGAATTACTGAGAACAAGGGCAAGGATTCCTGTCCTGGTGAATCTCAATACCCACCCCAGGAGGTGACAATTCACAGGAACACCAACTGAAATTTGATTTATTTCATACATTTTTTGCCCAGCACGCCAGGTAGGACATGACTGGTGCACTTCTTCATCCATCATTTTGAAGGGGAAAATAAACTGCTGATAAAAAACAACAACAGAAAAGGTGTTTCTGCCAATATGTCTGAGTGCTCATGGTGTCTGAAATCACTACATCAAATATTTCTATACCAGAGTTGTCAATCATAACAGATGGAAAGAGAATTACTGAGAACAAGGGCAAGGATTCCTGTCCTGGTGCATCTGAGTATCCACCCCAGGAGATGACAGTTCACAGAAACACCAACTGAAATTTGATTTATTTTGTACATTTTTTGCCCAGCATGCCAGGTAGGACATGACTGATGCACTTCTTCACTCTCATTCCATCATTTTGAAGGGGAAAATAAACTGCTAATAAAAATAACAACAAAAAAAAGGTGTTTCTGCCAATATGTCTGAGTGCTCATGGTGTCTCTGTACCTGAAATCTCTGCATCAAATATTTCTGTACCAGAGCTGTCAATCATTACAGATGGAAAGAGAATTACTGGGAACAAGGGCAAGGATTCCTGTCCTGGTGAATCTCAGCCCTGTCCTCCCAGCTGAGCTGCCCCTGGCAGTGTCCCAGTAAATTCTGCCAGGATTTCTGTGTCTCTGAGCTGCCCATTTACAGAGGAGCACCAGTGCTGGAACCCTGGAAAATGAGAATTTCAGATTTCTGTGCTGCCAGGCACTGACCCCCAGGAGAACACTGCACTGACCTGGGCTGTGGAGAAGCTTCCAGAACAGAATGACAAAACTGGGATTGTGGGTGTGGAGTTTAAAGAAAAGTGTGTAATATCACAGGGTGGAAAACTCAGAGTTTAAGGGTTTAAAATATAGTAATAGATATAAGCAAAATGAAGGGTTTGGGTTTTGAGCTGGGCCTTCTTCTTCAACTTCTTCTTCACCTTCTTCTCCATGGGTTTGGGTGGTTTTGTGTAGTTGGACAAAAATTCCTCATTACAGACACAGGTGGTTGGCTATCGGGTTAAAAGTAAAAATAATTGAGGTGTCATTTCTTAATTGGACAGTTTGTCCTTAAAAGGCCTTGTAGAGAGAGAGACATGGCTCCATTTTCAGTTTGTTGAAGTGCTGGAGAGCTCAGGGTTTGTGAGACTGTGACAGAGATAAGAACTAACAAACATCTGAGTCCCAACAAGAAATTCCATTTCACACATTCAGTCCCATCCCTGGCAAAAAAAGGAGATAAAAAAAGCACAGAGGAGGGCACAGCCACCCCAGAGCTCACAGTGAGCAGGGCAGCAGAGCCCTGCAGGAACCTCTGCTCCTCCTCTGCAGCCTGGAGCAGAGAACTTTGTTAAAAACTTGCTGAAAACTTGCTTAAAACCTTTGTTAAAAACTTGCTTAAAACCCAAATATGAGGGTCCTGCCTGCACCCTCATCCCCTTCCCCACTCCCTTCACCAGGGATGACCACACTCCTGAAAAACCACAGCAAACACTTCCTGGGGAGGATTTCCCTGCACAAAGAGATACAGCTCTAAAAACTGATCAAAAATAACCCATAGCCTAGCTAGAAATAGAGAACACAATTTTATTAAGCAGCAATTATTCCATTTCCCTGTCTGGGCTGTACACAGCTCTTGCTAGAAAGGTGGGGTTGGTTTTTTTTTTCACAACAATTTTATTTGTGGCACCTTCAGAGGCTTCCATAACCTCCACCTCAATCCCTTTATTTATTCTCCTAATTCATTGCCAGCACTCTTTCTTTCTTTCTTTCTTTCTTTCTTTCTTTCTTTTCTTTCTTTCTTTCTTTCTTTCTTTCTTCTTTTCTTTCTTTCTTTCTTTCTTTCTTTCTTTCTTTCTTTCTTTCTTTCTTTCTTTCTTCTTCTTCTTCTTTCTATCTTTCTTTCTTCTTTCTTTTTCTTCTTCTTTCTTCTTTCTTCTGGTATTGCTTTCTTTATGTCTTTTCCTCTTCTTCTTTTCTTTCTTTCTTTCTTTCTTTTCACCCCGTTCTTTTTCTTCATCTTCTCTTTTCTTCTTTCTTTCTTTCTTTCTTTCTTTCTTTCTCTTTTCTTTTCTTTCCTTTTTTTTTTTCACCTTCTCTTTCTTCTTTCTTTTCTTTCTTTTTCTTTTCTCTTTTTTTCTTCTTTCTTTTTCTTTTCTTTCTTTTTTTTCTTTCTTTCTTTTCTTTCTTCTTTC